>CM062824.1:27958604-28292912 GCA_031772345.1 Himalopsyche anomala
ATCTATATATTAATAGTCGTTAATGTCCGTCCGTCCGTCCGTCCGTCTGTAAATTGTCCCCGATTTCCCCTTCCCCTCCTCCGCCCCAGCCACGCTGTCAACATTTTTTTATTCATACTAAAGAGATACTTTTTTCGTTTGTATATTATGGTCGCGATTTCGCCTTTTCGATGACGTCAAGAAAGACGGTCCCCCTCCCCCCCATCCTGCCCCGCTGTCGTCATTAATTCATTTCTTCATTTTTCTCTGACGTCATGAGTGAATTTTTGAAATCATGACATTTTTATTTTATTATGTGTAAAAACAATTAATTTTCAAAAAATATTCTCTCAAGCTGTGGGATTCGATACCATGCCCCAATTTTCATGCGCGACGTTCGGACGGCTTACACACTGATCTACGAATCCACTTGAGAAAAGCGATATAAAAACTTTATATAATTTAAATAATACAAAGCAAAAAAAAAGAACGCGTTTTAAGTGAACTAATAATGACATCTGTGGGTGAAATCTTGCACTAAACGATTTTGAATTCCAAGATTTCCACCTGCAGGGTTGTGAACGGCTATATAGGGCTGCTCAATTATATATAATAATTTAATTAACTATTTATTTATATATATACGAAAAATGGTTGTTAGCAAACTTAAACATTATTCCAAAAATTCAATAATTTACGAGGTCTATTTCTGCTAATACGAAAAATAATTGTTAGCAAACTTAAACATTATTCCAAAAATTAAGTAATTTACAAGGACTATTTTTGCTACTATGAAAAATAATTGTTAGCAAACTTAAACATTATACCAAAAATAAAATAATTTACGATATTTCTGCTTCTAAGAAAAATGGTTGTTAGCAAACTTAAACATTATTCCAAAAATTAAGTAATTTACAAGGACTATTTTTGCTACTATGAAAAATAATTGTTAGCAAACTTAAAAATTATACCAAAAATAAAATAATTAACGAAATTTCTGCTTCTAAGAAAAATGGTTGTTAGCAAACATAAACATTATTCCAAAAATTAAGTAATTTACAAGGACTATTTTTGCTACTATGAAAAATAATTGTTAGCAAACTTAAAAATTATACCAAAAACAAAATAATTAACGAAATTTCTGCTTCTAAGAAAAATGGTTGTTAGCAAACTTAAACATTATTCCAAATATTAAATAATTTACGAGGTCTATTTCTGCTAATAGGAAAAATAATTGTTAGCAAACTTAAACATTATTCCAAAAATTAAGTAATTTACAAGGACTATTTTTGCTACTATGAAAAATGGTTGTTAGCAAATTTAAACATTATTCCAAAAATTAAATAATTTACGAGGTCTATTTCTGCTAATAGAAAAAATAATTGTTAGCAAACTTAAACATTATTCCAAAAATTAAGTAATTTACAAGGACTATTTTTGCTACTATGAAAAATAATTGTTAGCAAACTTAAAAATTATACCAAAAATAAAATAATTAACGAAATTTCTGCTTCTAAGAAAAATGGTTGTTAGCAAACATAAACATTATTCCAAAAATTAAATAATTTACAAGGACTATTTTTGCTACTATGAAAAATAATTGTTAGCAAACTTAAAAATTATACCAAAAACAAAATAATTAACGAAATTTCTGCTTCTAAGAAAAATGGTTGTTAGCAAACTTAAACATTATTCCAAATATTAAATAATTTACGAGGTCTATTTCTGCTAATAGGAAAAATAATTGTTAGCAAACTTAAACATTATTCCAAAAATTAAGTAATTTACAAGGACTATTTTTGCTACTATGAAAAATAATTGTTAGCAAACTTAAAAATTATACCAAAAACAAAATAACTAACGAAATTTCTGCTTCTAAGAAAAATGGTTGTTAGCAAACTTAAACATTATTCCAAATATTAAATAATTTACGAGGTCTATTTCTGCTAATAGGAAAAATAATTGTTAGCAAACTTAAACATTATTCCAAAAATTAAGTAATTTACAAGGACTATTTTTGCTACTATGAAAAATAATTGTTAGCAAACTTAAAAATTATACCAAAAACAAAATAACTAACGAAATTTCTGCTTCTAAGAAAAATGGTTGTTAGCAAACTTAAACATTATTCCAAATATTAAATAATTTACGAGGTCTATTTCTGCTAATAGGAAAAATAATTGTTAGCAAACTTAAACATTATTCCAAAAATTAAGTAATTTACAAGGACTATTTTTGCTACTATGAAAAATAATTGTTAGCAAACTTAAAACAATTATTTCCAAAAAATTAAAATAATCTATATACGAGGTCTATTTCTGCTAATAGGAAAAATAATTGTTAGCAAACTTAAACATTATTCCAAAAATTAAGTAATTTACAAGGACTATTTTTGCTACTATGAAAAATAATTGTTAGCAAACTTAAAAATTATACCAAAAATAAAATAATTAACGAAATTTCTGCTTCTAAGAAAAATGGTTGTTAGCAAACTTAAACATTATTCCAAAAATTAAATAATTTACGAGGTCTATTTCTGCTAATAGGAAAAATAATTGTTAGCAAACTTAAACATTATTCCAAAAATTAAGTAATTTACAAGGACTATTTTTGCTACTATGAAAAATGGTTGTTAGCAAACTTAAACATTATTCCAAATATTAAATAATTTACGAGGTCTATTTCTGCTAATAGGAAAAATAATTGTTAGCAAACTTAAACATTATTCCAAAAATTAAGTAATTTACAAGGACTATTTTTGCTACTATGAAAAATAATTGTTAGCAAACTTAAAAATTATTCCAAAAATTCAATAATTTTCGAGGACTATTTTTGCTACTATGAAAAATGGTTGTTAGCAAATTTAAACATTATTCCAAAAATTAAATAATTTACGAGGTCTATTTCTGCTAATAGAAAAAATAATTGTTAGCAAACTTAAACATTATTCCAAAAATTAAGTAATTTACAAGGACTATTTTTGCTACTATGAAAAATAATTGTTAGCAAACTTAAAAATTATACCAAAAACAAAATAACTAACGAAATTTCTGCTTCTAAGAAAAATGGTTGTTAGCAAACTTAAACATTATTCCAAAAATTAAATAATTTACGAGGTCTATTTCTGCTAATAGGAAAAATAATTGTTAGCAAACTTAAACATTATTCCAAAAATTAAGTAATTTACAAGGACTATTTTTGCTACTATGAAAAATGGTTGTTAGCAAATTTAAACATTATTCCAAAAATTAAATAATTTACGAGGTCTATTTCTGCTAATAAAAAAATTATTGTTAGCAAACTTAAACATTATTCCAAAAATTAAGTAATTTACAAGGACTATTTTTGCTACTATGAAAAATAATTGTTAGCAAACTTAAAAATTATACCAAAAATAAAATAATTAACGAAATTTCTGCTTCTAAGAAAAATGGTTGTTAGCAAACATAAACATTATTCCAAAAATTAAATAATTTACAAGGACTATTTTTGCTACTATGAAAAATAATTGTTAGCAAACTTAAAAATTATACCAAAAACAAAATAATTAACGAAATTTCTGCTTCTAAGAAAAATGGTTGTTAGCAAACTTAAACATTATTCCAAAAATTAAATAATTTACGAGGTCTATTTCTGCTAATAGGAAAAATAATTGTTAGCAAACTTAAACATTATTCCAAATATTAAATAATTTACGAGGTCTATTTCTGCTAATAGGAAAAATAATTGTTAGCAAACTTAAACATTATTCCAAAAATTAAGTAATTTACAAGGACTATTTTTGCTACTATGAAAAATGGTTGTTAGCAAATTTAAACATTATTCCAAAAATTAAATAATTTACGAGGTCTATTTCTGCTAATAGAAAAAATAATTGTTAGCAAACTTAAACATTATTCCAAAAATTAAGTAATTTACAAGGACTATTTTTGCTACTATGAAAAATAATTGTTAGCAAACTTAAAAATTATACCAAAAATAAAATAATTAACGAAATTTCTGCTTCTAAGAAAAATGGTTGTTAGCAAACATAAACATTATTCCAAAAATTAAATAATTTACAAGGACTATTTTTGCTACTATGAAAAATAATTGTTAGCAAACTTAAAAATTATACCAAAAACAAAATAATTAACGAAATTTCTGCTTCTAAGAAAAATGGTTGTTAGCAAACTCAAACATTATTCCAAATATTAAATAATTTACGAGGTCTATTTCTGCTAATAGGAAAAATAATTGTTAGCAAACTTAAACATTATTCCAAAAATTAAGTAATTTACAAGGACTATTTTTGCTATGAAAAATAATTGTTAGCAAACTTAAAAATTATACCAAAAATAAAATAATTAACGAAATTTCTGCTTCTAAGAAAAATGATTGTTAGCAAACTTAAACATTATTCCAAAAATTAAATAATTTACGAGGTCTATTTCTGCTAATAGGAAAAATAATTGTTAGCAAACTTAAACATTATTCCAAAAATTAAGTAATTTACAAGGACTATTTTTGCTACTATGAAAAATAATTGTTAGCAAACTTAAAAATTATACCAAAAACAAAATAACTAACGAAATTTCTGCTTCTAAGAAAAATGGTTGTTAGCAAACTTAAACATTATTCCAAATATTAAATAATTTACGAGGTCTATTTCTGCTAATAGGAAAAATAATTGTTAGCAAACTTAAACATTATTCCAAAAATTAAGTAATTTACAAGGACTATTTTTGCTACTATGAAAAATAATTGTTAGCAAACTTAAAAATTATACCAAAAACAAAATAACCAACGAAATTTCTGCTTCTAAGAAAAATGGTTGTTAGCAAACTTAAACATTATTCCAAATATTAAATAATTTACGAGGTCTATTTCTGCTAATAGGAAAAATAATTGTTAGCAAACTTAAACATTATTCCAAAAATTAAGTAATTTACAAGGACTATTTTTGCTACTATGAAAAATAATTGTTAGCAAACTTAAAAATTATACCAAAAATAAAATAATTAACGAAATTTCTGCTTCTAAGAAAAATGGGTGTTAGCAAACTTAAACATTATTCCAAAAATTAAATAATTTACGAGGTCTATTTCTGCTAATAGGAAAAATAATTGTTAGCAAACTTAAACATTATTCCAAAAATTAAGTAATTTACAAGGACTATTTTTGCTACTATGAAAAATAATTGTTAGCAAACTTAAAAATTATACCAAAAACAAAATAACTAACGAAATTTCTGCTTCTAAGAAAAATGGTTGTTAGCAAACTTAAACATTATTCCAAAAATTAAATAATTTACGAGGTCTATTTCTTCTAATAGGAAAAATAATTGTTAGCAAACTTAAACATTATTCCAAAAATTAAGTAATTTACAAGGACTATTTTTGCTACTATGAAAAATAATTGTTAGCAAACTTAAACATTATTCCAAATATTAAATAATTTACGAGGTCTATTTCTGCTAATAGGAAAAATAATTGTTAGCAAACTTAAACATTATTCCAAAAATTAAGTAATTTACAAGGACTATTTTTGCTACTATGAAAAATGGTTGTTAGCAAATTTAAACATTATTCCAAAAATTAAATAATTTACGAGGTCTATTTCTGCTAATAGAAAAAATAATTGTTAGCAAACTTAAACATTATTCCAAAAATTAAGTAATTTACAAGGACTATTTTTGCTACTATGAAAAATAATTGTTAGCAAACTTAAAAATTATACCAAAAACAAAATAACTAACGAAATTTCTGCTTCTAAGAAAAATGGTTGTTAGCAAACTTAAACATTATTCCAAAAATTAAATAATTTACGAGGTCTATTTCTGCTAATAGGAAAAATAATTGTTAGCAAACTTAAACATTATTCCAAAAATTAAGTAATTTACAAGGACTATTTTTGCTACTATGAAAAATGGTTGTTAGCAAATTTAAACATTATTCCAAAAATTAAATAATTTACGAGGTCTATTTCTGCTAATAGAAAAAATAATTGTTAGCAAACTTAAACATTATTCCAAAAATTAAGTAATTTACAAGGACTATTTTTGCTACTATGAAAAATAATTGTTAGCAAACTTAAAAATTATACCAAAAATAAAATAATTAACGAAATTTCTGCTTCTAAGAAAAATGGTTGTTAGCAAACATAAACATTATTCCAAAAATTAAATAATTTACAAAATTTCTGCTATTACGAAAAATAGTTGTTAGCAAACTAGAACATTATTCCAAAAATAAATAATTTACAATTTAAATACTGCAGGGCAGGGCTGTCGATATACGCCCCGAGATATTTCTTTTACTATCAGAATTTCTGGATTATTCAATAAATAGGTTAGTAATTTATTTTTCACGCCAGTAACTTTTCTGACTACTTAAAAATGCAACAAAAATCTCTCCGTTGAGGTCAACGGGCTTACAGCTAGTTTGTATTAATCTTACAATGACCTACATGCTATCTTTTTATTCGAATGTATATTTTTCATTTCAAATAACCGTATGTTATAACTGGAAAACATACTTTTTATTTATCGGAAGATGATGATGTAAAAAAAAAACATCGTTGAAAGAGCGTAAATTCAACAAGAGGATTTGCGCCGTCTTGCACTGACAAATAAGTGGGTTTGCCCGTATGCTTTCAATAAAACAGTAGATAGACAAAAAATACATACTATAGACGTTGTTTAACAAACAAATAACAGATACTTATTTATCATTATGATGGCATGATTGCAAACAATAATTACGGTTTTCATTCAATCGTATCCGAATATTGTTAAGTCAATGCAATTTAATTTTATATGCTCTGAATTTACATTGCCAGAAGTCGCTAATACTGTTGTATTACTTCCAACTTCAACTTGTTTTTTTTAATCATTTCGCTTCTTTGATATGCGCTTTTTTCAAAGTGTTATATTAAATCAGTACGTCGGTCTGCGTTCTTTAGGACAATGGTCGCTTACTGTGGGACCATACGGATATTACTTATTAACATGATTTTTTCGATGCATTGTTTGTTATAAAACTATAATAACACGTCTTATTTGATTATTGCATTAAATTTTCTGGTGCATATCTTTAACGCATTAATGGATTCTAGGCACCAATGAAATTACTGCAAAACCTGCGTGAATCACCAAAATTACATTCGCTCAATATAAAATTAAATTTGATAACTTTGTTATTCCGTTTGTCGTGTTACAGAATGCGACACACACGTGTTTCGCTTCTTTGTGGAGAATCATTAGAAAATCGCAACATTTATGATTAAATTGAAAATTAAGAAAAACACAATAATCCTTTGTACTTATTTCCACTTTTACTTACCAAGTCAGGACCGGTATCGCTAATGGCTAGAATTATCAACTGATAATTATTTGAATGCTCGCTATGAGCAAAACCGGTCCTGATCTTTGTAAATAAAAGTGGAAATAAGCACAATGGAATATTGTATTTTTCTTAATATAATGCTTTTCCACCAAGTATTGACAGTGAACACCCTAAAAGTGAATTGATTAATCGTATATGAAAAATAAACTTCGACTAAGTTACCGCCGATTTCCTCCGCTCGTTTAGCGGAACGGAAATACATTATTTAAAAATTATAAAATTATGTTTCATTTGTGTATATATAAATACAGAAATAATTTATTTCAACATAATATTATGTAATAGTTTCAAGACCGTTTTCAGGCAGCTGGTAAATATTTGTAATTTAATTAAAAATTAAATCGAACTTATGTAAATTATGTATCAATTATCTAAATGGTATTCCAGATATGATAACTTTGCCAAAGTTATCGCCGAATCCATCGAAAACATAAAGAAGATAAATTGTTTTTAAATAATTATGAAATCAATTTACAATTTACAAACTACAGATCTTTAAGGAAAATATAAGAATGCAGTTTATCAAAGAATAATTAAATATTCCATTTTAAATATTAATAATACTATAATACATATTTAAAAAAATACATTGATGATGTTAAATGAACAAATACAAAAGTAAAAAATAAATAAAAGATTTTTAGTACTTTTTCCACTTAAAATTTATTTGATCAGGACCGGTTTCGCTCCTCACGAGCATTATCAACTGATAAGGAAAATAAATTAAACAGTGCTATTTATACAAGTTAAATTGAAATAAAAAGGTGTAAGCAATTACTAACAATTAAAAGGATTTACAAATAACATTATAATTACACAAAATTAAAATGCTTAACACCTATAACATACAATACCTAAATCGGTCCTGATCAAATAATTTTTAAGTGGAAAAAGTACTAAAAATCTTTTATTATTTGTATTATAATGTCATTCCACCAAGTATTGACAGTGAACACCTTAAAAGAAATCCAAGAATATTAAAAATTTAGAAAATTTATAAAAAAGTAATGGATACTTGGATTAGTGCAAGCATTTATGTTAAATCTAATTGTATTGAATTCGACAAATAAAGACGAAAATGAAAAAAAAAGCCACTTAGTAAATTTCAAGCTGTGACGTGATAAATCAGTGAACATCGCGAGAAAAAAAGCCAAATGTCAGAGATTAATGTTTTTTTATTATTTCTTAAGCTTTCGATGACATAACATTTCTTTTGCAATAACTAACAGTTTTTTCCATTATTGTTTATGGTGAAACGTCAAGTAATTAATTGGTCGTCTATAATGACAGGATAGATAGAGTGTAGGAAGATTTACAGTAGAAATATCTCTTCAGACTATGTAGTCTTCAAGAACTTGATTATAACTTTGCTATGTCATCTAACGGCACCAGGAAGAGGAGGGGTCAAAATTATATTCTCATTTAAATCCGTGACCAAAAACGTAGTTTACGTTCAACAGTATTGATCGATGGATTTGGCAGTTGATGTATAATGAAACACTCTGAAGTACTTATTCCACACTTTTTAATTAAGATCAGGATTGATTTTGGTGATGAGTGAAACCGGTCCTGATCCTGATAAATAATTGCATGACAGTGCATTCATTGTCATAAGTAGAAAATAGTGTTTTATTATTTTACGTTTTAATATTACCTTTCCATCAAGCATTGACAGCGAACACATTAAAACTGATAACATAATTAATTCATTACAATATCAAAATGTCTCACTTTTAGGGTGTTCACTGTCAAATACTTGGTGGAAAGGTATTATATTAATAAAAAAAAACACTACACTATATGTATTCCTTTGTACTTTATTCCACTTTATTTAAAAGGTCAGAATCGGTTTCGCTCATTGCGAACATTGTCAACTGAAAAGAAATATAAATTAACAATTTTAATTTTGTGTAATTATAGAATCACTTTTACTGTAATTTGTAAATGCTTTTAAATATCAATTGTTGTTTACATCTTTACATTTAAATTTTCTTTTGTATAAAAAGCACTGTTAAATTATATTTCTTATCAGTTGACAATGCTCGCAATAAGTAATACCGGTCCTGAAATTTTAAATAAAGTGGAATAAAGTCCAAAAGAATATTGTGTTTTTATTAACCCAAATGTCTAGTTGGATCCGCAGAAAAATCTACGAGTAATTTATATCTTACAGCTTGATGGACTTGGTCAATCTGTATTTCACACATTTGGTTAAACACCATGGGAAAACGATTGAGTCTTCGATAGATACCTTCTACTATCCACACTCTGTGACCGTCGTTTGAACTGTCACACGACAGCGGCATCCAACAGCTCTGCTGGTAAAATTATGGTTGTCCAACATCAATGATTTTGCTTTTTTTATTACGACATTCTAGCTAGATGCTTGATTGTAATTGAAATATATATTATTTGTACGTGTGAGGTAGGGCTTGTCGGTTTTCAAAAACCGCATTTGCGACATTCGAAACCCGATTTTAAATAATAAAATTAATTATCATTTGTATTAATTATTACACGAAAACCGTTTATATTTTGAATTTTTAGCGACTGAGTAACAAACAGTTCTTGTAGAAAAACTTCTCTGTTGAGATACCTTCATTAGGAGGTCATTTAGTATTTTTATGTTTAGTGGGTAGCTCTAACCTCTACTTTGCTTGTGTAAGTTTATTGATTTAACTATTTTGGAATGCGATATTTTCTCTCCATATATCAATGTATCTATTCGTTTTATGAATGATAAAGTATTCATTAAAAAAATGTCATCATTCAATAAATTAATAATTATAAACTATTTCAGTTTGCTTTATTTTTGGCAACCCTTACTCCGATACTAATTTATTGAAACCAATTACAGCTGCGACTGAGAGATGTCGCTCCGCCATTTGTCAGCGTGATAAGAAGATGGCAAGTAAACTGGATGCCTGTTTAAATGCCCTCTCTATCACCGATTGGTAAAGTGCAGGATGAGCTAAGTGTCGAACGAAGATGGAATAATAAATACAGATTCTAACGGCGATATAATTGGACATTCAATACTATCACATAAACACGTATTCGATAACGACCCTTCAAAATTATCAGGTTTAAATCAAGGTCTCAATTTAACTGAAAGAGTTAAATAGTTTTTTAATGACAATATTCTTTAACTACGATTAAATATATATTTTTTTAAATATAATATGCGTGATAAATTGATAATGTCTCGCAAACAAGCGCGACACGTGTTATAGTTTACACAAGTATAATGGCAGAGCTTTGAATGTTTCTATGCAACTAGAATATTACCAGGTGGAAGTGTCACCTGTCAACATGAACCCAAGGTGTTTAATGTGCCGACAGAGAGAGTGTGAGTGAACCTGTGCGTTACAAACAGCATTTTCGTGATAATCTAACAGTTATATTTTACCAAACGTCAAAATTATAGGCGGTAACATACGTCAATTTTCAGGTGTTTACTGTCAATACTTGGTGGAAAGGCATTAAAAAAAAAAAAAACTATATTTTTCATATATTATTATCAGTTGAAAATACTAGTGATGAGCGAAGCCGGTCCTGATCGTGTTGAATAAATGTGGAAATCGTGTTTTATTTTTTTGAATGACTAGTATGAGTAGGAATGTCTTTTTATTGGGAATTTTTATGTTTTAATATGTACGTTTTCCCCCCTCCCACCCATCCTATCCTATAAACGGGGCGTATCAAGAGCGATTAGCTAACCACCAGTCGTGTCCTAGCCCTATCCTTCTGTTCCTACTCTCTTTGAAAAAAGAGAGGTTGAGCAACTGAGTAAAAAGCAGTTCTCATACAATCACTTCTGTTGAGATAAACTTCATTAGGAGTACATATGCTCCACTCGGGAGCGGACATGGTAAAAAAATGCAGGGGTTTCATATATTTTCGTAATCTTTTCACATACTAATTTCAGCAAAAGGGCACCATAGCATTTGATTGAAATCTGAATAAAAATATGTATAAATTACCGAGAATGGGTGGGAAATAAAAAAAATTAGAAAGATAAGATATAAACTTCTTTAGGTGAAATTATTATTTTGCAGAACTTTTGGGTACATTTTTAAATTACCTTCTCTGAAACAGGAGGTCGAGTAACTTTTGATCAGATAATAAGCTATCCATTGTGATACTTATTGTGAGCAGAAACAGTGAATGAGCAATATAAATTCGAAGTATTTTATATTTTATGGGGGGGAAAGAAGTAATCGGCACTTAAATACTAATAGGATATAATAAATATTTAAGACGACATTTACGGTTTTAGCTTTTTAATAGCTAAATAAACTATTCTGGGACCACAAGAATACGAAGACACGCCCCAAAGGGGGAAAGAGACTACAATGTGACGTCAGACAATAATTCGTGAGAAAATTACGTAAACGGATTCTTCCGCACAAGCTTCTCTCGAACACGATTTCTCTGTACAAAAAATCTTCGAATACAGAATATTCCGAACTAAAAAATATCTTGTTTTATATGAATGATTGATGTCTCATTTCAAGAGTGCCAAATATTTATCAAATTGGGAAAAGGCAAAATTTTTAATAATATGAATAAGTTTATAATATTTTTAAGGTGTTCACTGTCAATACTTGGTGGAATGGCAATATAATAAAAATAATAAAAGATTTTTAGTACTTTTTACACATACAATTTATTTGATCAGGACCGGTTTCGCTCATCGCGAGCATTATCAACTGAACTTCATCAGTTGACATACAGTTGTATAATACGTATCTTTAAATTTCTATTGTGTATAGTCTCGATTAGGGCATCCAATCCCGGAGCCTTTTTGATATGCCGGGATTTCGGGATTGACAATTTTTCCAATCCCAGGATTGAACATTCACCATAAAATCTTGTAGAAACTTGGGATTGAGAATTTTTTCCTCGGCGATTTTAAAATCCTGGAAATTTACGGATTTTTAAAAAAAGAATGATTTAAAAGCGATTTAAAAAAAATCCGTAGCACCATTTGTCGACGAATGGAAAAGATATTATTGGCAAACGGAAATCGATAAATCATGAGCAAATAACAGGTCGTAAATCATATGAGGGTTCATTTTTAATGGGTTCGAGTTTTTTTTTATCTGAATGATTTCTAATGCAGATTAAAATGGAAATAATTTAATTTTTTATAAACCCGACCGTTTCTTGTAAATTAAAGAGTTTAAAAAGACACTTCAAGAATTAACTAAGTTTTCGTCTGAATGTGCTTTAAGGACAATCCTACAAACATACGTTAAACAAGTATATCCATTACTAAAATTTTAACTAAAATTATAAGAGCAAACTGAGTTTCATGTATAATAGATAACCACTTATTTATATATAGACTAATTTAAGCTTGCATTCAAGAACGCATTCAACTAGTGTTCAACTTTCTTATAATAACAAGATACCTATGATAATTTTATTATTTTTTTATGCTGTCATCGTTTATGAGCAAAATAATTTGGATCAAAACATATTTTTTGTATTCTTTTGAAACGCTGTAAATATATATATAAAAAAGGGTAGAGGAGATTTTCACACTTGGTGTGTATACATTGCCAAGTAAAGTTTAATATTAATAACATGGAAAAAAATCGATTTCGTTTTACGTTCGATAAAAATGCTTTAATATTTCTCTGAAAAATGATTATTGTGGTTTTTTAAATCATGTCCGCTCCAAATATGAAGCATATGACCTCCTAATGGAAGTGTCTCAACAGAAAGCTTTCTACGAGAACTGATTGTTACTCAAAGATAGTAATATAGAAGGATTGGGACTGGGACATGACTAGTGGTAAACTAACGCCCCTTTATCTAAGGATTGGAATTGTGGGTGGGAGACATCACAGAGACTGAATCGAACTGAAATCGATAAATCGATTGCAAAAATCTGTTCGTACTGGGACGAAGCCAACGACGTTGACTACTGTGCAACAGACTCGACATAATATAAGCCAGAGGTGACCAACCTTTTGTAAACAATACGCCATTTTTTTGTTGATGAGTCAGATGCGCCATACAACTCGAACACATTTTATTTCTTTTTACGTTACATGTAGTCATGTCAAAATAATAAGTAGGCGCGAGGAGGCAATACGCCACAGTTTGGCCACCCTTTATATAAGCGATACATATAATAGAAAAAACCTTTCGCTAAGGTGCTTCATTACATCGATTTTTTTTTAAACAATTTAGATCTCAAAAAACATCAAGTAGTATAGATAGTATAGAACAGGGATGGGGAACCTTTTCTTATTTAAAGACGGCATTCATTTTTCTGATTTGACATAAGGCCGCAGTAAACATTGACTAGGGAATTTTTTAGGTCTTCCAAGGATTTTTACATCGAAAATCTTAAGAATTTACGAACTTACAGAATTGGCCAGAAGGCTGCACCAGAGTAGACAAAAGGCCGCATTTTCCCCAAGCCTGGTATATAGAGTTAGGGCCTCATGATATGCCCCAGTTAGAAGACGCGCATATAAAAATACATATTATATACTATCGTTCAGGCGTAAAACAATAATTCGCGACGACTGACGATAATTATTAGTGGCACTGTTTGTTACTAACAACAATGGCCACATCACACGGTGGCCATTGCCCAGGTAAACGGGAACACTTTGTTCCGTCCGATCCGCCTCTATTGTGGAGCTAACAAGCGGTTAATTCGGTTAAAAACCCGATCCAATCGTGGCTACAGTTAATTGTTGTTTCAACGTTAAAATTGTTTGCAATTTTCACGTCCGATGTATCATTCATTGCTTTGAATTCCCGCGTCTGAAATTACTTATATACCATTCTTTTCTCGAGATTCTTTTTTTGCCTAGATACGTTCCATAAAAAAAATGTATAAGAAGTTCTCTAAATCAAAAAAAAACATGTTAATTGAATTAAGAACAGCATTGAAGTATAGAAAATCGTGTAAAAAATGTAATAAAGAAACGAAAACCCAATAATCAAAAAAATAAAATATTGTTCAATATAATATATTATGTAATCAAAAAAACATTATCGTTATTTAAAATCATTTACGCACGTTTATAAGGGACTGGACGTAAATCGCTTTCATTGATACACGTCCAATGTGTTAGAACAGGGGTTCTCAACCATAATATATCAAGAGATATATCGTCGGCTTAATTCTAACAGAGTAAATCAGTTTACCTTTAGTGTGTAGGGACAGTCGAAACTGAATATTTCAACTTACAGAAAAAAATCCTTATATGTACTTTTGTTTTTGTAGTAGAATATTTTACTATTCCTGATTATACTTTTGAAAAATTCATTATATTTTTATATATACTTAATGTAAAGGACTTACATGATATTAAAATAGATACGTTATATTGTGTTGTTTACTTTTTGACGCTTTCTACTTGCAAATTTAAATTATACGAATGAAGTTGATATGCTTTTTAACCGAGATCACCAAAACATAAAATTCTAAAAAAATGACCTACGTGATATTAGAATTAAACCGACGATATAATACAATTTGACAGTTACGCCTTTCTCTCCCACAAAATTGAAAAATTTACATTTCGTTACAACTTTCTTAGTTCATAAAGAAATCTTAATAATCATGAGAAATGATATTTTTTAATACCCATTTGCACGAATGAAAACAAACACCATCAGTTGTATCATCTAACATTTTATGATTCCTTTATCGTTTTTATTTCTGGCAATAAAAGATATTACATTCTATTCTGCAGACTTATTGTTTTATTGCGTACCTATTGCTATTGAAATCGAAATGCCGCGGAATACTTTCGCCTCAGTATACATTTATATTTTTTTATTATCATCGTTACATTTTAAAAAATCTAAACTGGTCACTTTGCACGCATTGATTTTATTGGATTTTTTCCCGCACGTTTGGAAACAATATTTTCAACCAATTCTGCCTCTAGTTGCACGGAAATGAGCTGCTAATGATTAATCCTTTTTCTTTTTCAATATTATACTCAAACCAATAAAATGGGGAGGCGCAGGAATTGACACAATACCAGTTTTTTCTTGAAATATTCCTTTAAATATTATGGTGTCTTTCAAGTAAGAATTAAAAGTTAACACCTTGAAACCGATCATCATAGAAAGTTTAAAATATCACTTTTAAGGCGTTCACTGTCAATCTTGGTGGAAAGATATTATATTCAAAAATTTGCCAAACACCATTTCCAGTGACAATGTTAAGTATGCATAACTTAACTCTAGTAGCGTTATCCACACTGCAGTACTAAGGGAAAGGTTGGCACAGTGGATCCTCGATTCTACGTTTTTCAAGGGACCGTTATAAATGAACGAATAATGCAGGAAATCGATAATACGGGAAATCTTCAAATACTACCAAAAAAATGTTTAATTTTCAAAAAACTTATTTATTTATGTAACTAATTGCAATGTAAAACTATTTGAGTGAAAAAAAAATATTCTCCAAAAACGGTAATATTTAGATGATAGATCGAGGAAATCAGTAAATCGGGGAATGATACACGTGGAATTATTAAATATTGTTATGACGGGGTCTTGGTCGAGTAAAAAATAAACGATCCATGCAAAAAAAAAACAAATAGCGAGAACGTTAGATCGAGGTTCCACTGAAAAAAAACGCGAAACGAAATGCGAGGCAAAACTATTTATGAAAAATATTCAACGAAAACGGTCAATCGGGATAATATTCGTGACGGGACCAAAATATTTAAACGATATATCGAGGAAAACGGTAAATCGGGGAACGATTAATGCGGGATTCTATTATATTGTTCTTATGGGTGTTTGGCCGGGACTATGAAAAATAAACGATCCATGCGGGAAAACGAACAATGCGAGAACGGTAGATCGGGGTTCCACTGTATATGCAATATGAATATTACGCGAGGGAATACATTAACTAGTTATCGTACACTACTTTGAAGTAAGCTTATTAATAAATACGGTATTTAACAGGGCTGTGGATGCAGGATGCAGGTACAAATAAACGACTCTGACTTGATTTTTTCAATCATTCCGTTTAACTTACATATCTATAAACCGTCAGATCATTCTAGCTTCATGAATAATTCCATTCGATTACACAAATCAATTTGATGATTAACTAATAATTTTTCTCCATTTTTTCCGACTCCGACACCACAGCAGGTATTTTATTGAAGTGCGTTATCATTTGAAGTTCACTCATTAGTGGAGAAGATGTCTGGTGTCGCATTGAAACATTATCAGACCTGCCTCGAGGCCGACGATATTAGCAAGGCTGGAAACAGCTGGAGTTGAGCTGAGCAAAAATTACTGTACTGCAATGACGGAAGATAGCGGAAACTACGGCCATTAAAATTTACCTGTAAAACCAATACAAAGTTTTGCAATATACGACAGCCGTCCATTAAACATAGATAAGTAGGCAGCAGCAAGAAAAGAAAATCATTCGACTCGGCATTTATTTTCTGTAGATAAACCATATTATACGGGTTTAAAGCAGGGCCGGCATCTAACATTTTGCAGCAATAGGTAAGATTCATTTTTTATTCCTAGTTACAAATAAATATGACAACGTTAACGACAGTCTTTTTAATTTTGCAACTGCGGACGGTCTCCTGCTGCGCCTATGCGTGACGCCGACGCCGATTTGATGTAAGCCCTTGCGAATTGAAGTGAGCTAAATGGTATTTAAGAAAAAACAAACGTCTCAGATACGTTTTTAATATTTATCCACGTCTTACAGTAACGTAAAAGTGAAATGAAAATAAATACACATTGCAACGATGCTTTCGCATACCATAAAAAAAACAATCCATCAAAACACCAAGTAAAGATTGTAATTTAAAGTCCAATAGTTTTTTTTTATCATTTTACTCAGAGCTGGGCTGGAGGGGTGTCGCAATGGCTAGCGCGAGCACCTTGTTGAATCCGACTTAAACAGGAGAGCCCCTTTTTTTCAGATACATACGTTATATAATGTGTAAATATCCATTATTATTAAATTAAATAATGCAGTGATGTATATTTGTTGTTTCTGACAACACCGCGAATAGGTTTAATACTAAGCGAGCCCATTGTTAACGCATTGGGAGCCCACCGCTGATTTGACTACTTGGTTCACTTCATTTCTCAGGGCTTCATAATATGTAATCTTATAAATTAAATCTTCACGTAGAACGACCGATAATTAAAATTCTTCAAAAAATAAAGCAAGATTCGTCACAGATCCTTGGGGTTTGACATTTTTCTTATAACGTAATCTGGCGGAGAACACTTATACTACTAAGTGTGTTCGTAAATTGCAATAATTAGAATTATACAAGCGAACCAGTTTGACCAACATTAAAATAATTCAGTGCATAATTGTATCCTTGATGTATGTACATACACACACTTGGTTATTATTGCATACTCTCAGTCGTCGAGCACTGAGGGGTGTAGTTACAAAGATACGTGATTGGGAGGTGTGGTGTAAATCATTCGCCAAATTGCTACCGAAAAATACAAAAGGGCTTGATGTAAGACTCTGCGAGAATGAATGATTACTAATTACTTTCTGCGTAAATATACACGTCAAAGATTTGAAGTGGATTGAGAGGTTGTTTACCTTCTTATGTGTGTTCATTGCACGTTGTATGATCAAGGAAACCAGCTTACCTGGAAATAAAAAAAACAATATTTAAATAAGCAAGAAATTTAAAAATCTGATGATGACAATTAACAGTATTTTGAGATGATTTTCATTCATAATAGGTAACAACCAGAGGTGGCCGGTCAATGTGACATTGGATCAATGCACCCCTTGTATACGCAGGGGCGGTTATATATTTCATGAAATAATATTCAAACATAAAATTTATACCATTCACTCATTTCAAATCCTTCATGTATTTATTGTCTGTATATTTATTTTATTATAGACAATTTTTAATAATTATTATAAACAATAAAAACATGAAGAATTTAAAATGAGTGAATGGTATAAATGTTATGTTTGAATATAATTTTATGAAATATAACCGCCCCTGCAAACACAAGGGGTGCATTGATCCAATGCCACATTGACTGGCCGCCATTGGTAACAATGATACTTCCAATGATTATAAATAACATATTATAAGTCCCAAAGGTCACACATTTTCCATTGTGGATAATATGTAAATGTTTTGAAAACCTGCTAGCATCCAAGCATTTTTGAAATACACCAGCCAGCTACATTTTTCAATAATTCTACAATCTGACAATTCCCAACACCCAAGACATCGATCGAGCTAAATATAAAAAAAGGTTATTTTGGATTTTCAATTTCTCACTTTTTTTCCCAGTCATCAATCCCGATATAATTGTATCCCGAGTCTCGAAAAACGAATAACTACGGGTATGAAGGCCACAGAAAAATATGAGACTCAAAAAGAGCCAAGGGCTCAAAAAGATTGAGAAACTATGCTTTGCATGTTTGTTGGCTGATGAGACATGACATTACTATCTGTCATATACATTATAATATAATATGAACATGATCTTTTTCACAGCCACTTATGTTTTCATTTTATATTTTATAAGCCTAATTGCCTTAACGATGTATTTCACTGTACATTTATTTTACAAAATATTACTACGCAATATAATCAATCTACCTACGCTTCGTTAGTAATTTTTAATGATATTTTAATGTTCGGTAATTGATTTACGATTTTTCAAAAACAGTAAATCATCGATATGATCATGGTGGAGCTTCCCAACGATACACAAAATATGTAAAAATGTTCGAGGTATTCTACCGTCGAAAATGAATATATGTAATATAATGTTAGAAAAAATACTAACATGGTGTTGCAAGTTATCAAAACGTTTATCTTCTGTCATATAATAATATTACTAATTCACTTACAAATATTTATTTTTAAACAAATATTGTATTACTAGCGTACTTGATTGGAAAAAGTGTATTATTTATATTGTATGTAAGTGGTGACGAACCTTTTTCAAAAATTTCCTAATATGATATTTATTAACTTTTCAACGTGCCAAGCAAAAAAAAAAGTCAACTAAGAGAAATATTTTTATTAAGAAAAACTAGTAAGTATGCTTCACATTCGGAGCGGACACGATAACAAATAATATTTTGTTCCCATGTCTGCTACCAATGTGGAGCATATGGACTCCTAATGGGGTTTATCTCAACAGATGTGTTTCTACGAGAACTGCTTGTTACTCAGTTGCTCAACCTATCTTTTTCTGAAGAAGGTAGGAATAGAAGGATAGAGCTAGGACTAGTGGTTAGCCAATCGCTCTCGATACGCCCCGTTCATAGGATAGGATGAGTGGGAGGGGGAATTCAAGACATCACATACATTCATGCCTTCGAACAGAAATTCATAAATCGATTGAAAAATCTATTTATAAAACTGTCCGTACTGGGATTCGAACTCGTGTCCTCCGTGTAGCGGAAGCCAACGACGTTGACCACTCGACCACACAGGCAATAATATTAACTGTTTAATAATATAAATGAGTAACATCATGTCATAAATTTTTTAATATCTTCAAGAAAGCTAGAAAAAAATTCTTCTTTTACACTCGAGTACCGAAACGTTAAAAATAGAATCGATGAACGATTACCCCCAGACAAATTTGCGTAATATTTACATAGCATTTAATAATGTATCATTTAAGATTACAATAAATATTATTAGTATTTAGAGAATGGTTGAAATAAGAAGAATTTAATGTGAATGCACTCTATAGGAACTCAAAGGTTAAAAAAATATTTTTTCCTGCAAAACATTAAATTATTTAACCGTTCATGTGCCAGCAATATTTTACCACTTGCCAACACGGTATGGGTGCCCTAGGTTCGCCATCACTGGAGTAGGCGACGGCTGGATTCAGCTGAAACTAACTCAACATGATCTGGGTAACGAATTGAAGAAATTTAAATTGCTCGAATCGATTAAGCTCGTTTCTCAGTACGCATTGCATGATTCTTAAATCGGCATGCCTTATCTAACGGACTTTGTAAATAACACACTTTCGGTCAGATACATAACACCCGTTTTCAGTCAAATAATCGAATAACGGATCATTCTTTTGACGCTTGCCGTACTGGAAGCAGTTTTAATGATACGTATGAGCTAACAGGCCTTTCCTCGAAGCAGTTAGCGGCTTGTTAGTCCGCCATGAAAGCCTACCAAGCTTTGAATTAACCATAACGGCTAAGAAACGAACAAAAATAACGGACAACTCAAAGTAGGAATATATTTCTGGGGCTGAGAAGCAGAATGCGGTAAATCACAAGAGTAAAATGATTAGGAATTAAATTTAAAATATTTTAACTGGTTAGCTATTTATTAACGTACTATTTATTAATTTTTAAATCCTGTGAAATTTAAGAGGCAGAAAGCAATAAATTTTATTTATTGATTTGGCATTTACTTGGTAGAACTCCATTTTAATAGGGTGAAAATATAAAGGTATTTCAGTTCTACAATTATTTATATGTTGATAGCTATTTCGGCTTTCGCCATCGTCAGAACTATCACAGTTCTATATAGTTCTGACGATGGCGAAAGCCGAAATAGCTATCAACATATAACATATAAATAATTGTAGAACAGAAATACCTTTATATTTTCACCCTATTAGAAAGCAATAAGTCCAACATGTTCCATATGAATGTACTCAATATGATTGCTCAATTTTAAAAGTACAATGCAACAAGTCAATACATATACTGCAGTCTGCATTGTGCTTCTCAAGCACTTACTTCATGAATTTAAGATTCATTTTGAAAAGTAGAGCGTATGCATGCCGCATTTCGCTTCTTAGTATAAATTTTATTTGTTTTGTTTACTGTTCATTTTTGTTAATTGGAATTAATATTTAAAAAAAACTTTGCCGTACCAAAATCAGGACTGATTTCGCTCAGTTGATAATCCCCGTGAAGATACTCATCAAGAAATATAGAATGCGAACTTGCGAGTAAGTTATTGAAAAAATATATATTCATTCCATAATTTTCGTGAAGCAGTTCTTCCAGAATAACATTTCAAATGTGTCTTTGATACTAAATATCAAAGAGAATGGAGCGGTATACGATTTCTTTCCTTTGTTTTATTGGTATCTTGTAGTTTCATCTTTAAAAAACATCTATTCTCGATTGAGGGCTTTGGAAACAATGACGGCAATCAGGAGTTTCTATGTTTAGTCTAAAATGAGTTAGATATGTCATTTTGTAGACCTTGCAATTTCGTATATGAGCCCTCGAGAGGTGAAGTGGGCCAACTAGTAAAATGTTTACGATAAAAATGATTTAATATATTGATTTTAAGGTTTTGAGGTGTATGTTCATCATCGAAGCTAGTGAAATATAATGAAAAAAGGTTTAACGACTGTTTTTTTTTTTAATATATTTCAGACGGAAATATAATCGGAAAAATTGCACTCAAATAGCGAGAAACGTGAATCCCTGACACGTGTTAATTCAAGATTTTTCTGTATTGTTTTATTTTCATACACAAAATCTCAGTATTTTCAAAGCAAGATTGTTTCACATTATTCTGTAATAAAACACCTTTTATCCCAGAATCAGGTCTAGTTTTTTTTTAAAATATCTAGCCAAAAAACTAGTTAAAATACAATCGCTAAGTAGATAGGAAAGTGTACCAACTTATTATATTCACTTATTTAGTATAATTGAAAATTAATCCTAACGCCAGTGGAAATGAAACGAATTGTTAATCAGGCGGCCGAATTTGCAAATCGAAATTCGTTACAAATTGCCAAACATAATTTGCATTATCAAAAGAGCCTAGCGAAAGTATAAAATTAAAATGTCAGGGCAGAAAGCGTGTAATTCACATCTTTAAAATGTAGAGCAACATATTAAATAATTATATTACCATTGTGATCATATCATTAAATTTGATGCGATAAATTAAATAGTTTCAAAATGTTTATATTATAATATGCGAGATACGCAGAGTGGATGTGGCGCACTGTGGTACGCGAGAGATATTATCATGATAATTATTATGTGTATGTGAAAATTAAAGTTTATACTTCAATAGCTTCCGATAACCGGCGCAAATTTATAGATGCTGGGTTGGTTTTTTTTTTAGAATTAAATTTTAATGTAACAGAAATTAAACGTTTGAAAGTTTAAATATTAAGTGGGAAATCTGTAGCCTTCTAGTCCAAATATTTAAATTTATTGTTTTCATTTAGACATTATTTAAAAAAATATATAATTATTACATCCAACTGGAATTTTTTAATGCGGTCTTATTAGATGACTGATAAATGAGTGCGGCATACTGACATGTAAATTGCCCTAGTAACTAAAAATAATGTTTTTAAAAAAGTGCATTTCTTAGAAAGGTGTGAGGAAATATTCCTCATCTAATATATATATATATATATATATAGTTCCATTAAAAGAAGGAATTTATTGTTTCTTTGTAGGAAATATATGTTAAATGTTTTTAGTGTACATATATGATACCACTGCCATATCCCAGATGAAGTCAAAATAATTCAGCAATTCTTCATAAAAGAGAAAAGGTAGATAGATTTGAACATAAATTTTCTTACAGCTATTGCACTAAAACCAAAAACCGTAATAGTATTACCAGGGCCGCCTGTGTGCAAATCTAAATTGACCGCCCTCATTGGTATGCATTAAAATTATATCATTCGATCGACAAGGAAAATATGCTACGTCAAATCACAAAACTTTAGCACGTGAAACACGGAGATAAAAATATATTATAAAAACGAAATAAAGTATTTGTCAATATGAAAATCATTTTGGAAGTTCACTTTGATTATATTTTTAACAATAATTAATTAAATATATCAAGAGCATGAAACTCCTATTATTATGAACATAAATAAAATGTTAAAAATAATAAAACAAAGCACTGTGAGAACTTGTACCGTAAAAAATA
Organism: Himalopsyche anomala; assembly: GCA_031772345.1. Taxonomy (NCBI): domain Eukaryota; kingdom Metazoa; phylum Arthropoda; class Insecta; order Trichoptera; family Rhyacophilidae; genus Himalopsyche; species Himalopsyche anomala. The sequence goes on from CM062824.1 coordinate 27,981,907, forward strand.
TAAAAAAACAATATTGAAAGTAATAAAATGTAAGCAAAATACAACTATAAAATCGACTTTCTAACCAGGCTCTGGCATGGGAGGCAGACCGAATGGCAGGCATTATAATAAGTTAAGTCCTAGGAATGGTCAATGAAGATAGTAAATGAGTCTATCCAAAATTTGGCTACCCCAATAATCTGAATCAGAAACATCCCTTTTTCACTAAACAACCAACTATACGCAAGCAAAACAAAAAAACAATTTAAAATTCGCACCGGATAATGATTAATTACATATTTAAAAAAAAAACTTTCTAGTTTACTTTGGCCGCCCCTTCAATCGACCGCCTGCGCCTGGGTATTTGTACTGCAGAACATGAAAAAACTGAAGATTAGTGAGAAAGGTAGCAATAACCGAAAATCTTCAAATTAAGTAACTTGGCAACTCGCCTGGACCATGTTCTACTAATATCATCGACAAGTCGATTAAGTAAGCTGATGAATTTTGTTACACTGACAAACCAGAATGTGCCTTGTAAAAATACTCTTTATTTATACCGAAGGATGAATTTTTTTAGTTAACGATGTCAATGATTAAGTTAAGTGATATGTAGAATAAACAGTAATAGTTTTTTTTGAAACTTTCTAACAACTTCAAATATATTTCTGTCCCCATTCGTATACTTATAAAAAAAAGAAAGAATTTTCTAAACTTTAGTCAGCGGTCTAAGATTTGGTTGCTAGCAGTACACGATTGGAGGACTTAATGATAGAGATCTGAGATTGATATGTACGTAATTGCCGTTTGCGATACATAATAATACATTAAATGTGTAATATAAAATATAATTACTATATGTGGCAGAATCATCAACACACTCGCATAATCAAACCAAGAGTATGAAACTTTCTCAAATGTACAAGACGACATGAATTTATGAAAGGGAAACAAAATTGTACACGAATTGGAAGATATGGGTGAATATATCCATCCGTAATAAGCATAAAATCGAAACCGACAATTTATAAATTTTACAGTTGGTTTTTTAAAAAAAATAATTTCGAAAAAATAATTCTTTAAGTGCGGTTAGTAACATTGCCTATCCTGATATTATGATACAATTTTCCAAATACTTTCAGTTCACTAGATCAACTTTTCTCAATCGGGGTCCACGTAGAGCAAACTATAACAATTCAAAACACGGCGATATTGAACAATTATTGGCTTAAAAAACAATTTACCGAATTGTGTCGCTCAAGTTCTTTTGCTGATTATGGTTCGATATGCTCCAAGTGGTAGAATAGTGATGGAAACAACGGAACTATGAATCTTAATATAGTAATAATATACAACAGGAATGACTTCGCTTAGTTTGTGAGCATTATAAAACGATTTCAGTATATCCGTGCACTTGAACGCATGAAGATGCCAAAAGACAAAACCATGGTTGTTATTGACAAAACTTTTTTACTATTAAAATTTAATACATATAAAAAAGAAAAACATTCTCCTAATAGTGGTTAGTAATAAAATCATTAATTTTTAAATTATTTATCTGTTAAGTGTGAAGACTATGTCTATGACATATATGCTGACGAGTGACGACTAGGGATTCCAACTATTCGTCATTTTCAACTATCCGGATATCGAATAGTAAAATTGAAACTATCCGGATATATCCGGATATCCGGATAGTTTCAGTAAGTATGAACATAACAAAACATTACTACATAGATAAATTTATGTACTAAAATAATGCATTAAAAACGAGTTCATTCGTAATATAAGTCATTTTTTCATATTTTAAAAAAAGAGAGCATTAAATGTACCACATTTTAAATTTGATCTTAATTTAGTTTTAATTTTTCGTGCTGTTGAAAATACTCGTTCCGTTCCTGTTGATGTTGGTTTTATTGTTTTGTGTTTAAGTGTTTTAAACAATACTAATATTATGAGATTTTAGATGATTTATCATAGGAGACGTTGAAGATCCTTTGCATCCAATAGTTTACCCACATTTATTTATTACACACCGCTGACTGCAAATTATTATCTTTTCTCATAAAATTAGTCCATACTCCGCCATGTCAAGCTAAAATTTTATTCAAAATTATTAAAATTTTAAACAAAATATTTTTTAACGTATTTTAATAAACAAGGAATTACAGGCTGATTTTGTTAATATGTAGACAGTCTCGATTGCTTGGTTTTCAGTAATGAATTGTAGAACTCGCACGCAAATGAAGATGTTTCACGATCAAAGTTTCATGATCAACTGATCCTGACTAAATCCTTTCCCACTTCTGTAATGCCTTAGATAGAGAAAATACACATTTCAATACTATTCCATCATATTAAAATATTGGAAATTTGCAGCTGCATTAGATTACTATAACGGCATTTCTTCAATGAATGAAATTTCGGCATTAAAGGTTTTTTTTGCCTAGAGTCCGAGCTGATTCAACGAACTTTTAAGTATTAAGATAACAAGATAAGATATTCATAATACCCGAGCTTGGGAAGGAAAAAAAAAACACTACTCCTAAGTAATCGTTTCTCCCAGGTAGTAAATACCCCAGTATTCATATCATCTTTCGTCGATTTTGTAAAATCTTTCATTTAAAATTTTAACGAATATTATCCGGATATTTGGGAAAATATCCAGATATCAAATAGTTAAAAAAGGCCGGATATATCCGGATATCCGAGTTGGAATCCCTAGTGACGACCATCGATTTTTCTTGTTTTTCAAAATATATTATTTAATAGGTTGGTGAGATGTCTCCCGAAAGCATTTTTGATGAACCTTCGTCAAAGCTAACTTTTTTCGAGCTTTGGCATGTTAATTAAAAATGGCGGCAAAGTAATAGAAAACGCAGACTCGCGGAAAAATACATATTTTGAGTTCTAATATAGAAATATGTGGAATATTTTAATATGATATTAATGGAAAAATAAAATATAATTTAGGTAATATGTATAAGTAAAATATAAATTAGGATTTTAGGAAAGATGAGAAGAATTTTGTATTGCAAATATATCCTATGTGACGTATAGCTAAGTATAAAAGTCAGTGATTCCCAACCTGGAGGCGAGGACAATTTACTTTACAGTTTAAAATATGTATATACCCTTTAAAACGTGTCTTTATTACTGTATGAAATAAAGGATGAGTATGCGCGAAGATATTTATTTTTCAAAGAGAGGCGTAGTAACATAAAGTGTGGAAACCACTGATATAAGTCAAGAGCGTAAGCCGAAATATTTGTAAAACTAAAATACTTTGATATTTTTTTATGTTATTATAATGGAGTTCTACCAAGTACGTGATAATTCCAGGGCTGTGAAGTCACGTGAAAAAAAGACGACTCCGACTCCAGCTTTAAAATAATTAACGAATCCGACTCCGACTTCGAGGAAATTTTGAAATAATTTCATTTTAACTTATATATATATATCTATACCATCAGATCATCTTTAGTCAGCCAAGCATGAAATGTTGAAACTTTTGACTATTTTGTTTAAATACACATCATTAAATATATTTTTCAAAAAAAATCGAGCCGCTCATTTTTCATGATTCCGGCCAAAATACCGCGACTCCGCGACTTCGACTCCGGCTAAAATACCGCGACTCCGTGACTCCAACTCCACAGCTCTGGATAATTCAATCAAATAGATAAAATAGATTAATGTAGAGCCAGGGTTGCCAGGCGCTCCTATTTGAGCGGGACTGTCCCGAGTTCAATCGACAAATACCGAATTCCGCATTGCATGTCCCTCTAAAATGCCGACTTAAGAAAATGTGTACATGTGTAAAAGTCTTCGAAATAGTGAATGTCCCGATCTGTGATTTTGTAAATCTGGCAACCCTGTGTACAGCACACGGTTTGGTATATGCTCACTTGATAATGTCTGTGTAACGTAACAAGGAATATGAGAACCCGTATTGGTGCAGGGAGGAGTGGTCGGGTCTTGGGTCAACCCACCATCCCATCATAGATACGGTCATATAGTACAAGCATTATGATTGATATTAATTTTGATCGCTTTCGGAGATGGGTGGGTATGATTTACAGCTCCGTTTCACAAAGGACCGCAATTAAAACTGCCGAAGCGTGGCTCGGTAATAAATCCCATATATGCAATATTTTTACGAAACATATTGCGAAATATTAACTTTGCTTCGATGTAATCATTTTCCAAATAATTATATATCGACTATAGACTAGAGTTAGTGTCCTTGGCGCAGCGGTCAACATCGTTGGCTTGCGTGAAAGATCTCACAGGTTCGAGTCCCGGTACGAAACATTTTTTTTCAAATTGATTTATTTATTTCTGTTCGAAGCCATGAATGAGTTTTAGTGAAGTCTAAACAGGAATCTTAAAAAAATAGCGGAGTGTATGTATGTAGTGAGAGCGATTAGTTAGCAACTAGTCCTGTCCTAGCCCATTCTATTCGAAAAAGAAAAGTTACATTACAACTTACAATATTATCCGGAAGTAGCATTATAATCTAATATTGATAATTGATTTATTTGTAGATACAGTGGAACCCCCAATTACACTACCCCGAATTACGAGCTGCAAATCCCCCAATTGCACGGTCGCATTCCATTGTCGTTACTAAGAGACGGTCGTCTGTGACGCGCATACTGTCAAATTTTGGCTAACGTCTATGTATTTAACACGTGCCAGGCTATACACGCATAGCTGGGCGTCTGTCTGCGCGCGAGATATTTACTACTACAAAAACTAAATATTTCAACCATATTTTTTTTTTTGCAAAACTAGGGGAAATCTTAGTTTTACGTTTTCCACGGAAAAAACCGAATCCCTAATTTTGTATGAGATTCACACACCCAATTACACTACCCCCAATTACACGGTCCCGACTATAGTGTAAATGGGGGTTTTAGTGTATATTAACTATGGATATGAAGGTCGAAATTGAGTAACAAACAATTAATTAACATTGGAAAGGTTTGGAGCTTTTATTATTTTTTAAATAAACGATGATATTTATGAGCTGTGGTATGAACTAATGATATAAATTCTATTTTCAACTGCAAATATTGTGCATAATGTACATTATGCATCATATTATGATATGAAGCCTAATCGAGTATTTCACCATGAGTCTAAACCTCCCTATTCTGAGAGGGTATGAATATAAATACAGGGCTAGAAAATGACTGCTGGAATCTATACCTCTGTCTCTACGACCCGTTTTCAAGATCGAGTAAGATGGGTGATAAGGGATGAATAAATATTTCAGATATTCACAAATCGCTTGAAACATCAATGTATTCAAGTGACCATTTATGGATTCAAAATTCATACATTCATAAGTTGTTACCAGGGCATCCAATCACGGACCCTTTTTGCGATACCGGGATTTCGGGATATGACAAATTCCACAATTATTCAGTAGTGTAAGACTTTTTTTTCTGGCTTCATCATATGAAAAAGTTACGAATTGACAGATTACACAATTATTTGAAATTGTGAGTCCTCTTTTTTTAAGTTCTATCCATCGAAAAAGATACATCTGCCATCGAGTTCAGGCGCTGTTGATCTTTTTATCCTTTTTAGCTCTACTTTGTGATTTTTACGTGCTATATTGAATACCGGAAAACCGAGATTAGTACTAAGATGATCCCGGGATTACGGGATTGCAAAATTTCTCGGGATCTCTGATCCCGGGATTTTAGACCCTAGTTGTTACCATTGAAATATTTACACATTTGTAAATAAATACAATCCTGTGTATTGTAACGATTAATTACGTATGAAGATGCTGTGGAAACAGAATGATCATTATAATATAACTAATTACATACATTTTATAACAAGAGATTAGTATAAGTAAGATTTTGTAAAATATACGGGTTTTAAACCATCTGTAAAAAATGGAGTCTTTTTTTCACTAAAATGATGAAATGGGTGAAAAACGTGTTACGCCACGATAGCCTGATTATAAAGAAATACCTACCTGTCAAGCATTTTTTTACCTCTCGAGCCGAAATTAACCAATTCAAGGCGAACATCTCTGATACCAGACCGTTGGATTCTTTTATAGTCCATTTTTGGTATTCTACCAATTTCGTTTAAAATAGCTCGTGACTCGCTATTGTATTAAATCTCTATTAGACAGTCTGACAGATACAATTACTACGTGTAACTTTTATAAAATTAATTACCATGGAAGTCATTATCGTCAATTTTATTGCTCATGCATTCATTATTGATAAAAAGTTTAAAAATTCGAAGAATATATTATTAAGTTTTATACTGAGAGGGACTAGTTCGTTAAATATAGATGGAAATCGACTGATTTGGCTTGTAATTATATCGTGAGAAAACAATCAAAGACATTTTATATTCGCAATTAGGGACTCCAATCCCGGGATCAGAAATCCCGAAATCCCGGAATTCAATACAGTACGTAAAATTTCGTAAGTAAGTAGCTAAAACAAACTCAGCAGCGCTGGACTCACTGGAAGACATAACTTTTTCAAAGGCTGAAACTAAAAACAAGTTCACTCTTAAACAATTGTGAAATCTGTCGATTCGTAACTTTTTTAGAGGATGAAGCTGAAGATAAAAGGTCTCACACTTTTAAATGATTTTAGATTCTGTCAAAACGTCCCTTTCAGTTCACAACAAAGTCTGTAATCTCGTAACTACCCACTTTTTCGACAATGATCTCAAGCAATTGTTGCATATTATAGTAAATGATATATCCCGGGATCCCGGATATTCGGGATTGGATGCCCTATTTGCAATAGACGCACAAGCCATCTCCGATATGAACAATATCAAAACAAATGCTGATTGTCAGTCATACTGTCAGATAGAGATCTGTAGATTTGTATGTAAGTAAGAAATAATCAAGAGTTTTTTTTTAAGATTTCGACTGAAGGTGCTTGGTGGAATTTCAATATTAAATTTGAATCGTCCATCCGTGCACTTGAACTCCTGAAGATGCCGAAAGGCGAAACCCGGGTCGTTAGTGACAAAATCTGTGTGAGTGTACATAATTTGAACAATTCAAATTTAATAATCAAGAGGATAATAAATTTGTTCAATTAAAATTAAATTTAACTGGTGGCACAAAACCATAAAAAGAATATGCATGGTCAAAAATATAAGTGTCTATGAATGCATCAACAGTTTAATTCAATTAAACAAAAATGTCTGTTGATAAATTGGAAATTATTTTATTTTAATAAAATGTAGAAATCTTGACAGTGCCACATAAACAGACGAAAAAATAACTAATTTTAGTTAGCACTAAGTATTATTGGGAAAAAATGCTCAATAATTTAAAGCAATTATGTTCGCAATAATAAATAAGGCAATCAATATCATTATCTATAAAATGTTACAACAATCGTGATTGTAATAATAACAACAGTATCTATTAAAAACTAAATTAAAACATTCACATTTCAGTGGCTCAATAATGATTGGTAAAAGAGCAAAAAAACAACTCAATTAAAAAAATGTTCCTATGCAATTTTCTATACATGGCCCAAAACGCATACAAGTCGACGTAGTTGGTAGTGTTGCCAATGGATCGGCTTTTGTTGCACAGTGATTTATCATTGTTCTGTCACTCCGTACACTAATCGATTAATTATTGCATAAAATTGTCATATTGTACAATGCAAGAGATATTGATTAATTACGACATTCGAAAGTGGATAATTCTACGTGCGAAAGGGAAAGGATGTTAACTCGATATTTTTCAGGAGAATCAAATTAAAAATTGCATTTAAATGAATGAACATGTATGTAAAATGTAATGTTTCAAGGTTAAATTTACTAATTAGTATGACTCCATTAAAAAATCATAACTTTATTGATGAATACTTTCGATGGATTCGGCGGTAACTTTGTGGAAGTTCATTTTAATATAAAATAAATATAACTTTGATTATTCCACGTATTGTTTATCAAAATGTGACACGTGTTTCGCCTCTTTCAGAGGCATCCTCAGACAACTACTTTCGCAAATGTTTGCTCAAGTACGAATGATTTTAATTTTACTATTCTGATATATTATAATTAAGATCAAAATAAAATGGGATGGGTGATAGAAAAACAAACAAACGATAATGGTAATACAAATGACATTTACATTAAGAAATGATTATCTCATGAGTTGGATCAATTAGGACGGGTTAAACCGCTAGAAAATATATTACTATTTTTATATATTATAACAAAAATCAAATAAAAATGGGTGGCAAGGGGGGAAACAAGGAGGGAAACGAGGGGGGGAAAATTTTTATTGAAAATTTTTATTGATGAAATTTTATTAAAAAATAAAAGACGAAGATGACATTTTTTCCGACTTGGAAAACACGAAAAATACCATGACTACAAAGCCCTGGTTATTTATCGCTCAATATATTATACATTCATGCAATTTTATCAATATGCCTATGGGCATACATTCGCGTAAACTTAAAATGATATTCGCTTAACGGCAAAAGTCTGCACAGTCACTTCACGTGTACGCCAAATACAGCTGTATTATCTCAATTCACGATATTGCATATAACTGTAATATTAGTGACGGATTTCCACCGCGTAAATGATAATTTCGCCAATATAAAGCCTGCATGTCAGTCAAAGCGAATTCGTCGTTATTGAAGTTCAACAAAGCTGCGAACGTGTTCGATAATGGCGTGCGAATGGTTCATAACCTTTTTGCGGACGTACAGATATTGGTTTTTTTTTTCACCACGAACCAACATAAAAAGGATGACGTTGCAAAACGTCACGTAAAAGCGTAGGATTGATTTGACTGCGTGACGAATTCAATATTTGATTTAACTTCCCCGCATTCAAAGGATTGATAAAGTGACTAGGAGCGTGAAGTAACAACAAAAAATATAACTGAAGTAGATACATTTTTAAATTCAACTTAGGTGGGCTGCAGATTCAATTATTTTAAGAAGTCTTCTTATACTAAGAGAATGAATATAAGAATGGGACTTGTAAAGTTATATGAACTAGATATGTCCCGTTTTTTTTGTGTCATGTGTGGAATGCGAATGTAAATAACACAGACACACATTTACTTAAAACATAGGTTCCCTAACATGTAGACCCATTACTCCCTTTTCAGCAAAAAAATACAAGAAGACTGCCCTGGATTTTTTTTTTTTTAAATAATTATTTCAAACATTCTTATGAACATGTCTATGGTTAGTGACAAAATCTGTGTGAATGTACATAATTTGAACGATTCAATTTTAATGTCTATGGTGTTATAAATAAGAAGCACTGATATTTTAACACTTTAAAATATTTAAAAAAAAATAACATTATAACAAAGATGAACTGTCCAGTCACTTACATTACATAAAGCACCCAATTTGTCAATGTTTTTCAGTTGGTTATTTGCAATAAAATTTCAGTATAAGTACTAAACAACGTCAACAATTTGAAAACAGTATTTTTTTTTAACCTGATTTTATCGACAATGTTACAAATAAGATACGGAAACCGTCTAATAAAAGGTTTAAGAATATTATACGAGGTTAAAAATATTAGGAACTCCTTTTCCCCCTTTTTGCTTTCAAGAATCCCTACTTTCTCCAAGGCCAGCATGGCCCTACTCAGCTTCCGCCAGTACTCCTAGAGGGGGGAGGGGGGTGAGATGGCCCCACTTTGGAAACCTGCGTCTTAAGCCATCTATATAGTCATTCGAGCCCGTGAACACTGCACCCGAATATGAGGAAAGCGCAAGAGCGTCGGTTCATCACATGACTGCAAACCTTGCAGATGTAAAAAAAAATATAAGAAAAACAATGGTTTGAAAATGCTTAGAAGTCGTTCTGCATAGATGGGATTATATACTACTGGCTCAAATTATCTGCGTCGTCGAGTAAAATCGATATTGTTATGGTCAATTTGGCTGCTTAGTATACGAAACAACAAACACTAATCGAATTTAAGATAGCTCCGCCAAAAGTAATTTAAGGCGTCGTGAAATTTTACACTAATCAGACAATTTCTTTTGAACTCAGTTGCAAGTCTTTGAAGTGTTGTTTACTTTATGCCAGAAATAATTTTACGCGATGTTTGTACGCAACGGACCAGAGACGGAAGTAAAATACTAATGAAACTTTGGATAAGTATTGTAAACATTTCCGACCACCGTGCCGCAGTGGTTACGCTTCCATTGCCAAATTCTTTATTTTGTAATAACATTAATTAATTTAACAATTCGTTCATATTTTTTATGCGAAGGTAAAATACAATCTAATTATTTAAATTCGCAAACCTTTTAAGTTTTAAGACATACTTTTTACCAGGGCTTTGGAGTCAGAATCGAGAGTCGTGAGTTTTGTCAGGAGTCTCAGTCGAAAAAATATTACGACTCGGACCCATTTAAAAAAATATATTTAATGATGCGTATTCAAACCTCAATAGTCCATCGTGTTGGCACTGCATGCTAGACTGACTAAAGATGATCTGATAGTATACATACTTATATATAAAAATAAATTAAAATTAAATGATTAAACAAATACTTTGGAGTCGAAGTCGTCTTTTTTTTACACGACACCAAAGCCCTGCTTTTTACGTCACTTATCAAAATATTCTTGCATACATGTATATATTAACAATGCATGACGACGATATGTGCTGTTGAAATACTGCATAAGCGACATATTATATAAAATATATACGAAGTGTTAAAAAAGCAATTTATGGAGATTTTTTTTAACGTCAATGTGTTAATATTAGGAGGAACACATCTTATTATTTTTTTTAATATTATAACATTTCACTTACATTAATAAATTTAAAAAATCTTTTAATCAAATTTGTTCAGTCTGCCCGCAAATTCACTCGGATATTTGATTTCGATTCAAAGTAAGCTCAAGGGAATATACATTGAGTTTTGCCGGCGGTATTCAGACGTGATCAAAATTGTCAATTTTACAAACACCCAACTGAGACTTGAATTTCGTGAACACCCACCCAAAGACATTGATACAATTAAGTCGAGATACGCGGACAAAATTTCATTATTTTTATAAGCTTTTTTACAACCAAAAGAAAACAGTGGAATAAGTAATATAATTATACATTTCGTTTTATTCGTGTGAGTATCGAAAAGTTGTAAATTATCATTCCACTTTATTAGCTAACTGCAAAATTATTTAATATTTAAATAGCGAATCAGAGTCAAATCTTTCTCAGAGTATTTACCGATCAAAACTGCCGATATATGGTCAGCATGTGTGCGATCAAACTATTACCTATACGTCAATGGATTCAAGCACAAAATGAGAAAATATACTATAAACAAATATTGTTTTAACAACAACGTATAGACAAAACAAAAGTACCAGAGAAATTTCAAATTAAAAGCTTGAGAAAGTTAATTTTTTTTCGATTTTATTTGAATTTTATTTACGAATCGTTGATCTGTAGCGAAATCATTTGAGATTGTAACATTAATATGCTCAATATAGATTCTGCAATTACACTGCATAACGATTGTTTGGTTTATAAAGCAAATATAACTAACACCCAGGTTTGTTAAGTAAATATATATGTTATAAAGACACATATAAAGCACGTATGATTAGCGTAGATTATGCAACTTCGGTTTACGTCATTCGGTAAGTAAGATTAGTGTGAGGATCTTTCTCGTCTTGAAAGTGTGTTGTATTTGAATGAAACAAATAAAATTGATATAATTTAACAACGACTGTTAAATTTTATTTCTAAATAAAAACTATAAACTGAATTGTGCACATTTACATCGTCGTTTATTTTATACAAGCACTTACTTCAACTTTTGTCAGTTTAGAGTTTTTTTTGCTGTAATGACTTCAGAATTTTAATACACACATATTACTTTAACTCGTACCCCAAAAAATAAATATTTTATGCTTTATTTAACCTAATACGTTATCAAAAAAATAGTATGGTAATATGCTATGTTTAGCACGAAAGAGAGGATGGCATGAGTGAAAACGTCTTTGCTTCTTTCCTTATTAACTTCATCAAAGATATTTAAGAAAAAAACTTACCAGTGGTGTTTTATAGCAATATAAAGCGATAGCGGTATAATAAAGTACATTTATGTCTCCTGAAAACTTGTACTCTTTGAGATTTGTAGAAAATTACCGACGGTATGCGAACTGTATAAAGTACGTATGGTGTAATTTTTTGTCTCTTTTATTCTTCTTTTTGATACACAGACAAATAAGTAAGGATGTTTGGTGGAGAAAGACAAACGTCCACAATACGCAGATGGTCAAATTCATGTCGTAGAACAAAGTAAATACGACGTAGCATAACAAATTGGAGGATAAACATTCATATATAAAAACAATGTAATATGAGTAATTCGGCAAAAAAAGTATTTCAAATTAGAGCCGACTGCTTGTTTTATTAATTAATGGAGTGTCATATCCATATATTTTGATATTGTCATCTCGAACAAAAGGACATGTTTGAATCAACTCTGTCGGTGTCTCTTTGGGCGGAGCCACAGGAGACTAGAATTTCTAAGTAGAAGAACAATGAATGAGAAACAATTACCAATTTACCATGGTTAAAAAATGTCCACATTAAGTTGTAGATCGTGACTCGGAATCAAATGACTGATTTCATCTAATGAACTACTGATAGTTTCATTGTTTTAATATCACGACAGCCATTTTGATTAACGTTAACTGAACAGGAAAATATTTGAAAAAAAATATGACAAAATCAATCAAAATGTGTTCCGATTTATAAGCGTTTAAGTTTAAAGAATTTTGTGTCATTCGTATATTGATTATTGACTGGATTTGTACCTAAATGCTTGGTGTTCGGTGATATTAACATCGCCAACTACCCACCATAATTGATTATGAAAACGAGATTGGGAAAAGAGTGATTAGCCCACTGCACGTCTATAGTTAAATGAACGGTGACAAACAAAGTGATGCGGGACAATAATTATTATAAATATATTTAAAACTTTAGTGTATCTTTGATATCCTATTGGATGTGTTATTGTATATAACCAGTGTTTCGACAGTGTGAAGCATTTTCTGACTACCAATAATCTATATCGTAAGATTTTTATTTATAACGAAGACAATAATTATTCAATTTTAAATGACAATTAAACAGTGGATTTTTTCCCCCAGTATATGCGGAGAGGTTAAATACAATAATATATTTCGACTGTGGAAAGGAAAAAGGATGTAACTCACACATAGCAAATATTACATGAGGCACAAAAAACGTGTTTTGATGATTTTGGACCATATGAAAATTATGAAATATACACAAGCTTGAAGTGCACGGAGACTTCTAAACTGCTGTTTAATTGATATAATCTAATATTAATATAAGAAATTATCTAGGAAAAACCTTTTTTTCAGTCTTTTTTCATGGTTTAATTTTCACAATCTCACCTTTTTTCAAACTTAAAAGCTAACTTTAGATACAAATTCGGCATTTGCAGCTTACATCCTTTTGATATAACGTGTATCAAGTTTGATACATTGTGATTATCGAAAAAAACCTGTTTTGAAAAAACTGCGGGTTAAGTCCTTTTTCCTTTCCAAAGTCGATATAAACTATTGTTCAACTCATTTCTGTTATATTATTATCATAATAAACTATATTTAATTTCCAACATAATCATTAGTAAAAAATATTTTTGAAAACATATATATAACAGTCGTCATCTTTTCATAAAATTGTGGTATTAATACACACACATCTTATATGCAATATTCCCCATGACACTGAAATGATGTTTACTAAGAATTTGTTTGAAAAATATTATATCATGACTTAAGCAGTAATGCAATATCAGCTCTGGTGTGATATTACACCCCGACGGTCGATCGTAATCTTCCGAATCTTCCGATGCAGGGGTATAATAAAGCCCCGTATATTGTGGATTCACAAGGATAACATAAAATAAACAGACCGCTTCGACACAGTCCAATTGTAGTTAACATGCGAATGTCTTCATTTGAAACGCTCGATCTGACCACTGTAAAACGAATTCATTGCAGATGGACATATTTGGTTACATGCGACATCATAATATTGCCTTTCGTGCCAAGTAAGGTAGTAAGGAACGTTATTTTATGTGCATTCAAAACTACGTATATTATTTTATACCGGTAGAGAAATGTCTGTTAAAGCGATTTTTTGGATATCAAATTTATGAAGCATTAAGTACCAGGACGCGCTAGCGTTCTTCGAGTCTCCTTCATCTTTTTTTTTTTTTAAATTGTATTTCCTTACTATCTTTGCAGACGGAAGGGCGAGATCGCTACATACGTAAGAAATTCTTAGTGAAGCCAGTTCACGGGGACTCAATATTATGCATTCATTTGAAAATCACATTATATATCGACTGTGGAAAGGAAAAAGGACGTAACCTTTATTTCAATCTTTTTTCTTGGTTTTAATTTTTTACAAGGTCATCTTTTTCAAACTTAAAAGCTAAATTTAGATACTAATTCGGCATTTGCAGCTTGCATCCTTTTGATAGAACATGCATCAAGTTTGATATATTGTGATTATCGAAAAAAACCTGTTTTGTAAAAACTGTGGGTTACGTCCTTTTTCCTTTCCAGAGTCGATATGCTTCCCCTCATACTATATCCATACATGTACACACACATGCGCATACATACATATACACATACAGTACACAAATAACTCAACCAAAGACATTCATTTTCATGTTGCTAAGTTCGTTCTTAATACATAGTTTATTAATTTTAGACGAAACATAAGATCTATGAAATTCATCAGATAAATAAACTCATGTCTTTTTTTAAACCTTATCAGCTAGCAATATTTACATTGAATCATAATGGAACTCAACATGGCTTGTTTTTACGAGAACTTGTAGTAATTCAGTCGCACAACTTCTTTTATCCGAGACGGTGAAGTTAGTGGAGAACCACTGGTTAACTAATCCCTCAATCTATAATAATTACATTTAGATTTAACGATAAATGATGGGTGGGCGAAATACCGTTATGTTGGTATTGAAAAATAAGTGAATCTAAATGGTTAATAGAATTGATTTAGTGCTAGGTGTATGAGTCGCTAGACCAGTGGAGAGGAACTTGGGGCCTTTTGACTTGATCAAAATATTCACATTGATCAAAAAATTATACGCAAGCGTTTGGAAAAAGAGCGTAATCAACCCATTATATGCTCGACAGTTGAAAAAAAGGGGGTCAACGTCAAAAGGCCGAATCAGATAAATGAATGTGACCTTTAGAAATGAAAAGGTTCCCCACCCCTGTGCTATACGATCAATATTTTTTATAACTTATCAAATTTTGTGGCATTCATCCTTATTGGTGAAAACTGATTATTACTGTTATATTATGATAATTGTTAACTTGATTTATATTGAGCATATTCGACACCAAGGAAAGATAATTTACTTTTTTTGATATTTTTTTTATTTATTTTCGTATTATTAATATTATGAATCAGTTGACAGTAGAGTATCCAATCCCTATACTTTTTCCCCAAAATATCAACGTGACTCGTTTTTTTTTCAGCTCTAGAGTATCCAAAACACAAAGTTTTCTGGATTTGCTAAAAAAAAAAAAACCCGAAATCGCGACCGTACCAATCCCGGGATTTCGGGATCGCAAAATCGAACGGGATTACGGGATTCGGGATCCCGGGATTGGAGACCCTAGTTGACAGTGCTATGTATAGCTTTACGAGAAAGTGACACTGGTACTAGTTTGTTTATATTAAAACTTACTTTCAATGTTATCTAAAAATCATTCAAATCATCATATGACACAATAACAATATGAACAATTGTAGATACTTTAAGTTTACTTCGTAAAAATAAAATGCAAAAGAAAACTATGTACTTAAGGTCTATTCTTAGGGTTATCTCGGGGGTGTAGTTGTACAATATGGATGCTCTGTTTCGCAAGACTGAAATATTGAGTTAAAAAGGGACAGCTCTTGAAAAAGAAAACACGATACAAAAAGTACAGCAAAGTTTTCTATTTCTAGGCTGCGTCTTTGGATAACAAAATAAAAACTAACTTGACATCTCGAGTGAAAGCGGAGAGCGTTTGAAAAATGCAAGAATATTTCAGTATGGGAGTGCGAAACGAAGCGTCGCCGCCATTGTGAAAGGCAGAAAAGCGACAATTTTATATTGACAAGCAAAAGTGAAAGAAAATGTCGTTCCTTCAAATGCAGTCTATAAAACAGCGCAATGCGATTTCTCGAATGTACCGGTAAATGCAAGTCGTAGACGGCGCCTGTTATGAATTTTTATCGATAGAATAATTTTACGGACGCGTAAAAACTTGCAGTTCGAGAGTTATTGAGAAAACCGCTGCTCTGATTATAACAACATTATCAATATTATGAGCAAATAATTGAGATAGAAATCATAGATCTTGTATAACATTAAATGAGTCAGTAATAGAAAATAGGTAAATTTGCTATTCCATGTAGCCCCAACAATTAGAATATAACATTTTATTCAATTTTATAATTATAAGCTTACAAAATAACTGCCATAATATACCGAAAAAAATTTTTGGATGAAAAATTACTCAGCATAAACTTTACACCGGACGTGTGGACACTTGCACATCGGAATGCATTCAAGAAAATTGAACGAGATATAGTTTAGACACAAATCTAATAGATATATTTATCGGGTCCATGGCGCAGCGGTTAGCGTTGTATGCTTACGTGGCGTACCTCGCGAGTTCGAGTCCCAGTACGAACAGCATTTTTTTTCGATCGATTTATCGATATCTGTTCGAAGACATGGGTGTTTGTGATGTCTGAAAATTCCTTCCCACCCTTCCGATCCTTTAATATCCGGGTGAAGCAAGAGCGATAAGTCAAACACTAGTCTTGTCGTAGCCTTATCCATCAATCCCTACTACTCACTTTGAAAAAGAAAGGTTGCGTAGCGACTGAGTGACAAAGAGTAGATTTTTTTTTAGGTACCTTCATTTGAAGGCCGTATGCTCCACATTGGAAGCGTATATGGATAAAAAAATAGTTAAAAATGTAAATAAGAATTATGTTTAAAAAAACTGTGCTTAATCAAGTATTTATTGCCCTTCGTTTCTTTAACCATATTCGCAGTCTGTATTTCAAATGCACTAAGACTAAGGAATTATTTCAATAAAATAGTTTTTAATATTAAAACGTTTTTTTATACAAATTAAATTTTCATTTTCTGGAAACAAAAGAAAACACGAAAAAACAAATAGTCAGTGAGTAGTCAAACAGAAGAAATAAATCACGGCGTGTTTTTTTATTATTGATAAAATTTCCAAGAAAAGCGGAAAACGGCGCAAAAAAATGTATACGGTTCCTTGAATTCGCTTTAATATTAAAACGCCTCGCACGGGCAACTTGGGTAAACTCGAATAACTTTTGAAGTATGTCGTCAATTCAGAATAACAGTTTTTATATTCTACCTCAGTCATATGCAGCCTTCACGGCTAATGGCTCCTACGAAGCATTTCTCGTATAAAAAGCAAAAGCTTTTGGTAATTTAATGACTCTTTCCCAAGCTGAGAGAGGCAATTCAAAGCTTGCGAATTGTTGTGCTGTAAAAAGTCGGCAATGGAACCCGGAAAATGTAATCGTTTTTCGAATTGTGTGTATTTTTTTCGACTTTTATTGTAATATATTAAGTAGAATAGGCCACATATTTACATTTATATTATGTACATTGAATTTTGAAAACAGATATTGGATCCATAAAATTATTATATTGTATATTAATTTTAATCAACTTTTTAATCAGTGAGGAAAACATAAATAACTCTTTCATAATAAACCCATTTCCAATTACAACAAACTGTAGAACATGAGGTTAGAAAAATTATCAAGACTAAATGATTTAGTTCTCAGGATCACATCGCATTTTAGTGTAAATATTATTTATTATTCAAGCTCTTCTGTGACTCGAAAGAAATAAAAAAAATATTTTTCATCGAGTTTATCTCATGTTATTTTAAGAAAATATCTGGCACAATGGCTGCTTGCTATAAGCAAGAATGCCAAATTTTGTTTTAAGCATTTAAATATTTAAAACTTAACTATAAAAAATATGTTTCACAAATTGTAACAGCAAATAGCACGTATCTCAGGGTTGAGCCAAAAGCTAGGAGAATGGCAACAGTAAACTATTTTAATTAAGCAATTAGGTGCCCGATTCAACGAAACGGCTCAAGCTTATAAAGGGTCGGCTTAATTTTATTAGTTGGGCGATTCTCTAAGGCGTCTCAATATTTTACCCTGGTTAGTCAGCCCCGGGAGATATAAAACATTTTCCAAAGAGAGGTCACGTGTACATTAAAACGCGCACTCAAACATGTTTGGAAATCTGGCAAATTTAAACAAGCTCTTGATTAATAGAGCGAGGACACGCGGGGGTAGTTTTTAATTAAAATGAACCCTACTAGCATAATAAAAAACGTGAAAATTGTTAATTTATGAACATGTTTGAAAGTATGTATCAGAATAAATTCAATACTAAAAAATATTGATCGATTGAAATTCTTTCAGGTGGGTAAGGTGGGTTACCCATTTGTTGTTTATAGCTAGCTACCTTCCTTACATTAATGGACGAGAACATTTTAAAACTTTTAATCTAATGGATGACCACGATTAAAAGAAAAAATGACAAAAATGGTGACGAGCCTAGTTATTGATATTCTTTAAATTACCATTATTCAATGAATATATGTAATATTTAAATTAACAATATACGGGGTATGAATTTGGTGAATTTTGACGAGCGGTTTGTCGAGGGCGGGAAGAGAATGTTTTTCTAAGCATTAAATATTTCTTTAATAAAAGCTTTATAGACATTAAAAATAAGTAAGGGTTCAAAAATTGGATTGATTTTTTAAAACAATTATCTATATCGGTGTGACGTTGCCGATAAATGAATATTCAATGATTGTAATTTAAGTGTGTCATCTAGTAACGCTGTAACGTGTACATTTCCAACAGTAATAACATTTATTCAACAAAATCATCCAAGAAAGCCCATGTTACGTTTGATAAACTATTCCTTGATTGAAAATCGTTGCGTTTATTTATTTCGTCAACTAATTTAATAAAATGAAAGATGGTTTTCCCATTGATAAATATTGCCATAACGGAAATTCAGATTATCCTTTTAGTGAAAAGCGCGCCGAAGAAAGGCAACACTGTTCCTAAATTGTGGTATCGCTAACATGTCATAGACAATAGTGAAACATGCGGACCACGTTTCCAGAACCTCAAATACGTAGCCCCTAAAGAGCTTTTGTCGCGTGCCCATCGATGAAATCGGATAATGTTGAGTAAGCGATACGCGTGAAGTGTAGCGAATCAATACGAAAGGATAAAGGATCGGATATCAGGATTTGAATAAACACACTTAAAAATAATGGTCACAGTTTCGGTGTGCGCTGTCGAAACAGGGATGCCGACTAACAAAGCAAAACGTTGCACAGAAACCTTTTTAGAGAGATTTAGAAGAAGAATTACAATAGAACAAGAGAGGTAATAAAAATGAATCGTATGTGTGGCTTTGTGTAAGAGGGGGTTAGAAATACATTACTTACGTTAGAGGAAATTCGCCAAGACGATATTTATTACACTATCACTATTCACTACTGTAGGCACATGGATAAATTCATGTGTATTGTTAAGGTAAAATGTATTTTTAAAAAGCCATCGTAGATCAGAGCTACTTAACCGCTTAGACGCCGTACATATTACACCAAAGCGATTATGTTTGCTTCTCCATACTAATTCGATTATATTTGAATTATAAAAAGGTATAAAAAATATATAAAACCTCCATAAATAAGCGTAAATCTCAAACAAAATACACATATTCTCAAGCTTGTTGTATCAAGCGCCAGTGCTCGAGTTACATTCGTAGTATGTACAAAAATTCTGCACCGGTGATAGCGCGGCATTCAAGTGGTTAATTGCTGATCCGTGGACCAGTTATGGACCAGTATGCGCTTAACAATTTAAATGTAAATGTTTATAGTTAACTATGAATCTATATATATCATTTTTTATTTTATTTACATAGCAAGTAGCATTGTTGCTAATATATACATACCTTTTAGGTAAAAGAGAGTTTATCTAGTTAGTACACAATATTATGTTCTATCGGAATATTATTTCACTAAATCTATCGCAGATCTATGGTCGAGGAGTCAACATCGTTGATTTCGGTTACGTCATTGACAGGTTCAAATCCCCGTATCATTGGCGGATCCAATGGGGGCCATGGCCCCCTCCTTGGGAGAATTTATTTTTCATTTTTATGATTTATTAAAACTTTATTTTGAAATAGGCTCTTAATTTGTTTAGTTTACTATGTTTTATAGAATATATACTTACTTAATTATGTATTGACTATTTTTATATACACCCAATCTTTTTTTACGCGATACATTGGAGGAAGGTGGCGCGTAAAAAAACCTCACTTTCATATGATTTGATCGGTTTCAAAAATCAAAATATCGCGTAAAAAAGTATCAAAATTCTATGAAAAAAAATATTGTTCCTCAAATTAGGGCAAAAAATATTTTTTACGGTGCTGTCCAAAAAAATCGCGTAATTTCAAAATCGCGCAAAAAAAAATCGCATAAAAAAAGGATTTCATCTATTTTTTAATGTATTATTTATGTATCATGCTTATTTTCAAATCGAATGGCCTCCTCCTGGGACAATTTCTGGATCCGCCACTGCCCCGTATTGACAGTTTTATCAATTTCTGTTTGAAGGCATACATTCCCACCCAAAATTTTTGATCCTAATAACGGGGCGTAACGATTGGCTTATCACTTGTCGTATACAAGCCCTAACCTTTTTTTATTTTAAAACGTTGAGCAACTGAATAACAAGCAACTTCTTCTAACTTCTGTTGAGATAAGTTCTATTATTAGTTATGGTAGACATGGTTAAAGAAACCAAAATTCGAATGTCACAAATTTTGCTTAAAAACCGGTTTTCGAAAACCGACAAGCCCTAGTCCGCAGGCATGTCGCACTTCGTTGGACGACAGCGGATATCGACAGACGTGTTGAAGTATCAGGCACTGCTCGCACGTGCAATAGCACTGTTATTCCGTCGGTATTAAAACGTAGCAATCAATCTAAAGGTGGGATTGAAAGAGATGAATTATTAACAATATCACGTACAAGTCATTTTCCAGTAAACTAACAGCAATTTCGACGTCTTATTCCATATTAAAGAGTGACAGAAAAAATATATGGATTATTGTATCGTGTTAATAAAAACACAATATACCTTTGTACTTCATTCCACTTTATTTAATAGGTCAGGACCGGTTTCGCTCATTGCGAGCATTGTCAACTGATAAGAAATATAATTTAACAATGCTATTTATACAAAAATGAACAGTTATAAACAACAATTGGCATTGAAAAGAAAATACCAATTACATTAAAAGTGATTCAAAAATAGCACAAAATTAAAAATTTTAACACATCTAACATAAAATTAAAAAGTCATCTCAGATTAATAAATTTAGAATGGGAATTGAAAGTAATTACAAACATAATTAACTTTTCATTTTTATATAAATATAAAAATGAAAAGTTGTAAATAACAATTGGCATTGATAAGAATTTACCGATTATATTATAAGTGATTCTAAAATATCTAAAATCACTTATAATGTAATCGGTAATTTATTTTCAATGCCAATTGTCGTTTAGAAATTTTCATTTTTGTATACATAGCATTGTTAAATTATGTTTCTTATCAGTTGACAATGCACGCAATGAGCGAAACCGGTCCTGACCTATTAAATAAAGTGGAATGAAGTACAAAGGAATATTGTGTTTTTTATTAATATAATGCCTTTCCACCAAGTATTGGCAGTGAACACCCTATTGTATCATAGTCGGACGCATACGCACATTATTCGCTTTCGGATTTCAATTAGTTCTCAATTCTAATGTAAAATTAAATTTGATAACTTTGTTATTCTAATGCTTATGTTAAAATTTGTGACAAGTGTTTCGCTTCATTGCTATGAAATTATATTTGATAACTTTGTTATTCCACGTCTTGTGTTACAATTTGTGAGACGTGATTCGCTTCTTTGAGAAGCATTATCCGGTTTTCTGAAGTTTTCTAGCAGTATACTGACGGTATAATATTAACCCGTACAACAAAGGGTGTTTCATTTTAATAAATATAACACTTGCGATGCTTCCTGATAGTGTGTGTACCTTGATGCATATTGCATGCAACTAGTCACTTGATCAAAAATCGTTGGATCGAATAACGGCAGCTTATAAAAAATAAACAAACACAGGTATCGTCAATCCATAAATCATCGCAGCACCAATCAATACCGTGTCTGGAGCGTCGCGGTTTCACTCGCACGATTTCTCGTGAAGGCGATGAATGTTCAACATCACTCTTACGATGTCCATTCTACAAGTGTTACCAATTACGGTTGGGTAATGTTCTGTAATGGCGAGATTTGTTGGCCATTCGTTATAAAATTATTCAATAAATCACACTTCAGGAGCATCCGTCGAAGATGTAATATCGAACAAACAACGAAAGAGATAAGAGATGGATGAAAGAATAATTATTAGATTCATCAATATTAAAAAAAAAAACAGAAAATCTTTGATATAACAGAAGTATACGGGTGTTCGTTATGTGCTAGTATTTTTTTTATAGATCAGTTGAAAGTATTTCGTTTTTTACAAAAATTAACATAGGATGGGATGTGACACAGCAAACATCAAATCATTAGTCGGCGCGCATTAAAATTGCTGCAGTTTCGGTCAAGGTTTCAACTTACGCAGAATATAGTTTACAGTTAAGATTAAGTTTAAAGAAAACATGAGAAGTTATTTATTGTCAAGGATTTATGAGTTTAATGAAGTTTTTTTAGTATCTTAGTCAAATTTTTTTCTGTTATATTATTCTAAATTAAACTATGAAAAAAGACACATGGGGCAACATATATTCAATCAAATAAATTGAGATGAAAGTTGAGTGTTGAGTGTGAAAAGTCGAGCAATAATTCCATCGTTAAATAAAAATTTCGAACACGAAAAAACCGCACAATAAAAGCACGACTCGGCGTGAAATAATATTTGATCGACGAGGCAAATTTTTACAAAAATCATCGAAGATTTTCGATCAGTAACAGTGTCTGTCTGCGGTTGTGTTGTAAAAACTTTAATTGTGTGTTGTAAAAAAATATTATGTCCGTGATTTATAAATATGGCAACACCGTTTGGCGTATCAATGAAATGGTTTCGTGATAGGTTAATCAATAATTCAAATTAAGAATATTGGATTAGAAAAGATGCAATCTATTAAAACAACTGAATGCAAATATCATAATGTCATACGTATATATGTAAATGTAACTTCGTGAAATATTTAAATATAAATACAAAACATAAATTAAAAAGTCTATTTCTCGATCGATTAATTGGAAGGGTTAAAACCATGATGTTGTGGTTTCAAGTGCAAAAGTGCGTCTGAGGTATTCACTAAATCGGTGCCGTTGATACCTTAAGCTTAGGGGTACATTATTGAAGAAGAAAACCAGAGGTACGATTTAATTAACAAATATAGTTTTTTTATGCTATAAACAGAATGAACCAAAGGTTACCTAACAGTTTTGAGGTTGGGAGGTACTTTGTATCTATAAGTTTCGTAGCGAAAGACTTCCATCGATAACTTCTGTTGATGCTTTTTTTTACTGCACCAAAGTTAAAAAAAAATCTTTTTAAAAGACAAAATATCTGAAACAGAAACATTTTCGCATTTTTTACAGGTATGGGGAAGCAAGAAAGAATAAAAAAATCTTCATGCAATTTTTCATTAATTCAAAAAAATGTAATTGCAATCTCTGCACACCGGACGGATAATTCCGGATGCAGAATAATTGGCAAAAAAATCTTTAAGTCATAATTTGTTAATGATGACAAATATTAAATTTGAATCGTTCAAATTATGTACATTCACACACGTTTTGTAACTGACGACCCGGGTTTCGCCTTTCCGCATCTTCAGGCGACCAAGTGCTCGGATGAAATGACTGTGTACATGTACATAATTTGAACTATTCAAATTTAATATTTAAAATCCACCAAGCACCTTCAGTCGAAATCTTAAAAAAAGGTGTCAAATATGTGTTTGGTTTCAAACATAAATTAGCATTTTCAAGTAAATGATGCTATAAATGTAGTAGTCAGAATTGTTATTCTGTATACAGCTAGCATTTACAAGTAGAAAATATTGATTATCTGGACCCAAACATCACTTTAGTTCTATAGATCTAAGCGTATCAACTGATTCTATATCGGTGTTGTTTGGGAAACACCTGATGACTGATTTTTGAAACGCTGTTGCATACATACTTATAAATATATATTGTATAATGAATGTTTGCGCAATTCCTTAAAAGTGATATGAATTCAATAAAAATAGGAATAATCGAAAATGTAATAATGATACTTTTCGTTTACATATTTCATACAATAGTATTTTTGTTGGAATTACCCTCCTGTAAATTCATTATTTCGCAGTTATCAAGTTATGCCCAAACAATACCGATATAACATGAGCTCTCAGGAGGTGAAGTATGCCAAGTAGTTAAATGGTAAAACTACTATATTGTACTTTTAAGTACAATCACGACTTTTTTGGCGTTTAGGTGGATTGCATATTTTTATTGTAGAGAGATAACAACTATTACAGTGTGTATTTACTGAGCTCACCTCACTTTAACGATACTTTAAGACATGTATAATATTATAACGCGACCAACTGTTTTTTTTCTTCTCTAAAATACCACATGGCTCACTTAACTTGTAATGAGCTTAATAAATATAGTATGCCTTCCAAACTATTCTCGTATATTCGAAGCGGCGTACGTGAAATATCGCTGAGTAGAGATTTCTAGCTTTGGATATTTTCACCTCCAGAAAAAACGATCCTCTTTTCCAAACCATGATCTATGAAAAATCAATTTTACTAGCTGTAAGCCCGTTGACCTCAACGGGGGGATTTCTGTTGTATTTTTAATTAGAAAATTTACTGGCGTAAAAAATAAATTACAAACCTATTTATTGAATAAGCTAGAAATTCTAAAAGTAAAAGAAATATATCTCAGGGCATATATCTCAGCACAGCCCTGCCCTGCAGTATTTAAATTGTAAATTATTTATTTTTTGGAATAATGTTTAAGTGTGCCAACAATCATTTTTCGTAGTAGCAGAAATATACCTCGGGGCATATATCGACAGCCCTGCAGTATTTAAATTGTAAATTATTTAATTTTTGGAATAATGTTTAAGTTTGCTAACAATTATTTTTCGTAGTAGCAGAAATATACCTCATATCAGATGATGACAGTGGGGCTGGGGAGGGTGAGGGGGAGGTGGAGGTGAAATCAGGGACTATCATACAGACGGACGGACATTATCGACTATTAATATATAGACTAGCTGTAAGCCCGTTGACCTCAACGGAGGGATTTTTGTTGCATTTTTAAGTAGTCAGAAAAGTTACTGGCGTGAAAAATAAATTACTAACCTATTTATTGAATAATCCAGAAATTCTGATAGTAAAAGAAATATCTCGGGGCGTATATCGACAGCCCTGCCCTGCAGTATTTAAATTGTAAATTATTTATTTTTGGAATAATGTTCTAGTTTGCTAACAACTATTTTTCGTAATAGCAGAAATTTCGTAAGTTATTGAATTTTTGGAATAATGTTTAAGTTTGCTAACAATCATTTTTCCTAGAAGCAGAAATTTTGTAAATTATTTAATCTTTGGAATAATGTTTATGTTTGCTAACAACCATTTTTCTTAGAAGCAGAAATTTCGTAAATTATTTTATTTTTGGTATAATTTTTAAGTTTGCTAACAATTATTTTTCCTATTAGCAGAAATAGACCTCGTAAATTATTTAATTTTTGGAATAATGTTTAAGTTTGCTAACAACCATTTTTCATAGTAGCAAAAATAGTCCTTGTAAATTACTTAATTTTTGGAACAATGTTTAAGTTTGCTAACAACCATTTTTCTTAGAAGCAGAAATTTCGTAAATTATTTTATTTTTGGTATAATGTTTAAGTTTGCTAACAATTATTTTTCATAGTAGCAAAAATAGTCCTTGTAAATTACTTAATTTTTGGAATAATGTTTAAGTTTGCCAACAATTATTTTTCCTATTAGCAGAAATAGACCTCGTAAATTATTGAATTTTTGGAATAATTCAACTGTTTATGTATGCATGTGAAGTATGCGTATTTTGGAATTTTTAGAATAATTTAAATGTGTGCTTAATATATAATATTTAAATTAGATCAATTCTGACAGTTGTGTGTTTGCCCGAGCGGTAACGATCTCAACTCATAATCTACAGGCGATGGTTCGATCGACGGTCGTGGCGTTTTTTTGTATGATAATTCAATTTTTCAGCGACTTGATTTGTTTCGTCAAATAATAAACAGTGTATTGGGAAAATATGTCTTTAATAAGAATAAAAATATTGCGTCAGCGGAGCGGGTGAAGGAGGGTGTGGGACGGGGCAGGGGAGGGGAAATCGCGGACAATCATGCAATCATTCGGACATTATCGACTATTAATATATAGATTGTCTTTAAAATGAACCAAGAGCTCTACGGATATAAAACGTCAGTAACTCTACTACATAAAGAAAATATTAGCCTCTACAAATATATTTTTTAATTGTTTTAACGTGTATAAAGATGCGTGATTGCAACATAAAACTGAACGCGATAATTAACGATACGTAAAGTGCTTTAACATCCAGTTTATTTTATATTGTATTTACCTGTGTTCTGTAAGCGACCTACGTGATGGCTGGCTACTCCCACAAGGGAAATCGTCCCATCGGCTCTGATACATTTACAGTATAACAGACACCTTTTAAAGCTTACAATATCGGTTGCATTGTATTATTAAAATGTGACACAATATATACTATATGTACATATATACGTCGGACAGTTCAAAGAAATAACATTGTATACCTAAATTTCTATGCCACAGCGGTCAACGTCGTTGGCTTCCATTTCGTACCTCAAGGGTTCGAGTCCCAGTACGAATAGCATTTTTTCTACATATTTCTATTCATCGATTTCTGTTTGAAGGTAATGGATGTTTGCGATGTATAAAAAATGACCTCACCATTTCAATTTTAAAATAACGGAGTCTAACGAGAGTGATTAGCCAACCACTAGTCCTGTTCTAGCCTCGTCATTTCTTTCTTCGAAAAAAAAAGACTGAGTAACAAGCAGTTCTAGTAGAAAAACTTTTATTGAGATACCTACATTAGGGGACCATATGCTTCACATTGCGAGCGGAAATGGATTTAAAAAAAAACCCTAAATAACCGACTGATTATCAACATTGTTTAGCGAGCTGGATTTCATTAATCGTAGAAACAATTGCGTAAATTTCAATAAACCTATTTTCACTTTTAGGGTGTTCACTGACAATATACTTGGTGGAAAGGCATTCTATTAATAAAAGCATAATATCCCTTTGTACTTTATTCCACTTTTTTTAAAAGGTCAGGACCGGTTTTGCTTATTGCGGGCATTTTCAACTGATATGAAATATAATTTACAGTGCTATTTATACAAAAATAAATTCAAATTGAATGTTGAAAATGCTTGCAATGAGCGAAATAAAACATAAGAAACGATGGACAAGATTACCGAACAAATGGTGTCGTGACACAAAACATTATCCCCATGAGGAAGATACTTAGCCGCGTCACTCTCTTTAGACTAGTTATTCCCGGGGTAGTTTTTATCGCCTAGGTGGGGAGGGTATCCGTAATACGGCAGCGGGGAAAAGGGAAGGGGTCGTCGTTTCTATTCAAGGCCAAGCACGCCACAGCAGTTGCTCTCCGGGACGGTCGCAATAATAATTGACTGATTACAGGTGTACGGTATATAATACTCACAAAGGGTTAACTCACGCACACATCAATATATGTACAGAACACATACATAAGTGCTATTTGTGCGAAAGGTAAACGTGTTCCGAGTGCAAATAAAACAAATACTATCGGCTCAGAACAGGACAAGATGGACGCTTCAAGATCGATTGGGAGTTGATATAAGTATTTTCATTTTTGAATTCTTGTAAAATATATTTTACTAGCGAGTATCCGGCAAGCGTTGTAATGCCACTCAAAGAAAGAAAGTGTTTGTGCTTTAATTATATTTATTGAAGTGCTTTAAGACAGTGCTTTCCAACCTGGGGTCCGCAAAAATGTTCACTCTCTCTAAAATTATAAGCCTAATTAAAATTTCCCAAATTATAATTAGGTTAATTATAATTGACATCATTTGCCACTTATATTTATTGACGATTTTTTAATTGTATGTTATAGGTGTTAAGCGTTTTAATTTTGTGTAATTATAATGTAATTTGTAAATCCTTTTCATTTCTAGTTGTTGCTTACACCTTTTATTTCAATTTAACTTATATAAATAGCACTGTTGATATATTTTTATTATCAGTTGATAATGCTCGCGATGAGCGAAACCGGTCCTGATCAAATAAATTTTATGTGGAAAAAGTACTAAAAATCTTTCATTATTTTTATTATAATGCCATTCCACCAAGTATTGATAGTGAACACCTTAAAAGCAGGGCTGTGGAGTCGGAGTCGGAGTCGCGGTGTTTTGGCCGGAGTCGGAGTCGGAGTCGTGAAAAACGGGCGACTCCGACTACTTTTAAAAAAAAAATGCAAATTAAAAAAAAAAAAATTACTCAAGAAATTTATGAAAATTGAATTACGTAATAATTATTGTGATATAGCTTAATAATATTAAACGTGTAGGTGTCATGAGTCACGCCGAGCCAGTGAGTCACCAAGATCCACTGCATATGAGTCCGCGCAAAAGTTGTTGTTTCTTTCTTTCTCATGTCGAAAAAGTAGATTCGATATATTTTTTTTTGTTACTCGAAGTGCATACATTTATATGCACGCATTTTTTAGTCAAGTCATAGTCGGACTCGGAGTCAAATTCGGGTCGGAGTCGGAGTCGTGTTTTTTTTTTAACGACTCCACAGCCCTGCTTAAAAGTGATAATTTAGTATAATCAATACCGGGTTCGTTAATCACGAGAAATATCAACTGATGATCATAGTCGATAATGTTGACGAAAAGCAAAACCGGTTCCGATCTTTATTCAAATACATATGTATGTGAAATGAGCACACAAAGAAAATGTATTTCATTAGAAAAAAACGTACATTTGCAATCAGACCAGGGCTTCTGAAAACAGCAGACATTGTTTAAAGTAAACTCCCGTTAAAATTATCTTTTTAATATAGCTTTTGGTTTGGGCAGAAAAGCATACATCGCTGTTTACCATAAATAAATATGTGTAGTAAGAAGTTTCGTTATATTTTAATAAAACGGGGTAAATATACAATCAGCTGTAGTTTGTTTTTTAGTTGTGGTATCAATATTAATTCATTAATTCATTACATTTCAGCTAAACTATCTAGCCGCATACCTGCTATCTTTAGTTAAACGTTTTGGACGCGGGCTGGCTCGAAATAATCAGCTTAATAGCAGGTGTACCGGCGTATTCTTTCAAGGGTCAAGAAACCAGTTTGGCCAACTCCCGAATTACAATTCGGCTCATGATTGCACCCTGGCGGCGGCAGTAGTTGTCGAAGGATCATTGATATTCAGATCGCAAAAACAAATCGTAAATCAAATTACGGCATTTTTTTTCCACACAGGTTTTGCGGTAGCTTTATGGTATTCCAATTTGATACAATAAAAATAGCGAATCAGTGTAATATAATTATTTTTTTGTTTTCCATGGTTTGTATTTTAAAAACTAAGCCCTTACTGAACTGATATCAACTTAGTTGGTGGCTCTCACTACGCTCAATTTTCAAGACGGGATAGGGATAAATAAAATATATCTATGCACTTGTATACGAATACAGTAGAACCCCGATCTACCGTTCTCGCATTGTTCGTTTTCCCGCATGGATCGTTTATTTTTCATAGTCCCGGCCAAATACCCATAAGAACAATGTAATAGAATCCCGCATTAATTGTTCCCTGATTTACGGTTTTCCTCGATCTATTGTTTAAATATTTTGGTCCCTTCACGAATATTATCCGGATTGACCGTTTTTGTTGAATATTTTTCATAAATATTTTTGCCTCGCATTTCGTTTCGCGTTTTTTTTCAGTGGAATCCCGATCTACCGTTCTCGCTATCTTCGTTTTTTTGTATGGATCGTTTATATTTTATTTGACCAAGACACCGTCATAACAATATTTAATAATTCCACTTTATCATTCTCCGATTTACTGATTTCCCCGATCTATCATCTAAATATTATCGTCCGTCCCAATAATTATCCGGATTGACCGTTTTTATAGAATATTTTTTCAAATAGTTTTACATCGCATTTGTTCCATAAATAAATAAGTTTTTTGAAAATCAAACATTTTTTTGGTATTATTTGAAGATTTCCCGCATTATTCGTTCATTTATTACGGTCCTTCGAAAAACTTAGAATCGAGGTTCCACTGTACATACATTGACTGACAAAAATATGTTTAAACATTTAAAATATAGGATTCGAATTCTTGACCCTACAATCGAATGGATGGAACCTCAACAGCATAGACAAGTCCGCTCCAGAATATGCGTGTTGATTCAAACTCGATCAACATAAATGGCCTTCTTTGTTGTGTTCTTAACAGTTATATTACGAGAGTAATTTTATTAATCTCTTACCAAAAGCGGTTGATGATCACGCTGTTTCTTTTCTTAAGAATAAATTCAACTTACCTGAAACAAAAAAAAGAGAATATTAAATTTAAAAATAAAAACATTAAAAACTGTAGGAATACACAAAATAGTTCCTATCCAACAATTCAGTCATCCATTCGCAGAGATAAAAAAAAATGTATTAATATCTATGCGAAACGTATACACGGCAGTTTTAATGGCACGGAAGAACTTAAGAGGATTGTGCGAGATCAGGTTGGGCCTGTTAGGCTTTACCCGGCTCGACCTGCGGACCAAATTCAAGATTGCGGATTAAGGAATTTTATTCAAGAACATTTCCACGTCATTAGATAAATAAGGCAAACAAATCCTTTGGTTTGCATTGCTTGTAAACGGTGAATATTTTCCGAGATTAAGTTATTTTTTAAAATTTTACAATCAAGTACTATTGCTGAAAAAATAAATGATGTAATTTTTCGAAAGTTTGTTAGTTTTGCCTTCTTCCTTGGAAGGGTAGTAAAGTATACCTCTGCATTTATCGTATGCGTTCTATCTGGATGTAGATTTTTTTTATCCGTTTGCATATGGGCCCATTAGAGGTGAAGTGAGCCAACTATTATAGTAAAATGGTAAAACTTCTTTCTTGGACTTTTAAGTACTATCACGTCTTTATTTGGTGCTTTGGTGGATTGCATATTTTTATTTTACGGAGATAACGCTATTGCAATGTGTATTAATTGAGGTTACTTCAATTTTACGATACTTTAAGACGTGTAGAATATTACAACGCAACTAACTTTTTTCTAAAATACGACTTGACTCACTTCACCTCTAATGGGCCCATATTATGTATTTTGGATATTTTTAAGCAAATCAGTCTGAACAAGGAATGCGTAGTGAATTGAGCTTATTTAATAATTGATGTTACTGTGACAAAACTTCTCCACAAGACTTCAGGAAATTTAGGTTATAAAAAAATCTAACCATTGTCTGAAAAATAAAGAGTACCTATATCTAAGAAACGTATTTTTCCAAAAAAAACTGGCGTCAAGTTCTCTCATCCTCCGTCGATATCTTCGTAGTTCAAATACAATTTCCTAAAAATGTTCTCCGAATGTAAGAACAAGATTCTAATTCATTATTTCATTAAAATTGCTTCCCAGAATCGATTTAAGTCCTGAATGACGCACGGAAAAATTCACGGGGACAATTTTCAAAAGACCGAGTTGACAGACACGACTTGCGTACGTAGAAGTTGTTAACTATCTGCTGCGTTGAATAGCAAATAAAAAAATTTAGACAAGGGTATCGAAAATCGAGATCCATTGACCTGGGAAAAATAATTATCGATGTTTTTATCGACGTGTTTTTTTTATATTCAGAATTAAAACATGCCCTGTCACGGTTTTAGTGGATTCTTTTGAAGGTGTGGTGTGGTAACTTTCTTCTTTTAATATGGGTGCGTGACGAAAGACAAGTTATAAAATGGATATTTACTTAAAAACTTCTTGGACGCCAATCAGAATTATAAACAATTAAATAACACGAGATCACGATTTTATCTCTCCGGAGATAACGTTTCCCGCAATTTTCTAGGAAGTATCACAAATGACGGCTGCATGGTCGAGTGGTCAAAGTCGTTGTCTTTGATTACGGAACTCACGGGTTCGTATCCCAGTACAAACAGTTTTTATAAATTGATTTTCAATTTATTTATGAATTTCTGTCCAAAGGCATGTATGTTAGTATGTATGTAATATCTTGAATTCCCTCCCACCCATTCTATTCTAAAAGCGGGTGTGGCGAGAACGATTAGCTAACCACTAATGCTGTCCTTACTCTTTTTGAAAAAGAGAAGTTGAGCAAGTGAACAATTAACACTTTTAGTAGAAAAACGAATGTTGATATACCTTCATTAGGAGACCATATGCTCCAAACTGGGAGCGGACATAGTTTAAAAAATAATTATATGTTATATTTTACTAGCACTCATGACGCCAAAGACGAGACCTTTAAATCAATTAAAAGTAACGAAATATTTTTGTATAAAAAGCCATCCATAAATATGTATCAAACCAATTTGCGAGTTTTTTTTAAATACATTTTTCAACAAGTTTGTTTTTCCTCTATCAACATTTTTCGACAGCCATTTAAAAAAAACGTAAAATTGAGGTATCACTTATATCAGTTTACATATATAAAGTTTCTTTTCATTCGAAATCATGTTTTGAGAACACAGCTTTTAAAATTGAAATTTTCTAGCAAGAGTGAGAAATATTTTTTTTGAAAAAAGACCATATCGATAAAGGCAACGATGCGTGGAGGATTTGATCGTTGGCCCTTCTCTTAACCATCTAAAGGTGTTTGGTGTATAACTAACAGCACACACTACATAAAATGGGCATAGATAAACCATTCCACTGGAACATTGGACGCATACATGTGAAGTGGTGCATTCAATCTAC
The DNA here is from genome assembly GCA_031772345.1 of Himalopsyche anomala. Lineage (NCBI taxonomy): Eukaryota > Metazoa > Arthropoda > Insecta > Trichoptera > Rhyacophilidae > Himalopsyche > Himalopsyche anomala. The sequence continues at coordinate 28,015,211 of CM062824.1, forward strand.
GTATGCGTGAGGTTTTCAAACATAGTTAGCGAAATTTCAAAATATTAATTATCTTTAGTTTAAATAGTTCACCGAGTCCTTCTAGCAAATATCTAAATCTACGGATGGTTGACGATATAAAAGTTCACTTCGGTAAAAATCTTTCGTATAATGTAAGATTATAAACTATTTAAGTTAAAACGAACGCAGAGGTGGGTTGCCAATGAGTTTACAATGAGCTCGTTTATTCTCAGAGTTATTCGCGGTGTAGAGGCGAACTTTTTTATCAGTCTGATATAATTATACACATTTAATATTAAATCAATCGAATTTTATTTACTTTCGATGGATTCGGCGGTAACTTTGTGGAAGTTCATTTTAATATAAAATAAAAATAACTTAGATTATTCCACGTATTGTGTTACAAAATGTGACACATGTTTCGCCTCTTTCAGAGGCATCCTCAGACAACTACTTTCGCAAATGTTTGCGAAAGTAGTTGTCTGAAAGAGGCGAAATACGTGTCACATTTTGTAACACAATACGTGGAATAATCTAAGTTATTTTTATTTTATATCGAATTTTATTTAATGTACCTACATCTAGAATGTAACAACACGCAATATGACGTAAAATAAGAAAATATGCCTCAAACGTTATACTAAAATCGCCGTAGGTAATTTATATGTAAGAAATTTTAGTTTAGAACTGATTTGATGATATTGTTTTTCTTTATTTGAAAAGGATCTCGATGGCCTAAGTCAAATTTAAGAAGGGGCTTGCGCGAGCCTCTACAGCCCACCTCTGAATGAACGTCTTTTAAATTTGAATCGTTCAAATTATGTACACTTTCACAGATTTTGTCACAAACGACCCGGGTTTCGTCATAATTTGAATGATTCAAATTTAATATTGAAATTCCACCAAGCACCTTCAGTCGAAATCTTAAATTGAACGTCTTTTAATTCTAACAAAAACATAATAACTAGATAAATCCTCGTTGATAATTTGATACTAACGATGTTATTCGATTTAATAAAAGATTTCTGGATATTTTTTTTTCGATATTTCAATAATTTTATGAAATTAAAAACTGGAAATGCTCGCGATGAATGAAAGCGGTCATGTGAAAAAATGTGTTTATTTAATAATGGCTAACCGTTAAAAATAAAATTTAAAAAAACTTTTACGACATAATGTTTAATTCGTTGATGTATCTACCAGTCTAAGATTTATCAAAACAACACATAGAGCATTATTGGAGTACAAACAAATAACATATGAAAAATAAAATATCAACAAACAAAAAGCTCGATAATCTAAAAAGAACAACAATAATTATTAAATTATTGGCGCGCCAACCGGCAAGGAAAATATAGAATAAGAATATTGGTAAAATTTCTAATATATTATCTTACATGTATCTACAGAAGAACAGATACGTTAATAATTGACAACCACAGCATCATAGCAATCTAGAAAAGGGTTGAATAATATTATTGTGGAGCACCGCCATGTAAAACACGGAAGAGGAGTCAAGCTACGAGGGAGATAGAACACGATGAGAGCTCGTTATAGATCTTGTTATAAAATCACTTCGATGATACAACAATCCGATCCGTAATGGTGAAATATATTTCCCGTGTTGTATGATAGATGGTGACTGTGGAATGTAGGGGTATAAAAATTAATTTAAAAAGGTTTTTTTTCGATATTGATGGATGGTTAACATTCGGGGGATCGTTTACGTGATTAATAAGCTGACACAATGAAATATGAGGGCCGATATGCGTATGGTTTGAGGAAATGTGTAAGGAAAATCGCTTCATAGGAATTGGTTTGTTATGTCCAATAATGCTTTTTTTTATGCAGCAATTTTAGACTTACATTAAATGTAAGTACTGGTTTATTTTATGAAATAATATGGACAAATCTACTCGTGTCATAAGACTTTCGAGTGCTGGAGGTTAGCGACTGGCGTAAGAAAGGAAGGCAGAGGACCGGAGCTGAATGGAGAAGATTAATTGAGACGAAGATTAACCCCGAACCGCAGAACCAGAAAAGAAAGTATTTTACTGTGTTACATTTTTTTTGTATTTTTATTGTGAAAATAAAACAAATCATTGACTATACTTATTCCAAGCGACATCAGTCCTGAAACGCTTGCAAATATTACAATATAAATCTACTTATACTTGCATCGATTGCATTATCAGACTGTTATTATACATATAATATAAGAATAAAACTACAAGGATTTTAACATATCTATCAAATTAAGAAAAATACAATATTCAATACTCAATGCTGATAAGCGGAACCGGTCCTGATCTTGATAAATAAAAAGTGGAAATAAGTACAAAGGAATATTGTGTTTCTCTTAATATAATGCCTTTCCACCAAGTATTAACAGTGAACACCTGAAAGTGATATCTATCAAATGGATTTTTTTTATTAAGTTTTTTTTCTTCCAGTGATAATCATGTATACTAATGCTCTTACACCAATCGCAACATATTCACATGCCAATATGGAACGCTCATTGGCGATGGCATTAACACATTGCTTACGGCTATATTTTTAAAAAAAACTGACTTGCCGCGGGTGATAAATAATCGAGACAAAGGGAGTTTAGAGAAGAGCTCCGCACTAAGCAATCGACCTCAATTACGTCAGTAAACTTCAAACTGTGAGGTGCGTATCAACAAAACGAACTTTTTTTAAAATAAATAAAATAATATATAATGGAAAAAATATATTTAGACGATGTGATTTAACTGTTTTCATAATATACAGTAAAACTTTTTATTATAAACATCTTAGACTTGGTGACCCATAACCATTTTTTTTTGATACAATTAATATTTGGAGAATATATTTTTGAACATTTAAAAAAATCCTAGCAGGTGTCCCATTCTGAGCATGGTGCACTCTGAGATCAGGCTTCAAGCCACAACATCTACGAGATTAGTTTAAGAAAGTGAAGTGATTAGTATAACCATCTGAACAATGGCAGCCTATTCTTAACACTCAAGACCCCGGCCCCGCACTAACGCGGAAATGGTCGTTATCCGTTAAACCCCGGCCCCACGCTAGCGCGGGTTTACACACGTGGGCGTGTAATCAGTATCCGTTAAGGCAAAACTAATTTATTTCGGGTTTTTGTTTTTTTATGCTACTCAAGAGGGTTTGTTGCGTATGTGTATTTTTTTGTGTCGATTTACTTTATTATTTATGATTGAAAATGACTTTTGAAATAAGATATTTTTTGCTTAAGAATACTTAAAATTAAAATATTTTACGAGTTGACTTTTACTTTTATTACACTTAAATAACATACTGCTGTTTGTTTTATATTTTGTAATATTATTTAAATAAATTTTAGTACATTTGTGTTGGTCGAAGACAACACATTCTCGTTTCGTTTCTGTGATCGCGATATATTTTCTGCTCTTGTTTTATTGCATTCAGATTTTAAAATTTTTAAAAAATGTTTGTGTAATGTGATTAAAGAGGTAATTAAAAAAATATTTCAATTTTTGCATTTTTTTCTTTAAAAATATTTTTTGTCTATGAAAAATCTAAAAGAAAGTGTCGTTTTTTACTTATTTTTGCTATGCTAATCATTTTTTTTTGTGTTCGCCAAGTTAAACTCATCGGGAAAAATAATTTTTAAACGTTTTTTATTGTAACTTGCTAAATATTGGTTTGGCTTGCAAGACGATGGGTGAATGCGTCATGCATGCCATACATGAAAATTTAATTGATTTATTGCGTAATTTATAAGTAAAAGTGACAGTGTTGTTAATATATAGTTTTAATCTTATGTATTTTGAAAAATGATTTCGTTAAAAAAGCACATAATACGTCAATGCAAACAAATGTTACACAGTTTGAGATTTTCTGGATGCCGTAAAAATCAAACTATTAAATGTCATAATTTATTGGTTCACATGGTTATGGGCATTTACTTTAATAGTCCCAAAAACTAATCACAAAGACCGTAAAAACAAATCGCAAACTTGCTTGCAAAAATCTAAATAGTAAATAAATTCAAATACACATTACAATATGACACAAATAAGGTTTAAAAATCTCTATTGTCTCAAAAACAAATGGCAAAAGTTCACAAATTATTTAGTATAATAAAGTAAAATAAACTTCATATACGATTACACAATAAAACTCGTTAGTATATGTAACACGGTTTAACAAGCAAAACTTTTTAACGGTTTAACTGCAAAAAAATAGCTTGACGCGGAGAATATTGTTAGGTACTGCGCTACCTAAGAATGACGATTCTAGCATCGTTTTCATTTACATATTTAATCGTGTTATTGAACCAACAAAGACTCGATAATCGAAGTTTTGCCTTTGGCAACATCTTCCAATCACACATTAAAGTAAATATGTCAAGAAATAAGGTGTTTGACATGCGTTTTTTATATATAAAGATGAAAAGCATAAAAATGTGCACACCGCGGCAATACAAAGTTACTGTAACACACGAATTTGTGCAGACCGTAAGCAACGTGTTAATAGTAAAAAAAATATTCGGTCTTATTAAGCACAATTAGTGGTTGACATCAGGAATATGCAGGGCTTCAAAGAGTATACTTTGTATTCACATTGTTAAAGTTCGTTGACCGATTGCGATTTATAATTCAATTTTGTGACTACGTTTCAGGGTGGCCTCTTAAATTATACTCAACAGTGGATGATAGAAATGTTCAATCTTGAGTAAAATATATATATGACCGTCGATAAATATCTAAGCTTACCTAGTAAGATGTAAGGGATAATAAAGGTCGGAACACACAAAACATGTCATTGGACAGAGCTGGTAACATTATGGGTAAGCCTTTAACCCATTTTTGCCCAGTGTTCCAATATTGGAACATTTAGTGTTTTTACTTCCACTCCATTTATACATGACGTAATTAAAGTTTAGATTGTATCAGTCTCAACCATTCTACAGTTAACAAGTGTGGGGATCGTTTCGCGTAGTATTTTTTCAGATTTGAACCTGTGAGCAGTGTTTTTTTATTTGCATCAATTACGGGGAAATTCGGGCAAAAATGGGTTAATAAACTTAACCTGTTATAATGTATTTAGTTCTACAAATATATTTTTTTATATAGTTGATAGCTATTTCGGCGTATGTCTACATCAGAAATATGTTTAAAACCAATTTCATATAATTTGAGCAAAATAAAAATTAAGTTTAAATGATTTTTGGTCAAAAATAAACCGAATAAATTTATTTGTCATGTTAAATGGATGTTCCAAGTATACGATTAAAAGTAAGTTATTTTCAATTTGATTGACATCGGTAAAATAGGCATGTCAATCATATTGAAAATGAGTTAACAAAAAGATCGCAGTTGAAAGGTTTTCATGATTTATCTAACGGTATATTGACGTTATCATCTGACGATGATAACATTTCGATAAGAATTTTGTTTACTGACGAAAATAACAAATTAGTTTGTGTTATTTACGGATAACGATTTATTTAACTTTCAATATGCGAATTTTGAAATCTGGCAACACACGCATATATGATAATGTTTGAGATTTTATGGCTGGAGAGTTTGCGCGGTGGGATAATGACATTTATTCTTTTATTTATTGCAACGATATATTTCCACTTAAAAACATACACCGGAGAAAAGTATCAGGTTACCTACGCGGTATAAATTTTAAATGATCGCATGACAAAGAATGTAAACCTACACACATTTGTAAATGAAATATTATAAAGAAAATAATATTGAATACATAATGAAATCCAGTGTCCCATGTATAAATTATTATTTTATCATCAAATCTAAGTTACGTCTAAGTACATACATATCTTTGGACACTCGGATACTCGACGTTATAATCCACACCCCCCGATATGGATCTACTGTTTATCGCTTTGTTATAATTACCAGGAGTGTCTTAGGAGCAATTTAGCAAAGGTTTTATTTACGCGCTAGATTGACTGAAAAAGTAATGATAACGTATAAATGGAAAGAAACGATAGTTTTTAATCAACTCGCTCTTCATATGATGCGTTAAAAAATATGTTATTCAATTTGTCCTGTTATCGGTTCCGACTGACTTGAGCGAGGTTTCACTTTCGTTGTATATCTTCAGATATTTCAATAATACGTGATCGGCATCTTCTGCATATAACCAGATTTACAATCTTGTAGTATATCAGTCTATATGTCAAAAGCTCAAAGAACTCTCGAGTAGTGGTGTTTATTTATAACTACGGTATAAAATTTCGGTCACCTTTATTAAGAATTATACACAACCTTGAAGTGCACGGATACTTCTAAACTGGCGTTTAATTGACATACGCTAATATTAATTACAGAAATTGTCTAAGAAAAACCTTTATTTTAGTGTTTTTTCTTGGTTTTAATCTTTTACTAGGGCATCTTTTTCAAACTTAAAAGCTAAATTTAGATACTGAGTCGGCATTTTTAGCTTCCATCCTTTTGATAGAATGTGTGTCAAGTTGTATACATTGTGATTATCGAAAAAAAAAGTTTTGGAAAATTGAGGGTTACGTCCTTTTTCCTTTCCACAGTCGATATGAAAGTAAAGGAAGAGCACGCCAACCAACACCGACAATCGTATAAATGGGTACCCCGGAGGAATTGCTTGATCTAAAACCGAATCGGTTTGGAAACACACGTGAAAAATAGACCCACTATCCTGAGTAATCACCTCTATGCTCAATTGAAATTAACATGTCAAACTATACACGCAATGAATTCTAAATAATTATGTATCTCGAAATTTTCGATGGATTCAGAAGTATCATTGTAAATGTATTTTTTAATATAAAATTAAACTTATTATGTAGATACTTTATCATTACGCATATGATGTGGGTATTACAGTTAAAATAAAAGATCAGATTTTACTTGATGATTTATTAAAACTATCTCTGGGGATAAATTAGTATTTCTGTTTTGACATTTTGATTAATTAATAATAAATTGTGCTCAATCATGCGATAGGTATAACATGTCACATAAATTATGTCTTTGTTTGTTTGTTTTTTTGTTTCGACGGTATATTGAAGAATACTTCTGAGCAACATTGAAGCCGACTAGCGGACAGATAACACTTTAGAAGCGTCATTTTCTGTTTGTTGATGAAAGTTTATCGCTTTCAATTTGAGCAATCGCCACATAAAATGTTCGAGTAAACTATAAAAAAATTGTAAGTACTTTAAAATCGTCAATCCTTAGTGCAAATGCACGCTGCAACGAGAATGAAAGAGAAAATTGTATCTGACATGAGTACGACAGCGAGATGAAACGAGATGAAATCAAAGGTAAAGAAGATGTCTACGACACACGTTACAAATTGACAGTGCACGAGGTATAAACCGGGGCAATTTCTGTCAGCGGTGTTGTCATATCATTATTATTTTTATGAAAGATAATTTATTAGTAATGCCTGCATCACATAGTAGTTAATACTTTCAACGCATATGTAAATAAATATATTGCTACGGGGTGTACAGCTTCATCAATGTGAGAAGAAACGTCCTGAACTTGCCAACGACAAGAAAAAGAAATCCGTCTGAAAATATTACGGAGTGACACAATCGTACAAATATCTCTGCTTAGTACCTATATCGTGTTATTTAATATTAGGAACTGTCATCTTTCCAATTATTTGTAACTCCATTCTTAAATTTAACATATTATGACGGCATTAATATTAACGAAATGTTAGATTTTAGTGCCTATATTTTATTGTTTTTGACGTTATTTAATACTGACGTTTTTTCGGATTGCTATGACAACTACGACTTCATTAAAACTTACGATGTATGATGACATGACGGATGTCACATAAAGAAACTTAACCCTTAGAACTCTTATGTCAAACTGGGCTTAATATTTACTGATTTTGCTATATTTCAAAATATAAAATTATTTAAAAATAAATAAATATTCAAATACTGTCAAAATCATATAAAATTAAAAATTACTTTGGTACAATCGCAATAGAAGTACATCAAAAAGTGCATACTCTATTTGAACGGAGTACATTTTGCTTCCTAAAAAACGCCCCACTTCCCCGCAAACAAAAAATCCCTCATAAATGCGTATAAAAAAATCTTACCTACGCTAACTTAGTACGCTATTTTAGACCTTATTATACCTTACGTAAGATGCTAATTTAGAATGCCAGACGTTATTCCATACGTTATTCCAGACGTTATTCCATTAAATAGTTTGACTAAAACATTTTGCTAGAGATGTGAATTTCATAATTTAATACATTTAATATTTATTTAAAATGCGAACAATATCTTGAAATAAAATAAGAAATGATTTTATTCTCGTTAGATTGAAATCTAAGAATCTAAAATATTTATATTATCGAATTGAATTATATCAGTAGTACATAATTGGTTGTAGTATAAAATAAATTGTAAACGAAAAATTCTAAATTTATATGATGTCAGTGTAGCTACTTACTACCACCATGGATTATTTCTCAAAGAAAATATGTATATCGGAAAAAAATTCTGCTGTATTGTAGTGGGGCCGATATTTTTGATTATATTGAAAAGAAATATCATTCATATATGTTTTTAATATTGAAAATTGACATACACAGTATTATATACTTTTATTTTCTTACCGATACTCATATATGATGGTATTACTTGCAAACACGGCTTATTCCAAAATGGTTAGAAATATGAATCTTGAATTTCATTTTGAAAAACAATGTTCATTTAAAAGTTTTTTAAGTCTTACATTACTTTGAAATGATATTTTGGATGTTTTCAAGCCATTTTTGGGGCTGATTTCTAAAAATACTTTCAAAATTTATTTTTATTTACTAAATTACATTCACGGTTCATGTTTCAACAACTTTGGATAAGCTGGGTTTGCAAGTAATACCTTCATATTATACGTTCACTTGATAAATGCAAACAATGTGATTATCAAATATTAAACATAATTTATCAAATTGTAATTGCAACATGATAATTTAATAAATAATTTAAAGAAACGAAATTAACAACGAAAGACGTGAAAATATGAAAATATCACCGGCCATCTCTAGCGTGCTCCTGTATATAAACCTTTAGTAGTACGTTCGTTTATTGAGTGCGCGTCGATATAATTAAATACGTATGATACCGTTTAAAAAACATGTACCATTACTTTGATTATTCCACGTATTGTGTAACTAACTGTGACACGTGTTTCGCCTCTTTTCATCATAATTTAAAATTTTAGAACCAATCTTGCTTCATTACTTAAGCAAACTTTGCGATAGTAAGTCTGAAGATGCCTCTGAAAGAGGCAAAACACTTGTCACAGTTAGTTACACAATACGTGGAATAATCAAAGTTATTTTAAATTTTATATTAAAATGAACTTCCACAAAGTTACCGCCGAAACCATCGAAAGTACTGTCAAAATCATTTTGCTATCTCGAAAGATTCTAAATATTCTTTGCTATAATTTATACTGTAATAAATAAATTAAAGACTAGTAAACATAAATCAATCAAGACTGCAAAGGGTTAAGGACATGTGCACTGAGATATTATGGGAACAGGTAGGTAACACAAATGATACTCCTCGTGGTTTTCATTATGAAAAGCAGAAGCGCAGTTCAAAAAAATATTGAAAGACGACGCTTACAGAAAGCGGTGTCACAATTTAGTCACTGATCTAGTAAGTAACGTTTATAATGGTTTTTGAATCATTTCTACATAGAGAGTAATTCATGTGAATGGAAAAAAAAACAAGAATATTACGTAAAGCATTTGGGTATTTATAAATTACACACGACGAATATCTATCTGTTGGGGTAGTATGCGGTAGGTAACTTTAACACGCCAATGTTTGTTCGTTAGTGAGGCGTGATATTAAGTTTACTTTTATGTCTGTGAAGTTTAGGGAAATAAATATAAACATGGCGGTTGCCTTTGTATCATCGGCTTTATGTTATGTGAAAGAGATCTTCTTTGTGACAGACGCGCAGAGACAGTGTTGCCAACAATCGCTGTGAAAAACCTGTCAAATCTTAGAAAAAATAAGCTAGTGGGCTGGGGAAAAAAGTTCTTAAAAATTCTTATAGAATGTATCTCGGCTAAGGTTGCCACTTGTCCCGGACTGGCCGGGATTGTCCCGGATCCCGGATGAGTACTAAATTGTCCCGGAAATTTTGAGCGAATTGAGGATTTCAAATTCCTCGGTGAGCTAAAAAAAAAAAAAAGAAAAACTAGTTTCGGAGATCCCGGAAAATGTTGGTATTTTGGGCAATTCGGTAAATTCCTGGGTTTTTTGGATTCGAAAGTCAGCAAATCGGACAAATGTCCCACTTGCAAGAAATCTGGCAAGCCTAATCTCGGCTGATATACTATACGGCAACTCGAATTGGGCGTATGTCAAGCTGCATTCCTTGATCAATTTAGAGGAACACTGCATCCATTTCTTTCAATAAGATTTATTTGTAGATTCAGATTGTAGGATGTAAATTTCTGATGTGTGGTACATACCCTCTTGGCCTTTTGACTTGATCAAAATATTTACTTTGATCAAAAAATTTAACTCAAGCGTTTGAAAAAAGAGCGTAATCAACCCATTACATATATGTTCGACAGTTGACAAAAAGGGCAGGAGGGGTATCAACGTTTTCTTTACTGCGGCCTTATGTTGAATCAGATATATGAATGTGGCCTTTAAAAATGAAAAGGTTCCCCATCCTTGCTCTAGACAGCATTGCCAATTTATTTAGCATTTTTTATTCCAGATTTAGCTTTTTCGAATTACCTCCAAGCTTGAGAAAACTCTATTTAGGCAAAATGGTTTATAATTAAGCATGTTTTTAATTATACTTTCAAATTGTCAATCCTTAGTGCAAATGCACGCTGCAGCGCAAATTCTTTTTTTGTTTTGTTTTTAAAATTGTTTAATTTGAATTCCAAATGTTAGGCAAGGTATTTGCATAAAATTATATTCAAGTCGAGTGTAATTATTGAATATCTTAATAAAAAAGTGATTCAAATCGATATACGATAGTGTGCAAGAGTTGCAACATCGGTTCGCCGTTATCATGCTTGCAATATATTACGAGTCAATGCTGTATGACCTCGCTGAATGTATAAAATATGGATTATAGATTGTAAATAATATCATATGCACAACCAATCTTATATTTCGTACTAAAAAGTAAACAGTTTACACTGAACGTTACTTGTTTCTTTATTGCACTTTATATATTAACAGCATTCGAAGATTTTAATGTAGTTAAAAGAGACAGTATGTACTTATTAAGGAAGGCAAAAGAAATGTATATTGTATGATATTAAAAATTGCAATTATGACAATAAAATAAATAGGAAAATTAAAAGCATTACATCATCGGTTCCTATTTTTAACGTTGATTAGATCAACCAATACCTTTCTTATTCTATTCTAATTTCATAAATTTTAACCGTGAAATCGGTAAGTAAAAAAATAAAATTAAAAAAGCTACTAAAAAATATTAAGTACATCACTTAAATTACTCATGAAATATTTTTTCTATTGAATTGAACATGAAATTAACTCAGCATTAAGTCAAACGAAATCAACTCGAGGAGAAAAGAAATAATCAAAAAAAACTTGCTATATTTACATTTTCTCCGTAAACTATTGACATGTAGAATATCGAAATTTGGTGCCTTGCCTTCCGTTCTGACCGCTAAGCGGGTTTCTTTAGGCAAGATAAAAAAAAAGCTGGATACAATAATTGATTGTCTGAAGATGCTTCGTAAAGGGGCAGAAAATTCTTTATGATAAAGTAAATATAAAAACGGAATGTATTTGATACAAATAACGAAGCCTTATACCTTTGCAAGTTAGTTGTACAAGATACTAAAGTACTTAGAAACCGATCGAGACCTATTGTGAAAACATGCAGCCATAAATTGCTATGGCACCGCGCTGCAAGATGGCGGGAAATAACAAAATGTCGAGGGAATTTATTCGCGCGCAGCGGGTAGCGATAATGGCGGCAGCTGTTAATTGAATGCGCTCACTAACGTGCTTTAATTACAACAACAAGAAGTTTCCATCAACAGGACTTCAACGAGAAATTGAATTATTCCATAACTCAGTGGTACCATGTATCAGAAGTAATGATGCGCACGTAATACAATCAGATTTTGTAAAATGCTTTACGAGATCGAGCGTGGGCAATTCATTTAATAATATAGATTTAATGAGAGATAAACGGACGATGATACTTTTTGCTACATTGGATAAACTGCGGGAGGAATGGATCACTGGCAGATGCAGCTAATTAAAATATCGCCATCTCCATTGCCACCTGAAAGTTTAATGATAATTTATGCATATTGAAAACACTTTAAAAGTGTATTACTTAATTTTACGGTATACGTTGTATTGTTAAGGAATTATATGATGGTACTAAGTACGGCATCCAATCCCGGGATCCAGGATCCCGTTCGATTTTCTGATCCCGAAATCCCGGGATTGCAAGAGCTAAAAAAATCTGGTGGAATAGTATAGCGAATCCAGGATTTCAAATTTCTCGGTGGGCTAAAAAAAAACGAGTTTTGAGACAATCTGGGGGAAAGTATACAAAAAAATCCCGGGATTGGATACGGTATTCCTGGGTGTAGCATAATAACTGCCAGGGCAAGAGTTGGTAATACTCAAAATTAGGTTTTCCACCTACCGGTCCACCATTCCATTGGATTGTCAGTAGAGATTGCAATATCAGTATTGAATAAATGAGGATTCAAGTATTTATGGTGTTTTTCACTACTGAAATACCGGAAATACGAAATAGAATATATAGAATATCGAAATTTCGATTATGGTTTACTTGCCTGATATTCCGATCCCAATTTGACGTTTTTTGTTATGCCGGTATTAAAACCCTAATCACAAAGTCATGGGTTTGAATCTCCGAACGGCCACAACCTAAGTATCTTAATTACCTATATTTATACTGACTTTTTAAATCGATTATGATGTTGCATTCGAGGAAAGTATGTCTGACATTGTGGCATAAAAAAGGTTACCTTCTAAGTTTTAAGCATTATCCGTGCGAGAAAAAGTTGAGTGACATCCGCAGAAATTTTCCATCAGGAGTCCGAAAATGCTCCATGAAAAATATATGTGTTAGAAATGGCCGTCACTTATTAAATCTAAAACACCGCAAATTGTCGAATAATATAAAATTGGATATACAGTATTAGTCTAATAGCTAAATAAATGATTTTAAAAAATCTGTCAGATTTACCCAGCTATGAAAGGTCGAATGGGTGCTTCTCGGCACGAGTCCTTCCCAGAAAATTTATTATGACGGTAAAATCACAATTAAAACGCATTTCGTTAAGTATGACAGACTTTTACACGCTTAAACGAACCACAATCAGCCCACTTTTCAGTCCACAGCGGGCGCATGCAAACCGCTGAACCGAGACCATTGAACAAGCCTATCAGAATGGAATGCCTCGTCTTGCCCAGCCGGATGTCTTGCATACTAAATCCTCACGAATGCCTTCTCGCTACTCCGAGGAGCTTACATAAATAAATATGAATTAATCGCATAAGCTATGCGCCTGTCTAAAATGTAAAGCATATTGTCATATTCGTCTAAAATAATCAAGACTTATTTGCAACGCAAAATTATTGATGCATACATTTTCTTACGCGTACACACATATCTCGTTTCAACGCGTCATCGTTCTTCATAAATCATTTACTTTTAGATGAACTACAATATTATTATTAAAATAATATAAAACAAATTGAATACATACATGTATAATTATGAATTGAAGAATATTGAATCCGGTTTTGCTGCAAAAGATGTGATAAACGGGAAAGTTAGGATACCTGCGTTTATTACAGGTGGATGAAACCAATAAATTATGTATTTACGCACTCTTTGTATGGTTTGGCCTTGCGGACATATAGGCGAACGGTAATTGCTGTTATGACTTTCGCTCGTCCTCTCCGGTTACTCGGTATAGGTTTCAAATCCTCAAATGAATTCTTTTATACACCGATCTTTCAGTTCAGTTTCAACCCGAAGACATACCCGTCCACCTTTATTAATTAAACTGAAAATGAGGTTAACAGAAAGCGATCAAATAAATTTTACTTCTTCTTGACACCTAACCATATAGTTTTATTCATTAAGTAGGTAAGTAACCGACAACCAGATATTGCTTAAACGGGTATATCGATTAAATTATCATTAACTTCAATATATGTTAATAAGGTAACAGCAGCAAAGTATTTAAAACTATAAGATTTATATAAATGATAGCGATATTGGCATCACATTTTGGCATTTAACATACTTCTAACTAAAGATTATGCCGAAATAAATATATTTTTATGATTGTGTGGAACTAAACATTTTTTCCAGCGTCACCTAGCTCCGCCGAGGACATCCAATGGGTGGTCATCAGTGGCCTTCCACGACGACGGAACCAATTCGGTTAGTAGAAGAGGAGGAAAGGCTGAGAAAAAGCTACGTGGAGTTTAGATAATCTTGGAGGAGCGGTGACCATATGCTCCGAATAGAGAGCAGACATCGTAAAATGACAAGACGCCCATATCTTTGCTTAACAAGGTACTAAATGTATTTATTGATTTGGCATTTACTTGGTAGAACTCCATTTTAATAGGGTAAAATATCAAGGTATTTCAGTTCTACAGTTTTTAAAAAGTTAAAGGTTGATAGCTATTTCGGCTTACGCCATCGTCAGAACTAACTGTTATAGATACATCTGACGATGGCGTAAGCCGAAATAGCTATCAACCTTTAACTTTTTAAAAACTGTAGAACTGAAATACCTTGATTTTGTACTAAATGTAGTTAATAATTTTCTATCGATCTTTTATATATTTATATTATTAAGATAAAATAAATGGCAACATTGATTTTTTTAAATATTTCAGTGAAAAAACGATACTTATTATAATGTAATACAAAAAATTTAAGCTTATAAAATTTGATATCTCGTACTGTAGTGGATTACTCAATAACAAGACTGATTTGAAATCATTGGACCGGTAAATTTGTCAGTTTTTCGGCCATAATAAATAATCTATGGCACTCTCTGCGATAATTTATTCAAGCATGGTTGATTTAGAAAGAGATACCCGAGAGCCAGCAACACGTTTATTTTAACAATCGCGATAACTGTGAAACAACATATTATAATATCTGAGCGAGCATCGATAAAATGGATGCCAATGCAATTATGTTAGTTTTACTAACGCGCTCCATAGTCTGCAATATCGAATAGGAATAGTTTGCAATATATAAAACACACGATTCGTATTTATTATTTACATCAAATTTACGCTGTCGTGCCTCTTCCTCCTCCAATTGGACGAGAATACACGTATATGACGTTATTTTAACGAGTCATAGAAACTGTTTTTCTTCACTCGCTTATTCATTTCACTCGTAGGCTCACTAGGCTGAGTACTGTACTTCACGTTTAGACTTTTTAGTTTTTGGCTGAGTTTACTATCTCGACGCCGTAAACGGAAGGTATAAACTAAAGCATTACCGAAGAATTTACTTCACTTTTCGCGAAACTTTCCATGGATTAACACATTGACATGTTACTTATAAAACATTTGAAATCTTCTTCCACGCTTATACACATGCAAATCAACATAGTTTTAAATAAACAGTGTGAACATAAAGTGACAATTATTGTCCTTATATTAATTTAACAAACATTTGACTGTAGGATAACTTAACTTTCTACACAGTATATATTGTTTGCTTATCTCATACTGCAGAACCAGCCTGCCAATGGTGATGCCACCGAGAAGACTATTGCCAAAATTTTTACGATATCGGCATAGCCCCGCGTAAGTGAATTCAAAAAAGTTAATTTGTGTGCATGTTTAGATTTCTACACCTTGTATCCATTATATATGTCAGATCATCAAAGTACTCAACAGAATCTAAAGACAAGCCTACAGCACTAAATTTATTATTAAAGATGATATCGCCTAATGCTGTTCCCTACCTTTTTCGTGGATAGACTCACGGTCAGCGTATTAATTAATATGCATATTTGAGTGAGATTAAGACTGCATCTGAAAGGTGTCTTGAATACCGTTAAATCTTAGCACAATGCTATAAACGCCTAATAAACGTTGTACCATAAATTTGCTTTTTAATGCAATTTGTAACTGTGAAATCACAGTGAACTTCGAAAACAGGTTTGCTTAAATTTCAAAAAAAGCAAGTGGACTTGGCAATACGTATTGTACAATTAGTGCTAAAGCTCACTAACTACTGATTCATACCATTGCGTCAAGTGTAACAACTTGTTTCCCACGTAGAACTGATAGTGAAAATACCACCTTTTGACAGTTTAACGCATTAGGTGTTGTGAATAAGAATAATTCAGTGGAAAATGTTGCTGTAATCATTTATATTATATTATACTAAGATCGGTTTCATCAGCCATAATAAATTAACAACGAAATCCGTCCGTAAGGCAAACGGCGTGTAATCAATGTTAAACTATGTTCGTATAATCATATTTTTTCGTATTTATTGGATATCAATTCCAACAATCTTGATTATTTTTTTTTTGCTTAATCATGTTCGCTCTCAATTTTTAGTATGTGAGATTCATAATAAAACTAACCTTAACAATGTAAACTTTTAATTAAGGCTTAAAATCATCGAATAAGCGTGCCGTCAGTTAACTACCATTTAGAGAGCAATTCAAATATGAAAATAATTGTTATGGTGGCGCTATTGCAATTGCAGAAAAGAGTTCTAGTTTGTAAAGTGTTGCCAACGTAATACAATAAAATTAAAGTTGACACTCGGGTAACCTGCACGTTTAATTTTGATGGCGTTAGTTAAGATTATTTAATCGTTAGTTCGATAGCATTGTAGAATACATACACGGTGTTTGCAAGTTTTGTTTGCTAACTCGATGTAAAGCGTTAAGCTGTAAACGGGGATGCGGAGTTGGAGTGTTTTTACCGGAGTTGGAGAAAGACTAACGATACAGACACCTTTAATTTTTTGTGTCAATGCATACTACTTAGCCAAAAATATATCAGGGGTTCGAAACTATTGAAGTTGTAATCCGTAAGTACATATAGTATTAGTAAGCCAAAAAATTTAACCTATTCATCTTATTGATTGGTAAAATAATTAGCGTATGTACTTCCAGTACTTCATCTACAGATTATAATAATTTAGATTTTTAATTTAGATTCTAAATTTATTAATCTGAGACGACTTTTTAATTATATGTTAGACGTGTCAAACATTTAATTTTTGTGTTATTTTAGAATCACTTTTAATGTAATTGGTAATTTCTTTTCAATGCCAATTGTTGTTTATAACTGTTCATTTTTGTATAAATAGCATTGTTGAATTGTATTTCTTATCAGTTGACGATGCTCGTAATGAGAGAAATCGGTCCTGACATTAAATAAAGTGGAATGAAGTACAAAGGAATATTGTGTTTTTACTAAGACTATTTAAATAATCTGCACTAGTTTCTTAAAACGAAATCATGGTCGTAGTCGTTTATTATTCTGAAGTAAGGGTCGGGTTTTAATTAAACCATTAAATGCATTCTTCTATTTTTTCCAAAGAAAGTTGTGGTTCAAATGGTTTAAATGTTAAAACAATTAATTTTCGCCAGTAAAAATATATTAGCGCATACTTTAATACATGTTTATTGATTATTACTTTAAAATAATTTCGATTGAACAAAATATTGCAATTTATGTGTGTACTTTTGGTAAAAACCGTGATTTTTATAAAACGTATAAAATCAGCATTTAATGGTTAAGGTTGCAGTCGTTTTATTTTTTAACGACTTCACATCCCTGGCTGTAAGTCTATCGATATTTTATTTTAGTATTTTACTATTCTGTCGTTCTCCTACAGCACGGATAAATGATATTCCAACGAATCTGTCATAAATTCGACAGCGGAATGAATTGCTTCTCGACAGACCCGACCATCGATCATCCCACTAAGGATGCGGGGCAAAATTATTAATATTGGAAGATATATGGCTTTGAGGCAGCTACTAAAATTGACGATATGTCGAGTGCACACTACTCTAGTAGAAAAATAGCTATTGAACTTAGTTACTAGCTCATTGATAGTGGTTGGACAGTAAAAAACTTGTTTTGAATCTAGAATATAAATTCAATATGTGAAATGGTATAATTATCATACGAATAATCCGTACCAGCGGTATACTTTTCGTACCGTGTTATTTATTTAAAGAAGTGTCAATTGTGTAAAACAACGCCATATTTATTTTACATTTCAAAAAGAATGAATTCAAATTACTCGTATGTTTTTTTTTTTTTGTTCATGATATATATAATATTAAAATATAATTGTACACAAGGTTACCAAAGAATTCATTCGAAATTTCGGTGGTTATTGTGACAATTATTTAAAAAAAATCCTAAGCTTCAATTAGTCAAAAAAAAATACATTACATAACTATAGTCAAAATCTTACGATTTAGTTAGTTTGACGATGCATCTCAAGAAGGAGAAATACATACATTATTAGTCAACATAACTAGTGGGATAACAGACTTATTGTTTTATTATAAGAATAATGCTTATTCATCAAGAATTGGCACAAGCATCATCATAAAACTGTCAAACTGATAAATTAAAATTTAATATACGAAACATATTTTTTAATACGCTCCTGTCGAACATAGCTACAGCCTAGTTACGCAACTGATAGTGGTAGAAGATGCCAACGGTGAGATATTGAGCGGAACACCGGCATATACGTCGAGGAGATAATTCCGAACTCGGGCGCAGTGTGGAAGGTAGACGCCGAAGGAACCCTAATTGGATTGTGTCTGCTCATACACAAAGGCATTGCATAGTTTGGAAGCGAGCCAAGCTAAATGCAACGCCAAAGACACTCTTGCCGCCCCTATTCACAATCATCTTATGCCACATATTGCGGAGCTATTTCCGTAACGAGATTGTCAGTATTTTAATAACAATCAGTGAACAGCTCTGCTTGCACTTATGGCGTGAATTTGTGCCGAATCACACTGTACATTTCGGGGGTTCTTTATTCGAATTAATTTCGCGCACACGGTTGCCAACATGAAAACAGCTTGCGTCATCGGACAGAGAATGTTGCATAAGTTTTCGGTGTCCTCTGCCGACATTTGTTACATGTTATGCAAAATAGTTAAATAAGTCGAGTGGTAATATTATTATAATGTTAATATTGTTTCCAATTTTGACGAAGATTAGCCGAAATTAATTATACATACAAAGTAAGTCTTGTATAACACATCGGTTAAATATAATAATAAAAGAAAATTATTTCAAACTGATTAAGTTTCAAATGTAAAAGACATTAATTCAACATTATTATAAGTAATTCAAATTATACGTTTGAATTGAAAATTAATTTATTATGTTAAATTATGAAATAATTAATTCGTTTTGTGTTGCATTTCTCTTTATTTAATTTAACTTGTATTCATTTCGAGTTTAAACAATAACATGGTTCACAATAGAAGAATCTATCAATGCATTTTATTAATGTATTCAACTTTCACGCGATTTTGGACTTAAAGCTCTATCAAGTCGATACAGAGAAAAAACAAAAATGGCATAAGAGGTAATTAATTGGTTAACAAAAATCTAGTATTTAAAATCAGAAAAGAAATTTACTATGCCTTGAACATTATCCTTATACGTAACGATACTAGGTATGATGATTCAAAATTCTTTACAATCCCATGTGTTATGATAAAAAAAATATTTACGTTCATAGCAGACATAAAAAATATGTTAATTTTTATAAAGCAATTAAGAATATTTGTTTTTCTTTAAATTTAATAAATTTACGAAAACTAGATGACATTTGCATTATATTAGTCAAATTCCACAATCTTATAGCCACAAACAAAGCTATTAACATATTAAAAAGCGACACACTTACAAAAAACAAGTTTTGTTAGAAATCGAAAAATAAATGTTAATTATCAAAAATATAAGTATTTGACGGCACTGAAGTGATATGAAAAGCGACTTTATAATCTAACAAAATATATACAATACACGTAATATATTTTCTAATATATCACAAGGAAGAGAAATGAGGTGAAGCTGTGTTCATGTAACGTGATCAAATGTCACGATAGTTCGTGTCTAAAGAACAGTAAAAAAAATATTGCTAAAAGTCTGCAATATGCAATGTGGCGATACAGATGATATACGGATAAAACATAATTTGCATTTGTGACAAAGTTTTACTAACATTTTACGAACATTGAAATAATTGTATGAACGGTTTTGTTAGGCAGGAAAAAATATATTAGAATGTTTCAATACTACATATTATTTATCATCTTCAACAGTTGCACTTTTTCACACGAAAAAATTATTTAATGCAATGTTCTACAAAACATTTTGTTAGTTGTAAATTTAAACGAATATTTGCTATTATTGATGGAAAATTGGTTACCTGCTCTAATGAATTCTAAAACAACATTAGTGTATAGCATTGTGTAATAATATATATTCAATAATTAAAGTGTGTTCCCTTTTTATTCACAACTATTGTCAAATGATGTATTTAATGTCAATAAAAATAAAAAAAAGTTTATTGTTAAATATTTTAGAAGAAAAATTGCCATACAAATATAAACATGCTTTCAATTTTCTGTCAGTTTGTTTTTTGTTTTTATGCGGCTCGGAGACTAGAAAAATACTTCTCTGCCGATGGGGGTCGCTTAGGGACCCCAGTGGTTTCCTCATTATTGGCCTTATTCTTATGAATTTCAACAACAAAAAAAATAGTCTAAGGGCTTTAAAATATCTCTCTGCATCATTCCTCATACATTTTTTTTTTATAAAAATCCGTGGTTTTTAATAAATAATCATATTTTAAGTTGCGCGTAAAAAAGACGTCATCTAGCACACATATGAAATTGCAACTGACGAGTTTAGCCCAGCTATCTTACGAACGATCGCTGATAAGCGGGCGCTTTTCTCGTTATCGCATTATCGCGTATTTATATAAACTACAAAGGGTCCAAAAAACTATGATATAAGAATACCTTAATTATAAACATTGTATCACCCATATTAAAATAAATATTTAAGAAAATGTGGGTATTGGGGTCGCATTTCTTGAGCTTAGAACCGGAAAAGTTAAACAAAATGGGACGGCGCAACTTGATTCTAATTCTTTCGATGATTCAATGATAAAAGTTGTTTTCATAATTAATATGAAAACGATAACATAATAAAGGCGACAGTTTATGTTGATGTGTGACACGGTGTTTCATTCATTTGAGCAGCTGCTTTAGTCGGTTTATAAGACAAGATGTTTATTATCAAAACACCGCTAAGTAGCTACTAAATAACATGAGTGTGACCACATTGTCACTGAAAAACTTGTTATATTGAAGTCTACAAACATGCAAACTTCACGGTAATAAAATAAATATAGATATTACCATGACATTAATAAAATCGGTATAAAGTTACGTGAAACGTTTATTGAAATGAAACTGTAAGTCTGAGGAAAGTTTTAATGTGATATGAATTTTTATTTGAAAAATTTGCGTATGTATTTCGTCTACCTTTGCTGCTATCCGTGGATTCGTTTACATATTAACACTTTCAAGTCCAATAAAATTTAATAGCATTTAATAGTATTAATTTAAAATTAAAAACAAATACTTATGGATGACTTATTATGCTTAATAAACATGCGGGTGTATCTAGATTTACATAGTTATAAGATATTTAAGTTTTCCTGTAATGAACATTTACGGTGACACGGATTGTTGAAAGTTTTGCACATTTTTACTTTATTTTCAATAATCACTGTCCCCAAACACATCTCAGTAAAACTGTGATATTTCATAACTGCGAAAATTTAGATACGCACAGGTGTTAATTACTTTGTACACAGGGAAGCCTTAAATCTTAATCAGTCTTCATGTATTTAAATATTAATAATAACATAGTATTTTTTTAATAGTAATATTAAAAACAAAAAAAGCTCGTAACTACAACATTGGATGTATACAAGTATCTGATATGACATGGAAAAATTGTGTGCAAAAAAAGTGCATATTTTTATTTTCCTTGGCCTTGGTAAGATTACGGGAATAGAACGGGACAGATGATCATTTATGCACATTTGCGTGACCGTCTCCGAGAATGTCGTCAACTTTCTGGCAGAATTTGGTAAGTAACAAAACTGTCAATCAATCTACTGTTAATGTCAATGTTACTTACCAACTTTTGCCAGAGGATGACTATTTTATCCTGCATGTTTTACAGCTGGCCTCTGCTAGGAATCGGGATATTAAATACAGTGTGTTTATATCATTTGGATATTAAATAAGTGTGTTTAATAGACATCTTATCTGCAACTAAACATATTGGTAGAAACTGTGCAGTAAAAGATATTACAGTAAACGTATTGTTTCGATTAATTTGCATATCTGTAACGCACAGCACAACATAGTACATACACACTATCTCGTTCTGCGCACCGAGCGCACTGAACAGATGGAAACGGGTCAGACTTTTATTTGAAAATTCCTATTTCTATATCGTTCGTACCTGTGTTGTCTTTTGATGAATTCTGATCTAAAATAACATGGTTGCACATGAACAAAGGTGCTGATTGGTAAAACCGGATGGTTTTTGTCAGCACTTCAGAAACACATTCATTTGGCCAGGAAAGTCACGGATTTGAACGTGTTGAGAATATGTACGAATGGTTTCGGCGAGATGCAGCCGAGGAATTTGACAGAGACCGATGAGATTTTTTCGTCCGGCCGGGTCGGTCGGTATCTTCCTCGCATCTTGATACAGGCCGCATCGGCAGGAGTAAAGTAAAAAAGAAAACGGACGAAGCCTCGGTGACGAGAATATACAGTGCTTTAGACAAAATGACCAAAAGCAAAGACCAGACAGCGTCCGGCGTATTTACAGCGTGAACCGCTGTTGCAGATGGCATTATTTATTCCCTAAAACACAAGGAAATACTCCGGCTCAAAAGTTCATGTAGTGATAGACACAGACATATAACTTTTTTTTTGCTTGGTGATCTTTTATTTGACATGCATAGGTATAAACAATTTCAAATGTTCAGTTTACGCAAACAAAAATCTATATACATTTTAATAATCTCCTAACACATAAGCACCGGGGGACGCGGAATACGCGATTTTCGATATAGTCGATGTTGATAGCTCATAACTCTATGAATATATTTTTTAAAAAACACTTTCTTGACACTTATTGTTAACAAGCTATGCGTTGATATAATCTTAATTTCTTTATTCTTGGCAATGTCGGCAATTATAAACTAAAGCCATTTAACTTAAGCGATATTTTATAACCCTTATGAATGGTAACAAAACACACCACAATGTTATGTTAGTTATCGATAACAATAGAGCACATATGCCGAGCCGTTAAACCAAAAATTTCCAACATTTAGAAATTTATCGAAATTAATAAAATACAGGTAAAAAAGTAATATTGCACAACTGCTGAACATTCATTGAAGCATTCTAGACTCGATTAGTGGCCATAGTTTAATATATTAATTACCAAACGCTGCTGCTAGGAAAACATCCAAACTTATTTTCACGTAATTGATAGTCGGTTAGTTGTATTTTATTAAATTGAAAAATCAATCAAATGTGTATGGGTAGTTTTACTTGGTCCAGTATAAATATAAATAATACTGTATCAATGTGTACTATTAACAGTTGATAAGCGGAATTATTCCTGATCTTATTAAATAAATTTGGAATTGGTAAAAGAGTATTTTATTTATTTGAATATAATGCCTTTCCACCAAGTATTGACAGTGACCATCTTAAAAGTGAGTACTTTATCATTATTTCACATTTTAGTACGTTCTTTTGATCACTCAGAGCATGGTTAAAATATCGGTCAATTCTGCATCGCACCAGGTTATTGCATTATGAAAAGCGGCCGCGAATCAGCTGCTGTATACAGGCAACGGGTGGTGGGGTGATACCTAATAGAAAAAACATATACTTGAAAGAAAGTTAAATTAAATGACAAAAACTATTAGATATTGACGACATAACTGTGCCTTAGAAGACAAAGGGCGTGATGTTTTGATCATTTTTTTTTACAATCGGCGTATGGATGTTTTTTAGTGGTAATACATAATTGGCAATGATACGCTCCATGACTATTACGAAGCAGTTGTTATGTAATATAAGTAACATTGGTCTCCAAGCTAACGGTTACTCGGGGTCAAGTGTTAGATAACAGAGCGTACATGGTACATAAAAGGTATCATTACCTCGCCATTTTGGACAGTTAGCGTACCGGACAGCCATTGTTTTGATTATAGTGGCGACGAGTTTCTGTAACTAGTGCCATGGAGCTTGGCAGCCAGAAAAATATAATAGCGACCATGAGCACCGCTAATGTATCAAAAACATGCCACCCAATTTTGGTATCCAATTACATAATATATACTGATGACAAAATGTA
Source organism: Himalopsyche anomala (assembly GCA_031772345.1). Classification (NCBI taxonomy): domain Eukaryota; kingdom Metazoa; phylum Arthropoda; class Insecta; order Trichoptera; family Rhyacophilidae; genus Himalopsyche; species Himalopsyche anomala. The sequence goes on from CM062824.1 coordinate 28,039,773, forward strand.
TAAATTTTCCATAGTAATGGGCATTTGGATGGCAAAATTAATCAAAATAATCAATGTTAAATGGAAAATTTTCGTTATTGTATAGTATTTAGACTAACCTAAAGTTAAGAGTGAATCTATACACTGTGATAACAAAAACTAATGCGCTGGTTTCCACTTTCAGAAAATTGGTACATATAATTGTCCTTATAAATCAACAGAGTTCCTAATGGACAATTGACATTAAATTTAACAAACATATTGAAATTTTGTATCCTTATTCATTGAATTCGAACTGCTCAAATTTTGTACATCCACACAAGTTTTGTCACTAACGACCCGGGTTTCGCTTTTCGGCATCTTCAGGCGTTCAAGTGCACTAATGTAATACTTTAACTGACGCTTGGTAAATAATTGTATCTGGTTTATATATAAAAAAAATAACCACTAAGAAGACATTGATTGTGATATGGATTAATTTTACTAATGATTTGATTTTAATGATGTTCAATTACTATTTTATCGAATGTAAATTATTTTCAATACCAATTGTTTGTTACACCATATTAATTTTTAGTTTGTTTTGTATAAATTAACACTGTCATATTGTATTCTCTTATCAGTTGATAATGCTCGTCATGAGCGAAAGCGGTCATGATTTCTTGAAATAAAAGTGGAATCAGTAAAAATTGGTATTTTATTTTTTGAATAAAATGCTTTTTTAAAAACCATAACCAAATCAGTAAATAAGTTAAAAATAATCTTAAATATGGCAGCTTGATGTTTCTGAATTGATAGAAGAAACACATCACGAATTTTCTTTTTTCTCCGGTGGTGATATCTTTTCCAGTTTCCAAATAATGCTGAGTCAAGAGTTCATCCTTTTTATACAAACAACGTGTACCCCTATTCAAAATCCCATCTGCAATAGAAAAGCTCAGCAGCCCCAGGCGAGAATTGATCCCCATAATCTGAGGCTCTCCGGGTGGCTGCACAGATTTGCAATGTTATTCTCTGGATATTTTTTGCGACATTACCAAGCAGGTCTGTGTTACATACATATTTTGATTAGCAATAGGATATCTCATTTTTTGTATATCAAGTAAGTGTAACGTTCACACACAGAGTGATTTTTTATGTTTGTACTATAATATAATACGCATCTTCAGAAGACGCATGCTTCTAAAAATTTCGGTAGCTGTGTTACTTACTGCGAGTCACGTCTGTAAAATATGGTTATATGCAGTGGCGGCCGGTCAATGTGGCATTGGATCAATACACCCCTTGTATACGCAGGGGCGGTTATATTTCATGAAATAATATTCAAACATAACGTTTATACAATTCTTCTTATTCTTTGGTCATATTCGCTTCCTATGTGGAGCATATGGACCTCCATGTATCCGTCTCCCGCAAATTGCTTTGCTTCCTCCCATGACATGCCAGCATCTCTCAGTTCCGCCGAGTACATCCTATGGATAGTACCATAGCAGTCTTAAGTTCAGGGGGCTTTGATAGTACCCGACGGACGTCCGGGGCGCCGGCATCCCACCGGTCGAAAGAAGAGGCAGGCAGGATAGAGGTTTTCCGGAGACATTCACAGCACACCTTTCACTCATTTTAAATTCTTCATGTATTTATTGTATTTTTTTTCTTTTCTTTCTAAAATATTTATTATAGACAATAAATACATGAAGAATATAAAATGAGTCAATGGTATAAATGTTATGTTTGAATATTATTTCATGAAATATAACCGCCCCTGCATATACAAGGGGTGCATTTATCCAATGCCACATTGACCGGCCGCCACTGGTTTTATGTATGACTTTTTAGATTTGTATTGCGGTAAAAAGTGAGGACAAACAAAACTCATAAAATGTGCAACATTATAATTTTAACGACATTTAAGTAGTAATTGGAAAAAATATTATAATGATTGGAAATTTACTTTATGTTATTGGAATAACTAGATTTCAGAAGATGGATAAAATGTTGACGCGCCTCTTTTGATTTAGATATTAGCATATAGCAGATAAATTATAAAAAAAAATGCTTAAAACAAAACAAATAATTTGAACACATTTTTGTTTCAAATTATACATGTTTATGTTTATATAAATATTGTTTATATATTTTAACATTTTCTGTAAGATATATATATAAATATGTTATAATGATTACTTTATTACATCAATTCATCAACAACTTTAGACTTTAATAAATCTATTCAAAACTTTTATTACATAAGTATATCTAATAAATAATTACTTTCAAAAGCTTTTCTACATGTTTAACGATGGACGATGATCATCTTACTGTAATAATTTATTTAGTTTCTACCAATTATAAATCTGCACTCAAGTAATAATGCATAAGACATGCAGTAAAATATTATGATACTATAAAGGTTATCAACATTTTCGCGATTATTGCATCATATTAGTGGCGTCCGAGATAACATGAAACTTTATTAGATAACTAGGAGCAAGGATAGCTGGAAGAGGAATAGGTGGACCCTCACCATGGTGATGGAAGTGTAGTTTAGTGTCGGTCAGCAAACAATGCCAGTTCAATAAAGCGGTCAACGCACCTCGGTGGGAGGGCAACGGTTCCCTTTGCGAAGGTTCGTCCTCACGTGTGAATAATGGCTATCAAAAAACGAGGGATAAATTTTAATTTTTCGAAAAGCTTCGGCGTTTTTAACGGCGGATAATTACAAGTCATTGGTTTAATGTCGTACTTAGGATAAATATATGCTTGAAATTTGATCGATTGAAATATCCACACATTGTATCAACGTGCTGTTTGCAGTTATTAAATGAAACTACGATTAAAAATTGAAATTCACTACTAAATTTTCCGATGCAATTAGTTGTTATTATAATACACATAAGCTGATGCAAGTATAAAGACATTTTCATATCTAACAAGACGGTGTTAATTAATTTTATGATCTGTCAATAATTAAATCAATAAGGGGTGTCGGAAAAATACGGAACGGCAGATGAGATGCTATAATTGTAGTAAATTGCCGACTAAGCAATAATAAAAATACTCTATATAGTACATCTCTGCCAAGAAGAAGATGGGCAGGTCTTATGTAAAAGTTAGATGAGAAGATTCTATAGCTATTCGGGTATCAAAAATTGGTGGACATCACAAAGTAAATGAGCGCGCACAAACAAAAGTGTTGTGAAGTTGGCTATTAGTCTGAATTGATTGTGATTTTTTTTGTAATCATGGCATGTCTGTTTCTTCTTCTACATGGGCTCCTATCGGAGCTTACCTCAACACGAGCAGTTATAAAATAACCGATTGTTAGTCAGTCATAACAAGGATAGTGCTAAGTGGTTAATTAATCGAATTCTACATGTAATTTCTTCGAGAGCAAATCCATAGACGAAATTATAAGACTGTCCATACTTTGATTCAACCCATGAGAAAAACAACCGAAGCCAGCGAGGTTGACTACTAGACCAGGTAATGGAATTAACTGTAAATGCAGTCGAATATATATACAAAAATATATTACTGAATGTTCGTCCGATAGAACATATCGATGGCTTAGTTCTATAGAGCTACAACGAGGAAATTAATAGTTTTAAGATATGGTTGACCAAAATGTTGACACATTTAAAATGAGTTGTATAAAAATGATTCAATTCATCAATTTAATTAATATTTGTTGAAACGCTAAGAAAAACATACAATACTATTTCAAGTTTTTTTTTAAATGAAACTTAAAGAAGATTGTTTTTATGTTTTTATTACAAAATGCAAACATCTGTTTGCCGATAGAAAACTAGTATTTATTTTGAATTGTACTTTTGTGGAGCTATAGAAGAGAGGTATTCGAATATAATGGGTAATATATTATAACTCAAAACATCAAATTTTTGACCTTTCGTTCTAAGGTTCAAAGAAATCTGAGAGAGGTGTTGTTTGTGTATAGAAGAATCTCTCAGTTCATGAAGCAAATTTGACGTGACGTTAAGTGCAGGTGACGATTTGTTGTATGATGGTTTCATACAGTCCGGCGACGATCTGCCAGCATCTCAGAGGGCTTTTAGGACACGAGTAGCACCGTGCCTTGTTATCGAAGAAGAGGACGGAGACACGGAGGATAATTCGTATAATTTTATGGCACGCGGGCGGCCTGCAACCTCTCGCATTGCAGCAGTTGTCTTTTATAGGGGGGTTTCAAATGGATGATAGCAGGGGTGTTTTGATCAGTAAGGATGTAAGTATATCCCTATCGTGATTGGCCTGGATTCTTTGATTGCCAATGTTCAAGGATTTAAGGAAGAGGATAATTTTACTCTTGTGTAACTTTACGATATGCCACTCAAATTAAATGGGATTGTTACGTATTCTCCTCCTAATGAAATTACATCAAACGTTTATTAATTTAGTAAGACTTCATATTATTATGAAGCATGTTCCTATCATATTTTCATATTTTACCAAGTACAGTTACTAACTAGTAACGGATTGTACTTGTGGGATTACGTTCTGTGGGACTGCTCAGAGGTGAAATCCGCACGAGCTGAACTGTGGTTGCGGCCCATCCTCCACGGGCTCTATATGCCAAGTTGACTTGCAGCCAAGGCTAACTTTACTACATTCGAAAAAAAATCTAATTTATTTTGTGATCGCTATAACGTTGATTCCTCAATAGATTCAATAAACTCGTCTTAATTGACGGTTTCTCAGTGTACGGATTATACACTTGATACTTCATATCAAGAAGGTTTAACACTTCCTCTACGGTGCTAAAAATACTTTCGATATATTGCTGGCCCTTAAAGAACCAAGCGAAAAAACATGTTTTAACACTTACCGCACTTTGATGGAAGGTAAGAACCCAGGACGTATATTTAAAAAAAACATGTTTTCAAAGAGCCAACAACGTATCGAAAGTATTTTAGCATCATAGGAGTAGTATTAAAGTGTCTAAATTAGTCTGCTTAAATAAAAATCAATCACACTAGTGCAATTCAAAATCGGTAAAGTGTAGCTCTGCTCGGGTTATAAATGTGAGGGTAGACTTTTTTATTTTATTTTTGTCGATTGTTGGAAACCAACCTGTATAATGTCGACATCTGACTTGATTTTAATAATATGGTATAAGTAAAAGAGTATTTTATTTACCCACATAATAAAATGCCTTTCCGCCATGAATTGACGGTAAAAACCTAAAAAGTAATGTACGTCAAAATAATATACATACATCTGTTTATAAGACATCTTAAAACTCAAGTAGGAAGATAGAGAAACAAGTATCAAGTTGACGTTTAAAAATATTTGTCCAAGAGATCGTATACATTGTTGATGTATCTAATTGTAGATTATGTCGAGTGGCGTGTATACTTCGGTCAAGTACCTAAAGACTCGATAATGAACATGACAGAGTTATAAAATTGCTTAGTCACTGTTCAACAAATCTTGGCCCTACTAGAGACGGAGCGCCTGAAAGACTGGATGACGCTAGGAAAGTAGGTTGTGGGGACTGTCTCCGTTGTTTACCTTTTTTGCCAAAAGGGGACACTCGTCCATCGGCTCCGATCAATAAAGTTGTCACAGAAGAGACACTTCGGATATAATACGATCTCTAAGTTTGTACTCGCAGATAATTGTATCGCGAGAGGATTTGCTTTTATCGCTAAAGGGCGACGATGTTCTGAGCTGTTGAAGGACAATTATTGCTTGTGTATACGGATCAACTTATTCATAATACAACAAGTAGCCCGGAGTGGTTTAATATTATAAATTGACTAGTAAAATAAACGAATTCCACCTTTATGAATTGCACCTTATAAAGGAGAAATATTCACACACTTCATTTAATAAGATCACAGTAGTAACACGAGAATCTTATTATTATATCATTGATAACTATTTCGGATAATGCCATCTTTAGAACTATATAAGTCCTCACTGTGGTCTAAGCTAAGCGGTCGGTAAAATGGTGGTCCGCAGAGAGATGTGGTACCATAATATTTTTTTTCTGTTTTTACAATTTATGTACTTATTAATTGAGCTTTAATAATTTGGTCGCAATTAATAGTTTTATTTTATGAACTAGGTGTATTTTATCTATAAAATTTTATAAGTGGTCCGCGGGACTTAAAATTTTGTATTTGGTGATCGGTGAGGATCTGAAGTTTGCCGACCGCTGGTCTAGCTGGCTGATGGTCATGTCCCGGGACCATATGAAATTTTGATTTTTTTCTGATTATATTTGAGATCTTAGATAGGGGTGGTTGAGATGTCTTTTATCCTCGAGTTATTTTCGGGTAACTTACACAATCGTACGACTTATTTTTAATCTCTGATTTTTAAAATATTTGACGTAATGGTATGCGATATAATGACAAATATATTCAATACAATTGTATTTCGTATGGACTTCGCAATTGCTGAAATACTCATATATAATTCAATAGGATTTTATATCGCTCTCTATGATAACTTTTATCCAAGGAAAAAGCTGTACAAATATCTCTTCCATTAATGATTGATTCGAGAATACTCGATGTTTGCAACTTTTTTCGTTTTACTGGCGGATACCACAACACACCGTATAAATCATATTGTACATACAATCAGTTAATGTTTACGACTCTAGTACTATGCCCATTAATTACCTTCTTAATCATTATTGTATGGCTCTGTCAAACGACAAACATGTTTATGGGACCGGTGATGGTTGAGGTATGTTAAGTGACTATTAGGGTTTGTCAGTTTCCAAAAACCGGGTTTTCAACTAGGTCACTCAGTTTTTAATATTATAAAAAATATTAATTTATTGACTAAAAAAAGTTAATGTTTAGATTTGTAACTGCCATAGTAACAAATAAAATAACATGAAATATTAAGTTGAATGGTCAGTATAAATACGATTAATGGGTTCAAAATATTTGTGTTGTAGATTTTGACTCGGATACAGTTTACCAGTACAGCAAACTCTAAAAAAAAAAGGCCGAATTTTGCAGAAAATTGTTTAAAACCAAAACAAATTTGGATATTAGATCCCTTAAAGATATATGACATACAGTGGAACCTCTACGCTACCTCGAATTACGCGCCGAATATAAATATTCAACGCAAATCCCCCAATTGCGTGGTCGCATTTCATTGGAATTGCTGCTGTATACACACATCCGGGCGGCTGTCTGTGTAGTGCATACAGTCAAACGTTGACGAGCGATATGTATTTTACCACCTAGTAACTAAATATTTCATCCATATATTTTTAATTTATTCTTAGTTTTGACAGTTTTAAAATTTTTCGCGAAAAAAAACAACCCCTAATTTTTGTAAGAGTTTCATTCCCCCAATTAGGCGACTCCTAATAACGCGGTCCAAACATTCGCGTAAATGGGGTTTTACTGTACTTCATACTGTTGTATTTTCTATTTCAGGATTTTTCGTTGACAAAATTAGGTTACAAATTATAGATCAGTGTGTTTTCACCGAGTACAAATAAAGTATTTTTTGGTGTGTGTATATATATAATGGAATAAGTAAAAAGTTAATATATATATATATACATATCGACTGTGGAAAGGAAAAAGGACGTAACCCAGACATATCAAATTTTACAGGAGGCGCAAAAAACGTGTTTTGATGATTTTGGGCCATATGCAAATTATGAATTATACACAACCTTGAAGTGCACGGGGACTTCTAACATAATGTTTAATTGACATAACCTTATATTAATTTTAAAAATTGTCTGGGTTAAACCTTTATTTCAGTCTTTTTTCTTGGTTTTAACTTTATACGAGGTCATCTTTTTCAAACTTAAAAGCTAAATTTAGATACTTATTCGGCATCTTCAGCTTCCATCCTTTTGATAGAACGTGTGTCGCGTTGTATACATTGTGATTATCGAAAAAAAGCTGTTTTAGAAAAACTGAGTGTTACGTCCTTTTTCCAGATTTCAATTTCAATTATACTTTTTGTGAAACTTCGAAAACCGGGTTTTGTATTAGCCCTAGTCACTATTCAAACAAAACAGAAATATAATACATAAGTATCATGGCGAAAAGATTAATGGGTTGAGTATATAAACATGCATCATTGGAAGACAGGTTTTTAAGCAGAAAGAAGACACTAGGAGAGTTTATTCAAAGTTCTGGCATGAAAATTTGTCTTTATGAAGTCGATCAAGCTGATTATTTAAATATGTACAACTAATGCTCTTTTGAACTTGTGAAACATTGTCAATTTAACCCGAAAGGCTAAATTTTTTTTTTAGCTACGTAAGTTACTGTCGAGCTCCGTGACTCAATTGGTAACGGTTTGTTTCCGTACCGCGTTCCGTGACTTGAATCTGCTGCAGCACATTTGCATATCGACTGTGGAAAGGAAAAAGGACGTAACCCACACATATCAAATTTTACAGGAGGCACAAAAAACGTGTTTTGATGATTTTGGGCAATATGCAAATTATGAACTATACACAACCTTGAAGTGCACGGAGACTTCTAAACTGGAATTTAATTGACATAATCTAATATTAATTGATGAAATTGTCTAGGAAAAACGTTTATTTTAGTCTTTTTTCTTGTTTTAATTTTTTTACAAGCTCATCTTTTTCAAACTTAAAAGCTAAATTTAGATACTAATTCGTCATTTGCAGCTTGAATTCGTTTGATAGAACGTGTATTAAGATTTATACATATTTGTGATTAACGAAAAAAACTTATTTTGAAAAAACTGAGGGTTACGTCCTTTATCCTTTCCACAGTCGATATGAAGTTCAAAATAACCGCTTGTATCGTTGCTCCTATGTCAACAATTTGAAAGACGAAAAATGGCAAATTAAATAGAACCATAACGTCGATTATTAGGTCTAAATAAACATTTGACCCAAGTGCGCTGATGGTTTTTTCGTCGAGACTATATAAACAATGGTATCGTGTTTTCAAGCCATTTTCCTATACATGTGCCAAATGTGTATTTCACTTAGTATCAATGTTGTTTATTTTTTAATATCATTAATATTCTTCTTACCATATCGAGCGATACTCAAAACTAGTAATTTAAACATTCCATGATATTCCGTTAGAAATTGAAACACTATCGACCCATAATCGGCAAAAGAACTTAAGCGACACAATTCGGTAAATTGCGTTTTGAGATAATAATTTTTCAATATCGCCTAAGGCGTCAGTGACAACAATTTTAGAGCGATATCTTATTCGCCTGATTTTAGTGTTTTGACTTGTAATTGTTTGTTCCACGTGGACCCCGATAGATAAACGCTGATCTAGACCTACAACTGGAAGTAGTCAAGACAATTTTATTATAATATCAAGATGGGGATTGGGGATATATTATTATTTACTAACTGCATTTAAGGAATTACTTGTTTGAAAAATTTTCTGTAAAATTTATAAATTCTCGGTTACGATGTTCTGACTATTAAGGGTCAATATGTTGCGAAATTTGAGAATTAAGTCGTTTTTTGAACAACTCTTTAAAGAATTCATGCAATATTCCCACACATGGAGACAATATCACTAACATACGCAGATCAGTAAGTATGTTTTACCTATTATTAAATAGCACCTCTCGAGTTGTGGCGAAGCGACTCATCATCAGAACATCAACAAATCACAAGCATGATAGCCCTTGGGAACAAAAGGTTGGAGAGGTCAACCAATCTCATCTCCGATCGTCGTCGAACCCTCCTAACCTCACACTTCCTGCTGGCATGGACTCAGCGTTCTCATTATGTACCTATTTGAATTCATGTATTATTGTAATGTTCCAAGAGATACATTACAATATCTAACACTTACAGGGTGGACATGAATGTTCATTTGAATTTGCGAAACAAAAAGCAATACAATTCATCATTTTAAAAACACACATCGATGGCATAGTTTCATAGGACAATAAGTCAAAAATTTGATGTTTTGAATTTGATATTACCTATTATATTCGAATACCTCTCTTCTATAGCTTTATTTAAGTACAGCTAGAAAAAAATATAGTTTTCTCTCGTTAGGCAGATGTGTGCATAATGAAAATAAAGAAATATCTCTCAGTTCTATATAAATACAACTCGAAATATCGTTTGATGGTTCTGACAAAGTTCCAAAAAAAAAAATTTTGAATTAAGATAAATTAATGAATAATTGACTAAAACGATGAGACAGATAAAAATTATCATTGTTTTGCAACTCAGTTTAGATTCGTCAAAATGTTGGTCACCCATATCTCAAAACTAACAATTTACAGTGGTTATTAACTATATATTATACTGTCACATAACGATTCAAAAAGAAAATTAATAGTGCTGCGTTGGAAATATAATAATAGCAGTACATTTTTGGTTAATGTAACAATAATTAAAAAATACAATGAGGCATGGTACGGGTTGAATTCCAATACGAATTACATTACTGTTTGAAGGCATGGATATTTTAATTTTTAATGGGGATTCCAATTAAAAAATAATATAATTTAGTGAGAGTGATTAGTCAACCACTAGTCCTATCCTAGCCATATATCCCTACTATCTTCGAAAATAAGAGAGATTGAGAAACTGATTAACAGGCTACTCTCGTAGAAAGGTTGTGTTGAGATACCACCAATCGGAAATTATGTATTAAAAAAAAGTATCTATCAGTAGAGCTTCGATTTATTTTTACTTGAGCAGAGATATAGATAATATTCATCATAAAACCAACCGTACCAATTTTCCGCATTCGTCGGTTTTTGAGGTTCCCTTAAAAAATGCAAGGTAACCAGGGTACTGCAATAAGTTTCGAAGCACCCAGTATATTTTGTACTTGTTGCCATTAAATCATGATGTACGAATGAACACGGACGGCGAGATTCAGCTGTGCTTTATTCCTCTGAGGGTCAGCTGATGTAAAATGATAGTGTCCGATTTAAGATACAAGTTTAATGTCACCATTTTGTGTTGATATAATGCCAGCCCCTTTGCTACACCCATGTTTAGGAGCGCATTCAGTATGAACTTCTGAACGCGGAGTTTAACGCAACATTTATCAAAGTTAGTTGTGTATACTAGTTGTAGGAAGATAACGCAGATGCAAGAGTGTGGCGGTATGAGAAATGGCAATATTTTTCAATTTAACGTAATGCGACATATTTCTGACTTTCTTTTTCTGTCTTCTACTGTAAGAAGAGAATGGAAAAAGAAGCGTATTTCCTCGATTTTAAAGCACACACCTAATTTTCAATATCATTGACAGTAATTGAGTACCGAAACACGTCGAAAATAGGATCAAGGAACGATGGGGTACAAAGTGGCCCCAAACAAATTTGCATTGTATTTATTGAGGTATGATTGTAAATTACAATAAACATCAACTAGATATTATTGGTATTAAGCGAATATTAGAATAAGAAGAATTTTGCAATGTGAATGCACCCCATAGGAACGCGAAGGTTAATAAAATCATCATGAAAACTTTATTAGAACGAACTAAAAGATTTATTGAATCGAATTATGTATACATTTTTTTCGCTATTTTAATTGAATTATAATGTTTTGTGAAATATCTAAAATTGGCTTAACTATTAAAATTAGAAAAGATGTGTTTTCAAAGGTTGATTTTTGTATAATCCCTATGCATAAATAATGAATGATGCAGCAGTTGAATATTGGTAATATGGCAAAGAAAAACATATATGAGCAACAATGAAACAGCAATGGGCGGTATGTTATAATGGTGTCAAAAGTCACATGAACTTAATTTTTGTTCGGCGACAAAAAGATTCATCGTCGCGACAGGAGACATAAAATCTACCTCTGGAAAAGCTATAAAACCCTATCGTGTTTGAACATTACCACCTTCTAGTAAATGACAAAATATCACACGAGTCATAAAGTAACAATTTATCGGATACTAAATTAGGATTGATCCACAATCTTATTATATAGAGTTGAAGTCTCTCACTGAAGACTAGATAGAGACTTGTAAATATAATTAATTGTTAACATTTCTATCATTATATTAGCAATATTACAAAAAAAAAAAAAACAAATATACGAGACTATCGAGAAGAGAAAACATGTTGATAAACAAATGTTTTTCGGTCATATTGGAAATGTGATTTTATTATTTCGCCCTTATGTTATCCAGTATAAGATTTCAAGTGCGAAAATTGCCAGCCTAGAAAGAAAAACTTACAGCTTCATATACTTAATTATGACAGCATTGAACGATCCAAAAAATGTTAACTATTTATTTTATGATAACATTAAGAAGTTTCTATTTTGAATTGAAAAATTAAGAGGTTAAAATATAATACATAGGTTAACAAGAATTTAAAAAAAACACGTTATTTCCTGTGAGAGATGTGGTACTTATTATTGTTCTTTTAAAAATAATGAGTTATATGTAACATTCGTAGCAATAAAAGTTTTCAAAAAATGTTAATTTTGCTAATGTTTCCTTCCATAGTAATATTTTAATGTAATGCTCAGTTAACGGAAGATTTTGAAGTAGTTAATGCACACTACACTATAATTTTCTTGACAACCTTTGAATGTTTGTAATTATTTTAAAAAACCAATAGCAGTAGAAAATTTAAAGATACTTTCCGAGATGTGAGATGTTTTCTATGTCACGCAGATATACCAGTTTGACACGAAAGTTGCGAACAGGAATAGTTGATAGTAACCAATCATTATAATGCTAATAAATGCAGATATCAGGATGTGTAGGAAATGACAGAGTGCTTAGCAGCGGAGTCCTCCACGCAGAACATTCATTCATCACATCCGGGCAAGGATAATTCTAAAGCTGGAGGGAATATTAATTAGAAAATATCCAACAACGGATAAATTATACTGTACGTATCTTATCTATATGCGTTTTACGATTATGCTGTAAACATTTACCGTTGATATTTTGGTTATTAATGTTGTGAATGATTTGATAATATAATATTTATTTATAATTATAACCAAATATATTACATCTTTTACAAAAAATATTAGTATACCTTTATTTATGGTTTCAGTTTCAGGTTTTAAATAATCGAAAAAAACTACAAGAAAGTTTAAACGGTGACCTTGTATATTTAGAAAGAGACTTTGATGTAAGAAATATTTACATTCTTATGGTGTTATAACGATGTAATATTACTCTTTTAATAGCAGCATTCATTAGTCATTTTCTCTTATGTGATTGTGAATTGTAGTTGAATGAAAACATTGACAAAGTACTAACGTAAAAAAAAATGGTTTGTACCTAATAAACTTACGATACGCTATCGACATGATTCATGATTATATGAATAAGATGAGTATATCGCGGATAATTACTGATGTTCAGTTGTCGTCAATTTTCATGTTCGGTATTTAGCAGTTGACACTCTGCGTGCCATTGAATCAAACCAGTAAAACTATACAAATTTACATAAAAACTCGGATTTAGAAAATATAGTAGCCCTAATTGTTGATTCTCACAAATTCGAAGCTCAGTACGGACAGTTTTCTGGGTTGATTTTGCAATCGAATTATGAATGTCTGAAATTTGTTTGAGTGAACAAGCAGTTCTCGTAGAAAAACTTACGTTGGGATATATATATTCCATTATCAATTCGTTTGCACTATGAAGAGTGATTATGGTTTAAAAAAAACCCGTTTTTCAACATTTAATTTTTGGCAATTTTATTTTTCAATTTGTTATCGTAGATGTGAAAAAAATATTCATCGTTACTTTTTAGTGTGTCGTAAAAAATCTTGTCGACCGCTGTCAAGGGTAATTAAATATATGTTCGAAAACCATCATTATATCGTTTTAAACGGATTACGAGCAAATGAGAATTTCATGCGAGCAATATTTTAATAAGCTAGTTAATGTTGATAATGTCAGCCAGTAACGAAGATCCCTCTACGGCAGTGGTTTCCAAACTTTGTGTTGCGATGGATTAAAAAACATCTTCGCCCCTTCCCACCCTTTATTTTATATAAAATGTTTATAATGTGTTTATTAGTACAAAGTTTATAAAATCTTGGGTAGAGTGCCACTTGTAACTTATTTTCTACAACTAACCTTTCTCGATACATGATTGTAAGCCAGTGACGAAAGGCCCGTTTCGCAAAGCGGAGTGTTTCATACTCTCCGCTATGATTTAACCAAAATTCATTTAAAGTTTTATTTTAAAATTAATGTTTTAATCAACTATCGCATATTAATTTGATAAACTATCATTGTTTAATGGCTGTCATCTGAAATGCATCATCTTGATTATCGACGAATTGATTCTGTATCCATGCGAACTAAGTAAAATCAAGATTCACTTATGTTTTATTGTTACGTTATGATGTGATTGTTTATTTACTTGTATTTTTATAAAAAAAAGTATATATCTGTACAATAATATAAATAGTCTGTTGAGAACACTTCTTTCATAGTAATAAAAATGTTTTGATCGAGTTCTTATCTCATTTCTGTAAAAATTTTCGCGCCTCCTAGCTTGGAAATCGCTGCTCGACGGTATTGTTGATTACACTTATTTCATAGCAATAAAAATGTTTTAATTGAGTTGTAATCTCATGCTAACGCAAGGGGCGTGGTCGTGGTATGTTTCATTTAGTAAAAACTGACGAGACTGATTGATATTACGTGTAAGACGAAGAATTAAAAGAATCACATATGTACCACTGATAATGTTGATCACATTAAAAAGTGGTTTTCTGGACTATTCAAAGATTGCGATGTTTAAATTTTTTCCAATAAGCATACTTTCCGATCCCAAAAGCGCCAATACGCGTAAGAACATTTTCGTAACGAAAAAATGCTGCAGGGGTATTCTCAAAATTATAAGAACCTAGACAAAAATTAAGGGGGTTATTATCTTATACTCGGCATGATTTTTGTATTTGGTTTTTACGGTTAATATAAATTAATTGTTATAATTTTGACAATGTTCACAGTTGCTATAGTCGAGCTTTGTTTTATTCTTTCAAGTTTTTTATGTCTGATTTATCATGTACATTCGCTACACGTATTGCAGTCATTGTAGATGTGCTTTACGACATGCTACCTGACGAGCTTTCGTTAATTTTGACAGTTTGACAACAGTGAATGAAATCACATTAATAACATTTTAAATATACCAACCGTAAAAACCAAATACAAAAATAATTTTGAGTATTGGAGAGCCCTCTTTATTAGTGTCTAGATCTTTTATTAGTGTTACATTATTACAAATTAAAATTATTAAAGCCATACATATAATATATATTTACGATTATTTTCTTTAAATTTAAAAATCATTTATTATCCAAGCTTTATCTGCACTATTATTATTTAATATGTCGTAATAATTTATATATTTATTATAACATCATTATTAAAGTACGTAGGCTTTTCGTTTTAAACGCTTTGTAAGTATACATGCGAAGACACTAACTGCAGATTTTTAATATATCATAATAAAATTACACAAACAAGAAGAAAATCGAGATGCGGCAATGCAGTGAGCTTAACGGGAAATTTTTCAATTTGGTACTTGGAAACGGTAAAGCAGTAATTTTGTTCAGCGAATATAACATTAAGTAATTTACACGTCCTCGGAAGCGTGGTGTGATGATCGCGTGTGAAGAAAATTAATATATCAATAGTAAAAAAAAATATGTAATTACTGGGAAGTCGCTGCGAAAATCATTTTAGTCAAAAAAAAGTGTCCGAACGTGGCTAAGATTTATCATTTGCGACATGTTATTAATAATTAGGGAAAAGGCATGATGGTTAAATTATTTACATGACAACCTTGTGATTTCATCTGAGTTTAAGCCTCATTCGTATAATAATACAATATCAACACGAATATCCAGTGGTGTAGTGGTAAACGAATAGGAACCAGGTCGGTCCCTTCTTCCCGTATTTCTTCCCTATTTTTTTGTATTTATTTATATCCGTCCGAAGTTAAAAAAAAACCACAAGTTTTAATGATTAAATCAATAAAGAAAACGCAAAATTGTTCCTGTTTTTAGGAGTACTTAATTTTGAAATTTGATATGCTTTTAAATTTTACCTGGGTCATTTTCAGGTGCCAGATCGCCGACCTAGCCCCACTACACCACTGCGTATATCTAATTACGTGTTAGATTTGAAATTCTAGCTTCATAAACAATTTATTTAAACCGTTTTTTAATCGGTTGTGTGACTTACCAATTCTTATGTAACAGTAACGATTTAAACATATAATGATATTATACCAGCTGTAAGCCCGTTGACCTCAACGGGAGGATTTTTGTTGCATTTTTAAGTAGTCAGAAAATTACAAACCTATTTATTGAATAAGCCAGAGATTCTAAAAAGGACCGTCTTTCTTGACGTCATCGAAAAGGCGAAATCGCGACCATATACAAACGAAAAAAGTATGTATTTGGTATGAATAAAAAAATGGTGACAGCGGGGCTGGGACGGAGGAGGGGGAGGGAAAATCGCGGACAATCATACAGACGGACAGACGGACATTAACGACTATTAATATATAGATACTTATTTGTCAGTCAGAATCATCGTTACGGTGCGACCATGTTCTTGAAAACCTAAAGAGGTCAAAAGACGAAATATGGATCTTACAAAGGATCGTACTCACCCCATATAATTTAATGCTACAGCGAAAGTTAGCATTTGCATTTTTTCTCAATCCCAATTTATCACGATTTTATGTTGAATATACAATCCCGGGATTGAAAAATTGTTTATCACGAAATCCCGGGATCACAAAAAGGGTCCGAAATATTGCGGATTTATACTAACAAATGGTAATATTTTTGATAACATTTTTAATAACTTAATCGGAGATAATTTTAACAGCTTTTAAATGAAGGTTGCTCACACCAAGTACAAGGCGTACAAGGCGCACAAAGGTGGGTAAGTACATAAAAAGAAAAAAGAAAGCCGCAAAACACACGTCTGGAATCTCTTTACGACGTCATAAAACCTAATTCTACGAATTCAATAAGACACTGTGGGCCGTGGGGCATGTTCCTTTTTCATAACCAGGCTGATGTGAGATGAGTAAAAGGTGAACCCGTCAGAACTGTCCTATGAACTGAGTGGTTGTTCTACATTATTTAGTGTGTAAAACACAGTTGCTGCGATGGTCTGTTGATTGCAGCCATGTGTACATCACGCACCTTGCACTTATTGTTTAATTTATAAGTACAAAAAGATGACTTGAATGAGTGAAGTTCAAATTGCCTTGTAAATACAGTGGAACCCCCAATTACACTACCTCGAATTAAGCGCCGAAAAGAAATTTTCGCCGCAAATCCCCCATTGCCGTTGCTGCTGTACACACGGCCGGGCGGCTGTCTGTGCGGTGCAAACAGTCAAACGTTGGCGAACGCTATGCATTTTACCACCTAGTAACTAAATATTTCGTCCATATATATTTTTTCATTTATTCTTAGTTTTGTCAGTTTAACATTTTTCGCGAAAAAAATGTAGCCCCTAATTTTTGTATGCTATTTATTCCCTCAATCACGCGACTCCCAATAACGCGGTTTCAACTTTCGCGTAAATGGGGGTTTTCTTTTATATAAAATTGAGAAAGACTAGTGTCGAGGTATATGAAACAATGATATTAAATATACTATAATTAAAATGGTAAGAAGCTCTTATAAATAATATAAACATGTTATTCTGTTATCAAAAAAATCTTATGTATTTATTTATTGACAAAATGACAAATATTTAAAAATCAGTCGAGAGTCAGTTAAAGAATAATTTAATGAAGTATCAACTATTTTTTATGGCAACATTGTGGAAATTTATTTTAAATATAAAATTTGATAAATTGTAAGACTTTTTAATAAGTTCATTGACGATTCGTCACTCATCTTTGGTGAATAGCACCGCCTAGTTAAGAAAAGTACTGAATTCAGGAAATTGTTCTTCTAAAATATCCGAGATCTAAAACAAAGAAACGTGAAGAGCAGCTGGATTACATCTAGCGTCCATTAGGAAGCCCCTAAAAGAGTGTTTTTGCTCGTAAAAGAGTCCAGGTCTTCAACATCAACTGAACAGACAAAAACACAACATTATGCGCCCACACGCTTCTCACAAACATTTTTATACCACTGGGATCAAACGGATTGTTGAGAATTTATAAATGCGGAAAGATTCCCTTTGAAATATATACCACTGTGTAACATATGCGTACAATCGTTTTACGACAAAATTGATAAAAGAAAACCAAGAAAATTGTTTATAGAGTAACGCACTGTGGTCCGGGTTAAAGGCCATGGTATGATAGTTAATCGCAAGTCTATTCAGTAGACGAGTGGTAAAATAGTTACACAATAAAAAAAAAAATGTAAATTGTCAACCTCTGCGATCTTGAGGTAAATAGTAGCGGATTAATATCGTGGAATACTTTTTTCGGTTGACTAAAAACGTTGTAATATTCCATGAAAAATGAATATAGAAAACTGGATCAAAAATATACGTGGCATTTATAATATAAGCTGTTTCCAAACGCGCGATAAAACGCTTATGGGTTAATCATCCTGACTGGTGGTAAATGATATAATTAAGTGAAAAGATTGGTATAGGTCAAAGGTGGGGAACCTTTTCTTCTTTAAAGGCCGCATTCATTTTTCTGATTCTGAACACCGAAAAATTTGAAGTCCTCAATTCGCTATACTTTTTCCACAGATATCTTCAAACCTCGTTTTTTTTTTAGCTCACCGAGGAATTTGAAATCCTCAATTCGCTATACTTTTTCCTCAGATATCTCCAAATCTCGTTTTTCCAGAATTGGCCAGAAGGCCGCACCAGAATTGGCCAAAAGGCCGCGGATTCCCCACCTCTGGTATAGGTTCACATATTAGCAAGGCCAAAACCTAATTTAGATTTATTCAATATATAATAATATTTAAGATCTTGGGTATTGTTTATGTCTTTTATCCTCAAGCTAGTCGAATGACTTCAAATAATCTTATCGAATTTTAAAATATATAGAGCCTTAGTAGATGTATAAAAAAAACCTAAAAGATATATCACAAGAGCGAGAAATTTTCCAAGAGGTTTATCACTGAATTGTTTTTTTTTATTTAACCAGATTTGGGTAAATTATAATAAAAAGCAAGTTAAGTTAATAAACGTTGCTTTTAATTAATATCCTCTGATGTGTTGTTAAGTGTGAAAAACGTTAACTCGTATAAACTGTCTATCTAAATTCCTTTAATTAAAACGTCATAAAATAATAAGGGCATTTTTGTTTGTCTATGGTCAAACGAAATTCTTTGATGTGGAACAATACCTCCGTCCCAATTCACAATGGTTTTACGTTAAACGATTTCTATTGAATATATGTACATATGGATTTTCAATTAATATTTAAGTGACAGAGTTTCAGCCCATCATTCGCCGTTCACTCCTAAAATATGTATGAGAAACAATGCGTTGATTCGTAACATTTATATTTCGTATATCTAATAAGTTAAATTATAATAAATATAATATTATGTATATGAAATTACATAAATAACGTTAGATATTGGCAATCTGTATGACAAATAACAGCCATTAATCAAAACATTTAACGAAGAAAGATATTACACACTATATGTAAAGAAGTCAATTACTATTTTTTCAATATACTTCAACAACGGTGAATATAAAACAAAGCTCGAACAATATATGTAATTCGACGAATATGATTTGTACAAAAAAACAATTTGCATTTTCCTGAAATTAATTTTGCTCAATTTTCGCGGACATCCATTTTCAACTCGAGCAAGAAGTGCATGGTTCAGCGGAGTCGAGAGGGTGACAATGGCCATTAAATGTCGCTGCCTGGCTGTCGGGAAAGTCCCTCCCTTAATAATTGTGCTAATAAACATTATCAAGTCTATTTTTGGAGATAATTACGAAACCTGCCGGCAAGTCTTGCATAATAGAATTCCATGTAACACTGTTTTTGCACCGGGGATTGAGATACTCAAAAATGAATACTGTTTTGCACGTAATTAACTGATATTTTGATATTTAGTAACCATCGCGTGTCATGGATTTAAATTTTAAATGATATCGCTAGCCAAACAATAATACTATGTAGCATATTTTTTTTATAACTATGTTTTGGCTAAGTCTGGATTGAATATTAAAACCATATATCATGCAAAAAATCAAAATTGCTAGAAATAAAGGAAACGTAGATACTGTTTTGTACAATTTTGCATATATGTAGCTATATATGTATATTTAAAAAAAGTTGACACAATCCACGAATGTAATGTTAAACGAAAACCGGGCCGTTTTCGTTTAGTTAGTAAAAATACTTTTTAAAATTCTGACTAGCTGGGTGAAGCCGGTAATGGTTTGAAAAAATATAATTAGTAAAATATTTACGATACACATGTGATAGTTCTGAAGATTCCATGTAACCGAAAAAGCTATTAACCAAATCATATAATTGTTGTACAGCTAGCATATATTTTCAATTAATAAAACATGTAGGACGGCTAGTATGAGTTTAAGAATCTGGAAAAATATGTGAACAGTAAATATTGATTTGTATAGGTACGAAAGATAATACAATATAATTTATTAATAAAAATATAGAGAAATATAGATTATCGACTTATTGTTTTTATAAGCCTTCTTATATAGTGAATAGTTGCTTGGTATTTGTATAGAACGTCATATTAGGAAACAATATTAATATTTACTATTGAATTGTGAAGAGAACTTTTTTACAGTATGTATATTAAATTTGATATTATTGCGCTTCGAGCATTGAGAAATTGAGAAGCAGCTGCGGTGCATTTCCGTAGTACAGAAAACAGCCTTTAAAAATACCAAAAACAAAATTCATACAATTGTACACGTCGAGCCAACATTTTGATAATACGTACCCAATCGTTGGGTGAAAATGATTCAACATTATTCGAGGAAATTGAATGCCGTGCCAGTAACGTGGGCTAACACGCACACGAAATAAATGCGACGAAAATTGTTATCTGATGTTTGCAAACTTACATAATATTTTACCCCCTGTTGTTACTACATAATCCACCACACCATTTTCCGAAGGTTGGCCGAGAATGATGTAGTACCTGGTATTCTATGAAAAGACTTCGGTAGAGGATCTTGTAACGCCAGTGGTATTAAGTTTACGTAGTCGTCAATTCATTCCCCTTTCAAAATAAATACATAATCCTTTTGAAGCCGTAGCACTATATAATACAAAAGGTGGAAGGTATTTATTTTTCAAGACGGAATAAACCGTTCTATATTTTTCATTTAACCGAATACAGCTTATATAATTATTATTACTACTAACCATGTCCGCTCCCAATGTGAAACAAATAGATTCCGAACGGAGTATTTCAACAACAAAAAAAAAATATTTATTGACTTGGCATTTACTTGGTAGAACTCCATTATAATAGAGAAAAAATAGCAACGTATTTAGTTCTACAGTTTCTATATTTATTAGTTGATAGCTATATTATTTGAAATAGCTATCAACTAATAAATATAAAAACTGTAGAACTAAATATGTTGCTAGTTTTACAAAAATCTACAAGAACTGCTTATTACTTAACCGCTCTTTTTCGAAGACAGTTTAGAGAAAAATAGGGCTAGAATAGCCCGGATGAAATTTTTCTATTATTTCATTTATTCCGTACATAAATTAAAAAATATTTCATTATCACTAAACTTGTCAAGTAATCTTCAGACTTTGATGCTTTTACATTATTTGAACATATAAAAATATCATAATTAACTTTTTATTTTAGTTCCATTGATTAATACATTAGGAACAAGGGGACTTCTGTTTTGTTTTTAATAATCGTTTGCACGAAGAATTTATGTTAATAAGTACTTCCGTGTGATTTTTTTATTTTACATTTATTTTTCACTGCAGATTTTCTTCAAGCGGTCTCCTGAATGAATCACTAAATATGAAAAATGTCAACCGTCAATAAGTATTGTACATACTCGCATACTATTAGAATGTTATTGCCAGACAAAACTACGAAATTAACAAGAGTTAGATATGTATCGGTTTTGTTTTTTGCCAAATAGGTGCATAACGTGAGTGAACGCATGTCGCTCGATTGGCATGCATGTCCGAGCGCATTGTGGTTCACAGAATTATTGGCTGGTGCTGGGAAGCCTTTTTAATACGTTTGCTATTTTAGATTTTGGCTAAGACTAATAGAAATTGTTTTTTCTGTGATAAAAAATGAGCATTGGTTTTAGGATCCCAAGTATTTTTAATAAATAATTTTGTTATTCCTTACTTACCGACTCAGACGTCGTGCATTGAAAGAGTATACAATATAACCCCGATCTACCGTTATCGCATTGTTCGTTTTCCCGCATGGATCGTTTATTTTGCATAGTCCCGACCAAACACTCATAAGAACAATGTAAAAGAATCCCGCATTAATCGTTCCCCGATTTACCGTTTTCCTCGATCTATCGCTTAAATATTTTGGTCCCGTCACGTATATTATCCCGATTGACCGTCTTCGTTGAATATTTTTCATAAATAGTTTTGCCTCGCATTTCGTTTCGCGTTTTTTTTCAGTGGAACCCCCCCGATCTACTTTTCTCTTCGATTTTTTGCATAGATCGTTTATTTTTACTCAACCGAGACCCCGTCATAACAATATTTAATTCCACGTTTATCATTCCCCGATTTACTGATTTCCTCGATCTATCATCTAAATATTATCGTCCCGTCCCAATTATAATTCCGATTGACCGTTTTTGTAGAATATTTTTTTTTCGCTCAAATATTTAAGTTTTTTGAAAATTAAACACATTTTTGTTATTATTTGAAGATTTCCCGCATTATCGGTTTCCCGCACTATTCGTTCATTTATTACGGTCCCTTGAAAAACGTAGAATCAAGGTTCCACTGTAATGTCATCACGCCGACAAACGTTAGTTAGGACTTGGCGTCTTTGTTGATAGCCATACAACATTAGCAAAACAATACCGATTAAAATCCTTTGAAGTGTTATTTTTATTGCAATAAAAAAAAATCACGGAAAAATAAGTACATACTTCATTCGTTCGAGAATGGGCTCATCAAAAGAGGTACGTAAGTACACACAAGTGGGCTTTGTATTGAATAATGGGAAAAAACAATGTAAATATTGCGGCTGTATTATTAAACATACGAAACGAATGTTTTTTTTTTATTTGAGGTTTTAATCAAATGTATTTTCGCAGCAACATATACCAGCTAATTATCAAAGCAACGTTAAAGTTTGCTTGTAAATAAATTATTTAAATAATATATTTTCCTGTTAAACATATTACTCATTTTAATGTGTTCACTGTCAATACTGATTGGAAAGTCATTATATATTAAAAAAATAAATGTCTTATACTAATTTCACATGTATTTAATATGACCAGGACCGGTTTCTGTGGTGATTGTGGAAGAATGTTTTATTTTATAAATAAAATGTTAAACAAGGCTGTGGAGTCGTCATGAAATAAGACGATTCCGACGATAGCTCAAAACACGACGTTCATTTTTTTTAATAGTAGCATGCAGTGGCGCCACATTTGACCCTAGCGGTTTGAATACACATTTATTTTTAAGAGAACTCGAAGTTATTAGTTTTTTTTCGAGTCCGACTCCACAGCCCTGATTATAACTATTCATATATGAAAATTTCATCTTCTTTATTTCAAAATAAAATAAAATTTAATTGTAATTTACAGAATGACAAACACAACAAAAACAAACGATTATATTTCAGAAATTGCCAATGATTCAATAATTAACAGTATTTGATATCTTAATCTTACATATCTCCACTATTTTGGAACTGATATAAGGCAATTAAAGAAATACTTATGTATATAAAAATATAGGTAGGTACATCGTTTAACAAAAATATTGTTATTGATGTTGATTTCATGAGATTAGAAAAAAAACACAAATTATACATCAAAAACAATACGACGTGTCAGGCGGCATCCTTGTGTTATCGTTTATTTTCAATGTGATCATTTTTCCATTAAACCATAAATGAATTTCCTAAAACAAATTAAAGTTGACATTATTTAATATGGTGACATGAATTTGCTTATTTTCTTTCCACGTTAATCGCTTTTCGTTTCATGCTGATTTATTTATTATACAAAGCATTTGGCTGTTACCAGAATATGTACTCAAAGACTTTCATAGTAGACGGTTTCCACACCCATATAAAATTTCCACTGTATGTATTATTGTTTTACTATACAAAAGTTTGACAGATGTGATAAAACAAAAACAGTCAAGAGAAAACAAGTCAACAGTAAAAAAAATAGCCCGCATTTTTAAACATGGAATTCCACCAGTTTCCGTGTCACACGGCAGTTTGTGAAGTGGTGTGAAAGTAAGTTTGTGTTTATTTTGTACCACTACACAGCCGTGAATATAATGAAGCGCGCAGTGTTAAAAGCGCCTTCAACCCTTCGTACGAAAACAATACACAATAAGCACGCAAACATTTTCATTACGGCAGGAAATGAGAGCAACCCTTATAAAGCGGGCGGGTGACACGTATTCATTGTGACGTCAGAATCGACGATTGCGTCACTGAAATTTGGCCGACAAAGCGTAAAATTCTTTAGATAAGGATAACAAATTGTTGGCCGACATTTTACAATACAAAACAAAAAAATAAACCAATGGGTATGATTTTTTTAGAGATTTTGTTTATTATTTTTGAGTTACTCTTATGAAAGAAACAATTAACAGTGAGTAGTGATTTATCAACGATTTTTTAAACCTTTTCATTGTCTCATCGATATTTTCAATATCAGACACAGTTTAAATATCATTTGAATTACAAGGCAATGTGGGCCTTGCTCGGTTATGGTAAGTACATATTTATGTTGATCATAATAACGGTTGTAAATTGTAATGAGAAAAGAAAAAAAGCAAAACTTAATAATAGTATATTTCCACTAGAAGAGTTTTCACCGGCTAGTTATAGATTACCTTGCTCATCAATAAAACTAATCATTAATGAAAAATGGCAGAGTTTTCGTAAGTAAAAAAATATTTAAAATAACACGCACATTCCGAAATTAAAAAGAGTCCTGGCTGTTTTAGATTCCGATAAAAAAAATAAAGCCCAAATACAATGATTCGATTTTCGAAAAAATGTCAACGTTAACAAAATTTAAATTCGAGAGTTCTTTTGTCTGGCAACACAGAGCCTTTTGTTTTTCGCTAAATGGAATGCCGTCGATAGGGTGGAGAAGTGAGTAAGAGGGGGGGTTGCGTTCAGGTATACTAGTAACAAGGATGCCCAAAGAATATTAGTGCTGACGCAGTTGAACAATGACGTCAATGTTTTCGAAATATTTTTAGAGCTTTGAATCGTCGGTCGAATAAAACTGATTGCCTTTAAAACGGGTAATAAAGCACAGAATATGTATTTTTTAATTTCGAGTGGCATACGTGGACGAGTGCCAAGATCGATGAATTTTATAGCACCTAATTTCGACTTAGATGCAGCACGCATTTGTTTAAAATAAAGAAAATTAAGCACTTTTCTGTCATACTTTTACAAAACTAATGTCAACATTATGATTTACATATCGACTGTAGAAAGGAAAAAGGACGTAACCCACAGATTTTTCAAAACAGTTTTTTTTTAATAATCACAACGTATCAAACTTGGTACACGTTGCTTCAAAAGGATGCAAGCAAATATGTCAATTAAACACCAGTTTAGTTGTGTATAATTCATAATTTGCATATGGCCCAAAATCATCAAAACACGTTTTTTGCGCCTCTTGTAAAATTTGATATGTGTGGGTTACGTCATTTTTCCTTTCCACAGTCGATATTGATTAAATGCTGTTTTGACTACAGTAGGATGTATATATTATATAAAATGGTGAAATAATTACTTAAGTCCCTCACAGCCTGTAGCGATCTAACATGAGGTGCCAGAAAGAGTGTACTTGACAAAAAAAAACACTCAAGTCGTAATAAAGAGAAATATATCTTACATAGTTTGGATACGAAACGACGTATCTAGTAGATTGAATAGATTCTAGTCGATTTCACCAATCAATGTGATGAATAGACATATATTTTTTAAATTAATTTTCTCCGGTTTTTAAGACTACTACTCCACCTCCGGAAAAGCAGCCGACTCCAACTCCACAACCCTGAATAATTCGCTACCCAGCTTTAGCTACTGCTAAAATAACCCCACCCCACACGAAACACAAGTCTACGGTATTCCACTTTGATATTTATTTTGGAAACCGGATTAGTTACCGTATGTTTCAGATACATTATCATCCAACATCTCCTTAAACATTTACTGAGATACGACATACTTTACATGTTGTTTACTTAGTTTTACAGGAAGAGAATGCAGCATACGCACGAGTATATTTACTCAGTCAACCCATGTACCATTTTCGGGGCATTTCCTTGTATATTATCCAAACAAACATAGCGATACGGAAACACCGCAACACTAATGTACATATCACAAACGCGCTTTTCACCCATAATCGAGATTTAAGATACCGACAAAATTGAACATCTCGTGTGTAAGACATTTTAAAAAACTGCCAAGCACACAAGACTGCTTGCTGTTCATAACTATTCAAGAAATTTAAAAAATATCACAAGCTAGTGACCCACAACGCAATTTCACATTTCGTCACAAAATATTTACATTCCTGTAATAAATATTCTTTTTTTAATCCATGTCCGCTCGTAATGTGGAGTATACGCCCCCCCCTAATAGTCTCAACAGTTTTTTTTATTATACGAGAACTGTTTTTTACTCAGTTGCCCAACTTCTTTTTTCAATGAGATTATGGATATAAAGATAGAACTAGGACATGACTAGTGGTTAGCTACATCCGTTTTAGGATAGGATGAATGGGAGGAAATTTAAGATATCACACACATCCATCATACTGGAATTCGAGCACGTGTCCTCCGTGTTCTACGTCAACGACATTGACACTACACCACGCAGCCGGCATACATATATTCATAAATATTCAGAGTAAGTTTTTATTCTGTTCTGACATTTAATTTTTTTTTTTTTTAATCTTTTTTACTCTTACTCGTTGGCGAATTTACATGAGCTTGGTATCACGCTCAAATTCAGTTTTGAGATTTTAAAAAATGTAATATCGCTATAATATTGAAGTACTGATTCAAAAGAACAGAATTTAATTTTTCAAGTCGCTAAAACCCACGTGGTTTATTTACTTGCAATTAAGGATCAAAATATGACCGCACAATTAAAACTGTCAAGTTTTTATAAGAAAAGTGTGTTTATCTTTGTTCAATAAAAATTGGATCTGGTCATTTTTGGGCCCAGGCTCCTCAATTATATACGGTCCGGTCCGTAAAGTCAGTAAGTTGGACACATTCGTCATTTTCAAATAATTACGTTGGGCAAGTTGTTAATAGTAATAATATTTTTTTGCTATTTTTTCAACTACAAAACACTTTAATTTATACCTTAACACCTTAGATAAGATTGCGTTATATTTGACACATCAAAAGATTGCCGCTATCAATAATCAATGTTATCATTTGTATCAATTTGACATACACAAAACGCCAAGAGCTTTATTTGCATAGAGCAATTATTGTAAGTAACTACAATATAATAAAAAACATAGACTATATTATAACATACTATCAATGAAATGGATAGAATTCGCCACCAGGATGAAAGTTGATCGTTTAACATTGATTGCGAAAACAGAATTCGCATTATGTAAGCCAGGGATCACCAAACTTTTTGAGAAACGGTGCGGATAGTTTTTTTCAAAACGCTAGGGGACCGGACGAAAAATATACTTAAATGTTAGTATTTTTTTATCCATGTCCGCTCCCAATGTGGAGCATATGGCCTCCTAATGTTAGTATCTCAACAGAAGTTTTTCTACGAGAACTGTTTGTTACTCAGTCGCTCAACCACACTTTTTTCAAAGTGAGTAGTAGGGAAAGAAGGATAAGGCTAGAACAGGACTAGTGTTTGGCTAATCGCTATTGCTACACCCAGTTATTAAAGGATCAGAAGGACGGGAGGAGAGGAAATTATGTGAATTGACATCACAAACACCCAGTCTTCGATCGCAACATTGAATTAATAATTCTCAAATTCACAGTGATCTGACAGGGAATCGAACCCAGAGCTGCGTGATCGGTAGAGCAAAGTCTAACCAACTGGGCCACAGCAGGCGTTAATTTTTACTAAATAAAACAATTACCACCGTCATAATAGTATAACTTCATTGCATTCAAGAAATACGCCAATAATAATGAATCTACGAATTCTTTTATATGTATACGTAGATAATAGAATTCACGATTATTATCCGAGCATTTAGACGTCATCCTAACCACTGCTATTGGCACATGTCAGTGTGGGGTTGGGGGAAGAGGAATGCGGCGCGAGTGTGTGAGGGGGGGAGGGCCCGCCAGGTCTAGTGATCAAAGGACTGGAAGGCCGACACAAACTGAACGAGGCGACAGCGCGTGCAATTTTAATGCATTTCCAATAATACTCGATACAGAAACAAAAGCTGCGTTCGATAGAAACGAATGCACAAACAAGTCATGAGACCAAATAAGTCTTCTCGAATGAAACGCTAGACCCAGTTTTTACCATGCCGAAGTAAATTGAAATGATAAGCCTGGACTTAAACACATTTAACTAAATCATCTAAAATTGGCTTTCCGATCCTGTGACCGAGCGGGCAATGCGATACGAGTGTTCGTTTTAATCGCTGCAGTACCCAAGGGTTCCCTGCAAATCCATCGAAAAAAATGATTATAAGTTACTTTTAGGGTGTTCACTGTCAAAACTGGGTGGAAAGGCATTATATTAATAAAAACACATATCAGTTGACAATACTCGCAATGAGCGAAACCAGCCCTGACCTAATTAATAAAGTGGAATGAAGGACAAAGGAATATTGTGTTTTTATTAATGATTATAAGTCAGCTAATCGCTCTCGTTGCGCACCGTTTTAAGGATGAGGGAATGTAAATTACAAATACATTAAATTATTTTTTGATTGATTTTTTTTATGGCGGTATATATAGACAAGCGTGCTTAAAAATAATTCTCATGAAGACATAAGCCGAAATATATATTAGCCCATAGGTTCCCAACCTTTTCGGGTGGCGACCCCCTTTTTATAATAGCCATGTGACCCGCGACCCTTTTTTCGAATTTGGCTTCCTTCCTTTGAACCCTTTTTTTGGCAATTGAAAAGGGCATTTTTTGTTAATAAGGTATGTATTCGTTTTTTTAGCTCTTCCGAGAATTTTCTAATCCAAAATCCCAGAATCCAGATTAGCCGAAAAAAGTTGGCGACCTATAGGTCGAGAACCCGTTTTAGAACACTTTGGTATTTTTTCATTTTATTACACCATTTTTTCACCTTAGGTAGTTTTATTAAGTAAATGTCAATTCAGTAAATAAAAGATACTTTATTTGAAAACCTGTATAAAAAAAATACAGAAAAAAATATATACCGCTATTAAAATTTGTTATATCTTTATATTCGGGACTTCAAATAAGACTAAACACGCAAAGTACTTATTATTGTATGCGTTGATTTAAATATCAAGTTGAAAGAAATAGGTTTATTACTTGGTTGTAAATATTAAGCTGCTGTTTTACAAGATGCGGCACTCTGTAAAGCGGACACAAATAACCGCATGTATTCAAACAGATGTTTATCTTCACCAAACACCAAACGAAGAAAACGTGAAATACATATAACATAATATACCCAAGATACAGGGAAAGCGTTTAAATTTACTGATAAGAAAGAGAGCGGAAAACTTCGAAGCTTTCATATTATCACTTTACTTAATAGGAAGTTTTCTGTTTTAACCATGTTTGTCGAGACATTTTAAATCAGCGGTTATCAACCGGTGGTACGTTAAGTTTTTGCAGCAGCTTAGGCCTGTCGGTTTAAAAAAAAAATCGTTAAATGTACGACATTAGAAAGCCAGTTTTCGATTCAAACATTACAAATTATATTGATTATTTAATTACAAATATTTGTTATTATTTAAAACTGCCGTGGTTACAAATAAAACGAAATGGTATAACATACATATGTAGTACAATAGTGAGTATACATCAATGAATACATTGAAAACATTAAATTTAGTTTTCTGATGAGGACTAACAAATAAAATTGTAATTAAATGAAGCAGTTTTTCACAACAGCTTTTAGGCATTAAACATATACAAAGTTTAAAAAAAATAAAACTTTTTCGCTTTTTTATTTGAATTTGAACTTCGAAAAAAGTTTGTTCAAAAGTAGGTTTTTTTATAAATGCGTAGTGAACACCATTTAAAATTTAAAAATGTAGCTTTTATGTACATTATTTTATGTTTCTGGAGTTTTTTGAGAAAAAATTACGAGGTTAGTGATCTGTAAGATCTAAAAGGTTGGCGACAGCTGCTTTAGATAAATCAGCGTTCATGGCAATGCATGCCGCCTGTTTTCAAAGACGCTGGCTGCTAAGTGAGGAGAAGATCCCTGTGTTTACTTTCAACTACTGTGCCACTAACAACGCCGCACATTGTTTAAATAATTCAGACGAAATCGTGTCTACACACTTTGTAGAACTGCGTTCAATATAAACATTGGTCGTAAATAGGGTCCACTACGGCGAAGAGACGTCGGCCTAATCATTGTATCTGTACGATACAATGATGCGCCAGGTATCAATCAGGTGGGAAATGTTATTTTACGAGCAATAAATTAAACTCTTATTTTTTCGTTTTACGATTTTGAAAACAGTCATGTATAAATTTTGAGTGTTCAAAATCGAAAATAGTATGGAAACATTAGCGCCATATTTTCAAAACCTACCTAACTCTAAAAACCAAAATTGTTGGCAATGTGCAAAACTGTTGTGGGCTTTTTGGGTTTGAGTAGGTTTTGAGACTAAACACAGTTTTTTAATTGTATTTAGAGAATTAATTTTGAAATTGAAAATTTATTGATTGTGTAAATATTAAAATAGAGAACAAGTTGGCCTCAACATTTGAAAAAAATCAAAAATGGTGTTTAGGTAGGTTTTGAAACTGAGATCCTCACATGTTCTTTTACGCAAACTGGCTGCATGCGGTCGGCATTTTTTAATTATTTTTCTGCGACAAACTGAAACTAAGTCGTATTTATTTGCTAATAGTATTGTATTGAAATTTCACAGGAGAATACTTGATTAATGCATTTAATTTAATTTTATAATATATCCGGAAATAAAAAATATATAGTATTATCTCCATCGTAGAATGAATGCATTTAATAAATGAATCGGAAAAACTAAAACAAAACAATTTCTAATAAATAAAATATATTTGCAAGCAACGAGTTGGTTGAATTTTCTCAGTTTACATACGGGACTGACAAAAGGATTTAAATTCCGACGAAAACAATGTTTATCAAATTTATTCATGTGACGACATACAAACAAAATGCTCACTTTGGTCTGAATAAGAATTCCGCAAAAGTTCAATAAAGTATGTTTATGTGTTGTGTACAATAGTGGTCAGAATATCAAGCCGACCGCTGCGTCTATCAAGACAGGGCTGAATAACAATGAAGGTCAACAAGTCGACCGGCGGCCGGAGAAAACAGTGATTGTGGATCTGAGTGCAATCGGATGGAGACAAGCGCTGGACACAATGTCACTGTCAGAAATAATCTCCCCGAGAAAATAATGTCAGATCATACATAAATAGTGTAGGGTATTTCTACATAGCTAATTATATAACTATTTTATCAGTTGAAAACGCTCGCAATGAGCGAAACCAGTCATTTTACCGATAAATAATTGTGAAAGAAGAAAAAAGGAGCTTTTTTTTAATAACATGATTTTCCATCAAGTGAACCCTTTAATAGTCATAGTGTATCCTGTTATGGCGACATACAATATACAATATGCCACATTGAGTAACTTAACTTAAATGTAAATTTTGACAGAATTACAGAATCAATAATAATAAGTTTTTAGTAATATATAATCATATTCTAGTAGTCATATGGTTACTGGCATGTATTAAGTATAACGGGAAGATATTCATTATTGACGACGTCCTTTATAACATTCATTTATATAATATATTAGAAAAGCGAGCAGAATGAGTATTTGGGTACCGCATAAACTAACTATTCTTGAATAACATAGTAAGGTAAATAAGAAGGAACACGTGCAAATTTTTCTTTGCTTTCGAAGAACTCGTTCTTTTTTGTACCTTAAACTAGACGATATATTAAATGGATAGTTTATGATAATGTTAGACGAAAAATAATGGCTCTCTAAAAAAAAAATTAAAATGGATTAACACTTCGGAAGGTTCACTTATGCATTTGGTAGGATATGTGTGAAATAATTCACGGTGAACTTTTAAAATGTAGTGGAACAATAATTCCAGAGGTTGATTGTTAAAAAATAGAAATATTATACTAGAAGCTGAAGGGTAAACGTTCAATTCAAAAAGGACGTCTATCGATGGACGCCCTTATAAAATGAAATGACACACGAATGAAATAAAGAAATGAACTTGGAAGTACTTTCACATCCCTCATAATAATACATTCACCAGACGTCACACTTCCAGATTTATCTTTTCATATCAATGGAACACTCGCTAAAAAAATACGATATATTCCAAATGAAAAACTATTTGGATGCATAATTATAATTTGAAACCGGTGTGTTCTTACAAGTCGGACATCGAAAAATTTACAGAAAGGTGACAAATAGAAAATATTGAACAATATTTTCTTTCCAGTACCTCTGATATTTTAGGCAGAATAAGTTATCAGAATACAATAAACGGCCTCAGTTTTCTTCGACCCTTTAAACTGTAAACGCAACTCCAAAATCGTACTAGATGTTAGAAATTTCGTCGCAACTTGCAATCCCATTGCCACTCACGTATTCACCCTCTGGCGAATCAGGTGACGAAATGAGGGGGGTTTTAATAGGTGATTCTGCTGGTTTACTATAAATAAGGGTGTGTTTGCCGGCATTGGACGTCTGCTTCGCTAGTATATCTACCCGGCACTTCAATTTGGGTCAAGAGAACAAACTTACTAGAAGAGTGCTTACTCCAGCCGTTGTAAAAGGGTTGATTGCTTTAACAAGTGCGATAGGGATCGGTAAAAATATAACAAAGGAAACTGAACTAAGTACAAAATTAGCCGTCGTGTATATGTATACTATATATGCGTTGTATATCAATAAAAAAATGGCGTTTTTTTTAAAATTACTAAAATCGGACTCAAGGTAAAGTTCGCGTCAGATAGGGCGTACTCAAAAGAGTTGTTAAATAGTGACAAACTGTTTGAAAATTTTGATTCCATTATGTAAATTTTTGAAAAATAATTTTTGATGTAAAATTGATAATAATTTTTCGAAAGCCTTATGAATGCCACATTATTTTGAATATGTATATGAATTAATCGAGTTTACGGATAAGGATGGTCTACAAAAGAAATCCATACCAAGAGTTCCTTTCCTACAATATAATAAATAGTAGGTCGAATATATGAAAATCTGGTGACTATATTATTTGCTATAATTTAAGATTTCGACAAAAGGTGCTTGGTAAACTTGTGTGAATGTACATAATTTGAACGATTCATTTTTTAATATTATTTGCTATTTATTGCACTATTCAAATGAAATACTTGTAAAAAAAAGTGTTTTATTAATTGAATATCAGTACGATAAAGTGCAAGGTAAAGTGTATGCGTGACAATGAGTACTTTAGCAAGACCGGACACCTAAAAATAACCGTCTGCACGAAATTTCTCCAGACATGGATTACGTAAATGCACATAACAAACTAGGGCGTTTGTTTCAGTCTATCGACCCATTTCTTGGTCGGGAATTTTTATATCAACAATAATTTTATAGTACCAAATTGCTTTGAATGTAACAGCGTTTTGTATATGCCATTGTACCTACGTTGATATGTGGAATTTGATGACGAAAATTAGTTGTCTTATCATTGCCGCCTGTGTGGTGGAGTGGTCAACGTCGTTGGCTTCGGTTACGGAGGTCGCGGGTTCGAATCCCAGTACGGACAGTTTTATAAATTGATTTTTCAATCGATTTATGAATTTCTGTTCGAAGGCATGGATGTATGTGATGTCTTGAATTCCCCCCTCCCATCCTATTCTGTGAACGGGGCGTATGGAGAGCGACTAGCTAACCACTAGTTCTGTCCTAGCCCTACCCTTCTATTCCTACTCTCTTTGGAAAAAGAGAGGTTGAGCAACTGAGTAACAAGCAGTTCTCGTAGAAACACTTCTGTTGAAGTAAACTCCATTAGGAGTCCATATACTCCACATTGGGAGCGGGCATGGTAAAAAAAGCGAGACGAATTAAAAATATGAACTATATGTTTGACAAATGTTTGTTTTCCGAATCAGCAACACTTTTCTCAGCGAAAGTCAATTCGATAGCTGTCAGGTAATTTGTGCTCAGTTTGGTTTGCAATTTTACGATAAATAGAATTAAGCCAGAACAACGATTGCAAATTGTGCAAATTTATTTATTCAAAGATGATGCCGGCCAGAACGTTACAGTCAATCGAGAGTTACAGTTAAAAATCTTTGATGTAAGGCTGAAAATATAATACATGTACCGAATCGCAGAAAATAAATAAGTAATACAGATGATGATGATATTCAAGCTTGGCATGACAGAAACTTTTATGACGTCTGTTAATATTTATTTTTTAGTAGTATTGTTGACAATGCTTCAAAAATAGAAATACACAGTATGAATAGAATCCCGGAAAACACCCCTAATTCAACACAATTACGATTTATAAAATTACAGCACACGTTTAACTATAATAATTGTGTTTAGTATCGATTATTACACGATAGTGTGTTCAAACGGAAGTCATTTCAAAACTAACTGAAATTTCTTCCGGCATTTTGACGTCTAGGTCCACTGATTTGAAATTCGTAATTATAATGCAGGTCACCTTTGTGAGCAACGGTGTGCTCCTATAGGAAATTGGGCGATAAAGTCAAATGGCTATTATGTGTAATGGCATTTTTGATAATATCGTGAATACATTTTACGGACAGACCGATGTAAAAAATCTTAAATATAATCACAAATAACTGTTGATATGCCTACATAATAGACAGGTAGTAAATCTGGTAAAGTAAGCATGCTCTTATATTTTATATACGGTCAATAAATTTGAGCAACAAAGTTTATTATTACAATTGATGCCAATGCTACAGACGGTTTTGATGATTTTATGACGCAGGTAGAGTGCAATGTTTCACAATCTGACAACGGATTCCTAGAAGAAAACAATATGTAATATTTAAATAACAAGTCTGTCAAACTAGACAAGCAGGAAATCCTAGAAATCAATAGATTCAATTTTTTACCTGATTCGGATCTTTTGAATGATCAAATTATTTTTGCTAGTTCCCCCTTACTTAATCCATTGCATTAACCCTTGTTACTATTCTTTTATATATATATTTAAAAACTATGGCTTTTGTTAGAATTGATATAGTCTTTGAAAACTCCTTTTTCAGAATCTTCTTGGCTGTCGATTTTGGTTAAGTATGTGCACACACCAACAACTTGGAAGCGGGGCAAAACAGGAAACTATCATTAAGCCTTTTTTAATTTATTAATGTAGCATTTTATCACTTTGTCGAAAATTTCCCAAATTTTAATTGTTTGTAATTACTTTCACCGCTCTAAATTTATTAATCTTGGATGACTTTTAAATTATATGTTAGATGTGTTAAACATTTTAATTTTGTGTTATTTTAGAATCACTTATAATGTAATTGGTAATTTCTTTTCAATGCCAATTGTTGTTTACAACTTTTCATTTTTGTATAGATAGCATTGTTAAATTATATTTCTTATCAGTTGACAATGCTCGCAATGAGCGAAACCGGTCCTGACCTATTAAATAAAGTGGCGTGAAGTACAAAGGGATATTGTGTTTTTATTAATATATGTAATAGTATATTGTTTTCGTATTGAAATCTATCAACACCCGTATCCAGGAGTATTTGTGTATTTATGGTGTTTTTCTTAGTTTTATAAAGAAACGATATTGCTATCCATGTGGCGCCATCAGGAGTCTTCGTCACTCTCCAACTGCTTTCCTTCATCCAGAGTTAAGTAAGCATATTTTAGTTACGTCAAATAAAAAATATGTACCACGCAGCGACGTTCCTAGGCTTTGGGCCGCCCCTAGGCAAAGTATAAAATAGCGCCCTTACTAGTTTTACATGTGAATCGAATAAAATCATAAAAGTATAAGTGACATTATTTCTCATTATTCTAAAAATATACATATAAAAAATATAAAAACTCGAATACTCTATTCATCTACGTACTAAAAAAAACGCTATCACGACGCCATTTTCGCTCGCTTATATTAATTTACAAAACTGCCGTTATCGGTAAATGTCATTACCAGATATTAACAGTGAAAATGTATTAATTAAGTATTTTTATCAAAATATTCTAAGCCTTCAAAATATTCTAATTCTATCAAAATATTATAAATAAGAAAATATTCGTGTCAAAATTTGATGTCATTTAAAAAAAATCTGTGATAATATGCCGCTCCCTTGGACTTGCCGCCCCAAGGCAACTTCCTACTCTCTTATGTCCACGGGACGTCCCTGACTGCAGTGAACAGGTTGGGTTGGGTATAAGTGTCAAGAGCTCAACATCGAAAAGGATTTTTTCAATTTTTATTTAATATTTTGAAAATGGGTGTTTGTGTTATCACTTCTCCTTGAATTGATCTCAAGCAAGTGTCGTTTAAAAATATTAATTCTGTAATCCCAGATGTTTTCTGTACTAGGGATATGTAAATAAATGATAGCATGAAATCATGGTAATTGATCTTACATTACTCGCTGAATTGATTATAAAGATACCTGACGAGTTGACGATGATGTAACAATAATAGGTTACATCAAAGGAATGCATGTCAATAAGGCAAAATAGTTGCGAAGTGTGTTATTTCGGGAGCGAGTCAAAGAACTTCAACGCTATAGGCAGATCTGATGCTCCAAAGCGCAAGGAGCTGCAGACGAAGAATGCAGCACACGGCATCGGTCGGCAATTAGGAGTAGAGTCAAAGCGCCGAGTTGCATTCCTAAAACGGCTGATTCGGCCAAACAAATGGATTCCCGCACGGTCTGCGGCGTGAATTATTACCGAAGGGGTTACGAGGAACGCATGAGAAAATATTTAAGATGCACTCGTATGTCAGCTGATCGAATTTACCCCCTGAGAATGCAGCTAACTTTAGCTATCAGTAAACTTCTGAATCTCAACAATTCCGCAAATTTCATCCATCATATCAGCCAACTAAATAATTCTTCAACTAAATATTCATATGTTTTTTCATATACATACTTATAGTTAAAATGAATATATTACAGAATGTTTTTTTATTTCCCCACTGTTTTGTTAAATCACCGACACGTGATATTTTTTACAGTTCTAGGACGTTTTTTGCTTAGCAATTTAGATTCAGCTGACATCATGTGAAACCACCCTAGTTTTGTTGAAAAATAATTTGGAATAAGTTTAGTTCAGGAAAAGCAATCAGTATTTCAAATATGTTTATATTTTAATAATGCTGGAGGAGATCAATCATGTATTTTATAATAGACTTCGGATTGTTGTCATGCACAGGTGAAAATGAAATATAACATACGATAAAAACAAAACAAATTTGAACATGGTGATTGCAAGTGGATATGCATATGCAGTGTAAAAATTACTGTAAATTTAATATTATCATGAGGAATTGGAGGTAGCGTCTTACCCTTAAAAATAAATACTTCCACGTGGTACATATTGCTATATAGCAAGGGGGATATGATTCGACATTTATAAAGCGGAAATTGCTATAAGGAATCTTTTTAAAATAATTAAACTTAAAAGGAAATGATGTTTGGTTGAAAGTTTGTGTTGATTTAAAAAAATATATTACTATTTAAGCTGCATAACAGGAAATTGTTTTATCATTGCATCGTCTTATTTACTAACGAATAGTGGACTTATATTTTAATCAATATGTACATTTAACTAACGATTATGAAGGGTGAGTAAATGCATTTGAAATAGTTTTGACTTTTGCGGTCGTACATATATAAAAACAATAAATTAGTAATAAAAATAATAAAAAAGATTTTTTAATACTTTACCACTTAAAATTTATTTGATCAGGACCGGTTTCGCTCATCGCGAGCATTATCAACTGATAAGAAAAATATATAAACAGTGCTAATTATACAAGTTAAATTGAAATAAAAGGTGTAAGCAAATACTACTTTTTTTACTATTAATTTAATGAGACATATTTAATACAAAGCGGAACTTGCTTTGTAGTGCCATTTATAATCATGCGCCACAGAAATAAAAACTGAAAAACAAACAAGATGTGATCGAATTTGTAACAGCTTGACATTTATTTTAAAACCATACGTAGGTATGTTCCCCTTTTGACTGAAAAGTTTGCACATCTCAAATGGTATGATCATTTTAAGCTCAAGTGTTAAAGATGACCCGAGTGATAAAAATAACATCCGAGATTGCAAGAACCTTTATTGTAAAAGTTTTATTGAGTCATTTTGTTGAAATATATTTGTGGCAAGGCAAAATGTGAGATGAGAAAATAAGCCACAAAATTCTACACTAAATACCTACTGATTAGACAGGAATAATAAAATAATGGTATATTTTTAAGACGTAATATTGCCAAGATGAATTTGTCGAAAAGAATACTGCATTTAATACATTTTAATGTAAGAGATATGAACAAAATAACATTTGTGATTTTTTTTAAAACGCTAAATTACAATGTTCCTAAATACAAATTAAGATGTGTGACTTTTCCTGGATATGTCATGTAAGTAATTATCATTCAATTCCACTTACCGTCTACTTTTCCCATGGCGAGGATGCAAATAGTCTTGACCGCCGGCACCGCCCACGCTGCCAGATGGAAATACTGAGAGTTGGCTTCGATAGCTTCGTGCCCCCATTTAAGACCTGCGGCCAGGAACCACGTCAACGTCAGAATCACCCACCAAATACTGGAAGCCATGCTAAAGAAATACAGCACCATGAAAATCACGGTGCACATCTCATGCTTGGTGCCCTGAGTGATGGTCGAGACCATCTGAAGGCGGTCGATCTGCGAAGGTGAAGGAAATGGTTCGCGACAGCTGACGGAGTCTCCTGCTGCCCATCCGGCGGCGTACGCAGCCGCCACTAAAAGGTAACAGACCGACAGGAAGATTATCGGTCTTTCGGGGTAGCGGAAGCGTTCCGTATCTATGAGGAAGGTCAGAACGGTGAAAAGACAACTGATGGCGCAGACAGATCCCCAAGCGCCGACCCATGCTCGCGAGAAACGTCGCTGCCTCTCGGTGAACAGCATGGCGTCGCAAGGAGCTCCACAATTCGGTTCCACTTCGTCGCCTACTCTCAACGAATAGTCGAGATCAGTTGGAGCTTTTAACTGAACGGGGCAGACGAAGCCGTAATCCCTGGCTCCGGGAGGAGGTAATTTTGCTCGAGAAGAGCCAGGCCCTCCCGCTGGACGATAATCTACGGGAGGACGGTGGACTCCTCGTTGAGTTCCCGTATCATCTGTGGAGTTGTCGCCGAAGCACAGTGCCTCGGATGCCTCCGGAAAATTTGAGCATTCCAAGTTTTCCGGCCATTCGTAGCCATAATCATTCATGAGTCTCTCGCA
The DNA here is from genome assembly GCA_031772345.1 of Himalopsyche anomala. NCBI lineage: Eukaryota > Metazoa > Arthropoda > Insecta > Trichoptera > Rhyacophilidae > Himalopsyche > Himalopsyche anomala. The sequence continues at coordinate 28,079,560 of CM062824.1, forward strand.
ATTAGTTCGCGCTGACTTGCACAACTGGCGACAGGGGGGAATTGGTTGGTCGAGTACCGTGCAGACGGGCACGTACAGAGAGCACAGGAAGATCTGGAGATCTGGCGAGCATCTGATTTTGACGAGCGGTGCCAACGTGTGGACCTCTTTGCCAGCTTCTTCTTGTTTCGCGTGGTTTAGCAGGTTGGGCATGATTGTCTGATTATATCGCAGTCCCAAGCAGAGAGGGATGGTGATGGGTTCGCAGCGGCCGTGGTGAGGGAGGCTGTCGCCGGAGACGATGGTGACCCGTGAGGAGCTACCTCCCCCGCGCCCCGAGGCGGCGCCGACGAGGAGGACTCCGACCCACACTGACAAAGCCGAACACCGCATTATTGCTGTGAGAACAAACTATTCCCCATTGACTTCCGCAGGCCACCTGTTCGATTACTTCAATCACTTAATATTGAAATATTATAACATTTCACTGCATTAATCACCACTAGCAGGAATTCACTTATAATTCACAATAACTTTGTAATAATAACTTTTGTAAACACGCGAAACAAACGTATTAATTGAAAAGTGGCATCGCGCACGGCACAGTACCCTGCGAAACAACAAACACGAACTGTCTGACAAAATATAGCGTTTTGGATTGCCACACTTCTAAATGTATTTTCCCTAACTACAAAACCTTTTTTCTGTTGAAAGTTTTCCCTTTTTTACTGACAGTCATCATTTATTTTGTCAAGAAGTTCTTTTATACTTTTATAGTTTTCTTTCTTCTGTACGAAGTATGCAAGAGGAAAAGATGGATATTAATTTCCATTGTAGAGAAGCATTGCTTTGAGAGTGTTTTGAACTATCTATGAACAGTCGCCATTCTGCAGAATATAATAATATTGAAAGACGATATATTTCTATAACAGACAAAATAAAAACATTTTTGGAATCAGCAGACAAAAGTGATAAATAAACAATAACAAAATCAAACTATTAAAGTTTAGTATGTCTAAGAGAAAGTTAGTTGGATAAAGCAGCATTTCTCAACCTTTTTGGGTGCGTGGCCCCTTTTGAGTATCTTTATTTTTCTGTGGCCATCATAGCATTGTTTTGTCTTCCCATGAAAATTATAATTTCAAAAACCCACCATTTTTATAGCTCTTCCGAGATTTTTGAATCTGGAATGCCAGTAATTTATTTTATTTACGGAATTACAAAAAATAGCTGCGCGACGTCTATCATTATGCTCTTCCTTGTATCGTTTTATCAATACCAGTGGCCCCCCTAAACTGTGCTGTGGCTCCCCAAAACAAAAATAAATCTCTGTGGCCCCTTTAAAACACTCTGTGGCCCCCTGAGGGCCACATGGCCTACCGTTGAGAAACTCTGGGATAAAGCCATGGATAATATCCATACACCCTCATATACAGATTCAGCACAAACGCCTAGAAGTCTAAAACTGTAAGGAAATGATCATAAAATTGTATTATAGGCAGTGTTTTGTTTGAAAAAAAAAGGTGCCAGAACTCACTTCTTGTCAAAATTTTACTATTTTTTATCTAATCTGTCTGTCTGTTACCAATGTGGAGCATATAATTACCTAATTCCTAATGGAGGTAACTCAGCTGAAGTTTTCTATGAGAACTGTTTGTTACTCAGTCGTTCAACCAATCTTTTTTGAAGATGGTAGAAGGGAGAGAGTTTAGGGAATTTTTACAACTTCAGAAAAATCCATGCCATCAAACAGAAATCGATTGAAAAAATGCTGTTCATATTGGGATTCGAACCCTTGAGGTCTGGCATGGAAGCCAGTGAGCTTGGCCTCTGTGCCATGTACTCGGCAAAACTATATATGACAGTATTCTTCAACGTTTTCATGTAAAATATGTATGCGGATGTCCGCTGACCGGTAAAAATATTTCACAGACCATCGTCAACCAGATACCCATATTTTTATAGCCATTTCTTAACTTACGACGAAGTATAAATTAGTAAAATATATTTTTGTATTATAAATGTAAAATTGTACGTACACCCATCCCTCGCTTAACACGGAAGATAGGTTCTGCTAGACCACCGTGTTAAGCGAGACTAACAAATGTATGAAAAAGAGAGGATAGGCTCTTTGTTTAGAAATATTAAGAAAAACATAGGTATGTAGAACTTCTCAAAATTTATTGAAATATTATGAACACGGATTAAATATATTATTCAATGTCACTATCACTAGAATATATAAATATAGGAATTTTCTTTCTTTTTATTGGCTGAATGTCATCATCACTACTACTTTCAATTACATTTTCTGTTATGTTCCGTGTCGTCGTTTAAAAAAATCGGTAATTCGTGATCTTCATCTTTTTTGATATTCTGGTAAATCTCTTCATATCTGGCAACGCATTGTTTAATTTCTCGTTGAAATTTCAAAGCTCGATCCATATCTGGGTTATTATTTAGGAAATGCATTTCTATATTTCTAACCATTTGCAACCCATCTTTCATTGTTTTAGCAGTAATCGTTGAAATTGGACCAGAACTTTCGGTATTGCTTCTGATTTCAGGAGGAACAGTCATATCAATTAATTCTTCTTCATTTAACTCTTGTTTTTAAAGCAATTCATTGATTTCGTTGATCACTAAATCCTCCAATCCCTCACCTATTGAACGTGCGATATTAATAATTTCCATGTTTATAGATTCTCTTGATTCAATATCATTATTACTCGAAACTATGCTAGGGCAGATTGCTTTCCAACATGCATTTAATGTAGATTTTTTAATGTCGATTATTGTCGATGCGATTATATTCAAACAATCTCGGATATTAATTTTTTTCCAAACCTGGCTAATTGTAAGAGAATTATCTTCCTCCATATCGTCAAATATTTTTTTAAACTTACGTTTAATATAATTTGCCTTAAATGTATAAATGATCCCCTGATTGAATCAGAGATGTCGTATTTGGTGGTAAAAATTCAACTCGAATATTTGTGTACACATCTACAAAACGTCGAAAAACATTTTTTTTCCACTAAAACCGAATCCGTGTTAAAGCAAAACCGTGTTAAGCGAGGGATGGGTGTATGTATGAGTCGAAAATGTTTTGGAACAAAAAAAAAATTCGCGGACCGGCAATAAACTCAGAAGCGCACAATTTTTTTTTTATTTTAGGCATTTTATATCTAAAATTATAAAAACATGATTCAATAAAAGTTTATATTCATTTCCAAAGTTTTGCCTACTCATGAAACAATTCATCTCGATTCCTTTTCTTAGTATTAGTGTCTGTGACTGAATCTTTTCCTCTGATCAATGTATTTTTAAAGATCGATATCTGTCGAAGGTGGTCTGATGAGTTTCATGAACAAAAGTGACAAAACTGTTTTGGTCTTAAACAAGACTTCTATTGGGGTAATAATTAGATGGATTTGTGAAAACCTGCATTTACATTCACTTACACAAATGTAAATAGAATTCAGTGCATAAATTAACAGTTAACATTTTTCCAGATATATCTTTTCAAAAATGTATTCGCGAAATCCACAAATCATTTCTTGTTTCTCTAATTGTAATATGATTGACATATTTATAATCTCCATTTCTTCAAATGTCAACTGATTACCAATATTTTTGATCAAATATGCAAGCCCAAAGTGTAAACTCCACATCATTTCTATCTAGCATCCTTTTTTCAAATGACGTGGAAAAAAAATATTTCAATTCAATAAGAAGACTCCACAAAAACGCAGATCGCCTACAGCAGCTGCAGCACATTTGTAAAAGGATCCAAAATTATGCTACCTCTCTTCAAAAACAACTAGTGCATTTATTTTTTGATTTGGAATATAAAGGTTCATTTTTTTACGAATAACCATTGTGATAATCTTGTCTGATAATGCTTTTCAAAGAGGCGAAACACAAAGTTATTAAATTTGAGTTTTTATTCAAGTAGACTTTTACTACTTTTGAATATTCTGTTATATCCTGTTTTTTTACATTGCAAAAGTTATAAATCAATAATTTCTAACATGTAAATAAATGAATAAAATAAATGATTACATAAAAACATAGATGCATTCATGCCGATCTGACAAAAATAAGAGTTCAAAATCAATAGACGGAGACAATTCCCTCTTTTTTTGGCAAACTGGTAAAATCAATATTAACGATCAGCTATTATTTTCATTGTAAACACTCAGTGGCGGTTCTAGGTACTGGGCTAGGTGGGCTAAGCCTGACCTGCATTTTTCACCCAAAACTTTAGATGGCTGAATAAAAATGAACAGCAATTCGGCCGCTGAACAAAATAAATACATTTTTAAGCGTAACTAACCTTTCCCAAATGAATATAATATCTTTGTTTTAATTTTCCTCTGTCAATATAAGACAATGTTACGTCTAACTACAATCATATTCTCGATTGTGTTTTGAATTACAATTTTAAACTGAGCCGGCATAAAAAAAACAATAACCCTATAATACGGTCCCGTATGATTATTTTAATATTTCACACTTACGTTAGCATTGATTTTATTATATAATAATTTATGCATTGCAGTAGTGTCGTAGTATGTGTTAATTTGCTTGTAGATTAATGTATAAGGTGAAATAGAAACATACAAAATTTCGTAAATAGTATACATTGCTATGCTTTTCTCTAGTTCACCCAAGATTTTAGGTCAGGAACCGCCACTGTAAACACTGATAAGAATTTTAATCAGTTTGAATAGAATATTGATAAATCTTCAGTCGTCTTTATACAACAGAACAAGATCAAAGTGTACCAAGTATTACTGCAGACAAATAAGATCCCACTTAGCCAAAAGAGTAATGAGCCAGTGAAGAGAAAAAAAGATTTTAAGGATACAACAAAAACAAGATTTCCTTATAGAAAGATGTCCATGAAAATGAACAATCGTGTTCTCATGTTATCAACTCAAATGCATGGTACTATGTTGCTAATCAAATTTGAATTTTATTGGGAAGAATTTCCCTACGTTTGGTTACGAGACAACTGCCAATGCGAAAAATGTTTTGAACCTGTTACGAAAACTCGCCTGGTATTTTATAAAAATTTTAACGTTGACGTAAGTCCAAAATATGCGAGCATTAGTGAAAATAATAAGAGTCTAAATATTACATGGGATGATTCACATCTATCTAGCTATGATTCGACATGGCTTCAGGAGAGAAGTTTTCGCTCAGAAAATAATGAAAGCTACTTAAATAGTGTGTACATGCCAAAAAGAATACCATGGAATGTAACTACTTTTAATTCAATCATCAAAAAGTTTGATTACAATGATATTATAAATCACGACAATCACTTGCAGCAATGGATAAGAATGTTGGGTAGTTATGGTATAGCATTAATAACCGGAGTTCCTTCGGATCAAGGTTCAAGTAGAACACTAGCAAACAGAATAGAGTTTTTGAAGAAAACTCATTACGGTGAAGAATTTTTTGTAACTGAAAAGCCAGGCGCCGCTTCTAACCTCGCCTATTTCACAGGAAACTTGCAGCCTCATACGGACTTACCGTATTACGAGCAAAGCGCAGGAGTGGTTCTTTTACATTGCATCACGCAGGCGATGCAGGAAGGCGGGGAAAGTTTCATAGCTGACGGACTGGACATTGCCAACTATCTTAAGGAAAATAATAATAAGCATTACAAAATATTGTCAGAAACAATTGTGGACTGGGAAGCTTCTGGACAAGAACACGGTAAAAAGTTTCATGTTTTTCATCGATCACCCATTATATGTGAAAATGCAGGGGGTGAAATAAAACGCATAAACTTTTCTATTGCCCAGCGGGGTAGCCATTTTAATTTAGCGGTAGAAAAAGTTAAGCCGTGGTATGAAGCAATGAAACACTTCCACGACTTGATCTATGAGAAATCGACAACATATAAATTAGCACCGGGCGAAATAATGTGCCTCGATAATACAAGATTGCTACATGGACGATACGCTTACAAAGATGTGGCTGAAAATCCTCGATACCTTGTTGGCTCATATTTAGATTGGGATTATATGTACTCTCGATATCGGATGATTACTGACAAATAGTTTCAAATGATGTCGACCAGTAAAATTTCAGAATTTGTTTATTCAATAAAATCAGTAAAATTGATGAAAAAATATCTGATTTAGTATAGCAATTCCTCGCAATTTTCATAGTAGGTGTTTCAAAAGCAATTCAATAGTATGTAGTGGTAAATCCGCGACACAAGTAAAAAATGTGTGAAAAACAACAAGTTATTATTTATGATAAATATTTTATTTTATTTTAGAAAACTAAAAATTTTGTTTTTGCTGACGCTTCAAAATTAGGTGGAAATGTGACAACAATAATCATTAAGACATTTATATTGCTTATTTTTTTAAAAATCCATGTCCGCTTCCAATGTGGAGCATATGGCCTGTAATCAGTAATTAACTCACTATTTTAATTAAATACTATTGAAGCAAAATACTGTAATCAAATATTATTGTATATCGTCGATGCATATCAAATGATAATCGATAAAAACTGTTTAAATAAATAACAAAACGGAAAATAACACTTTTATTAATGGAGATATTAGGAGAAAAAATATTTATTCAATATAAGTTTACATTTATTACAAAAAATTATTATTTTGAACGAGAAAATAACATTTTACTTTGTTTTTTGCACATGGTTCATATTATATGCACAGTTTTAGTCACATGAACCATTTTTAATACCAGCTGTCAAAATATTTCAAATTTGATAACTAAGCACTAATCTAGTGTCTAGGTTAACAGAAATAGTGTATGAGATTATATATATCAATAAATTGATCTTCATCTTTATGGATATACTATGATGATGGAATTGTGTAGTTATATGTCAGTTTTATAATAAAATAATATATTCACGTTCTGTTTTGGCAAACATATTTTCTCCGTCTTCCCATGAGGTATTAACTAGGGATTCTGTGTCGAGACGTCCCGGGACATTTAAGCTTTTTTGCTGTTGTAAGTCCCGGGACTTTGTTGTTGAATGTCCCGGGACTTAAGACAGCCAAATTTTACATTTTAATTTTGAAAAAACCATTCTAACAAAATAAAATTGGATGCAAGCAATCGCTAATGTGACCTAAAAAGTTAATTTTGATTTAAAATAAATTTACATTGGTGTCTATCCTCGAGATCAGTTTTGAAAAAAATGCATTATATTCAGGCTAAGGATTAAAGGCCGGGGTTTTAACAAAATTAAGTATGCATATATAAAAGGGACCTTATGAAAGAAGCTGTTTAGATTTATAATTGTAGAAGTTTCAAATAACATCTATGTATATATTGTAATACGAAACAACCATTTTCGATGGGTAGAGACATGCAGAAATACAAAAAAAAACTTAGACACGTGTTCGCTTAACTCAATAGTTCAACAATTTGAAGCTTGGAATCGCACAGAATTCCAAGAAATAATGAAGCCGATAGTTATTTTTAGAGAATTATGTTATAAATCAAGGCGGATTATAAATGTTTTATTATCAACAGTTCAGCTGGGACTAATTGTTTTTCGAAAAGAATACAAGAAAGATCAATGTTTTGGAAAAACAATGTTGCAACAACGTTTATTACAAAAATAAGAAATCGGCTGTCTGATTCGTCATTAAATTTATTATTATTTTTAAAATCATGTTTGATTAGCAAAAATAAAATATTAACTTTGGTGTAAATAATACATACTATGTATGATTTGAGGTTCTGATTTTATTATTTAATTAATATATTTTTTTAATTTAATTAATTTAATATTTTTATTATTAATAAATAAATGTGTTCAAAAGATGTATTTATTTTAATTAACGCATACATTCGGCGGCCTTTTAAAGTACATACGAAAAAAAATATACATTTAATTGCGTAAAAACGCTCAAAAAAAATAGTTTAATTGAAACAAAATATTAAAAAACGTTTAGGAGAAAGATATCTCCATTTATGTTATTAGAAATTTGTTTAAATCAATTTATATTCGTATAAAAAATATAACTGTAGTAAAAACAAATTACAAAATATTATAATTAAATGTTCATACCTGATGTTGTTTTATTTACAGATGTTTTTCACTATTTTTCAGCTGTATGTATTGTGATTTGTGAAGTAGTGGTCATAATTTTACCCAATTCATTGTTATTTTTTCAATACACGTATCTTTATCATCCCTTTTTAGTACATACATACAAATATTTAATTTTTATAAATTTATAATTTTATTGAAGGGGAAATAAAAGTCCCAAGTCCCGGGAAGTCCCGGGACTTTGACTTTATCACGTCTCAAGTCCCGGGACTTTGAAAAACCCGAGACTTCAGAATCCCTAGTATTAACACGTATCATTAAGTCATCACAACACCCAGAATTGCAGTATCCATATTTACACAGAAAAAAACGTGTAAAACATGTTGGCGGTGCAACGAGGATCAAACCCGTATCCTACAGACAAATGAGTAGGTAGACCATAAGTGTATAGAGGTCGTTTAAAAACTAATGTAGTCTCGCTGGCAGATTCTTTGACATTATTCTTGGCCTTTTCAGCTTGTTCCTTTCGTGTTATGTGTTGGTCGTACATTTCTTTCCCAAGAGTTCCACATTCATAATCTACACAAATATCACATTGATCTTTGCGCGGATGATGAATAGAAACTTTTTCAGTTTTCAAAACGTTTCTGAAAAAGTTTCTGTTCACAGTTGGCACATTGTTTTCTGTGCACCACGTATTGAAGACTAATAGCATGTGTTGAGTTGATAAAAAAGACGATTCGACATATCGTCTTTTTGTTTGAGACCGGCAATAATGACTTGGAACAGCTGGAAGGAGATTTAGCCACTTTTTTAGATTTTCCGCAGCTTCAGTTTGCATGGATTTTCTTTTATTTGTATTGTTGGGGGGGAATATTTTCGCTGTCATTAATATTAGTGTGTTGCTGATTGCTTCGTCTTATGTAAGTGCTTTGTGTGATACTCAAAGTATTAATAAACATTTTGCAAGACACTGAACTTTGAACTCACTTAAAATTGCTTACATTTTGTCAGCAAACGACAGCGATAATGTATTTATTTATTTCCCTTGTTAAACATTAATAATGAAAAATAAATTATACAGTACACAACTCTATGACAGTTAGAAAGTAAAAAATATTGTGAAAACCTATAGTTAGATAGATACCTACTTACAGATGGCATAGCCAGAAAATAGTTTCAATGCTTTGTCAAATATTATAGGTTTCTCATATTGCTGTAGTTTTATTTTAGTATTAGGTCATTTAAAAAGTAATAACTTACCGCTTATTTATAAACCAAATGGTCACACACAGTAAAACAATGATATAAAGTGTGTTTTCTACACTTATTCACTCCAAAAATTTTCGAGCGAACAAGGCCGGAACAACTTGACAACTGTCGGTGAAATCATTGATGTAAAGTACGAACCATGTGATCATTGACATTAAACTAGCTCCGTATTAAATATGGTGCATGTGCAGTAAGATCACATGGTTAATATTTAAATGCAAAATTTTGAGTGTTGTCACATGGTTTGTTTTCTATCTCCTTTAATATTTTGAATTATTACACGGTTCATAATTCAGAAGATGGAGAAAAAAAAGGAAAAAAACTGTATATTATATTTAGCTCATTTTCGTAAAATTATCACATAGATCATATTTGATGTGCATCGACGATATATTAAATTATACTAGAAATATCATCAATTTTGACTTTAGATCAGATGGTTGACAAAATTACCTGGAACCGAAATGGGTACTCGGTCAGTTTATGAAAAGATATTGTATTTGGATGCTCTAACTAAGCACTTCTGTTATGTTAAATGTAATCATTAAGTGAGCCATTTATTTACAATATATTTTGCTTGTTATGTGAATAAATTGTAATTATTAATTGATATAAAATGTTCAATAATATTCTCATGGTCTTCTTTTTCTATCTTATCACAATTTTTGATATAGTTTCAATTTAAGACAGTGATTTCCAAACTGGGAGACGTGGACTATTTATTGCAAAGGGAGGTGCGAATATATTTTTATTCAAAAGGAGGTGTAGTAACATAAAATTTGGAAACCATTGAGTTAAGAGGTCATGGAAAGGTCTCAATTGACTGAAAATGTACTTGGATGTGTAAAATACATTAACAGTAGTTCGAAGGTTATCAACATTGATAATAGAATACGTGATTTTTTCATCTATTTTGCAGAATATATGAAATAATTAAATTAAAAAAAGTATTTTAATCTAATTTATAATATATTGGAAAAAGCCTTGGAAAAATTGTTTTTATTTAAAATGCTTACGTTTAATGATAAAATTATGAGTAGCACGATAATAAAAAATTGTTTCCTTAATGACCCATAAAAATATTTTGATGAAAAACATAGCGTGATACTTAGTTTGATGGAGGTAATCACATCACAATTTACACAGTTACATATCACAAGGTGTCATTAATGTTTGTGAATAAAAATGACCATTATTGGATATTTTAAATTCACACAATACTCGCGATTGTTGAAAATGTGCATTTTCCCGACCGGTAAATTAAATTTTTCACTTACGCCATGGGTTTTGAAACAATCATTCTCTCCAATAATTACAGACACCGCAATATCTACACAGCATTTCAAAGATATTCTACGCATTCAGTACGTATCTAATTTTGACGATTATCCTTATGTTTGGTTGCGAGATAACTGTCAATGTGAGAAATGTTTTCATTCGGTTTCAAAAAGTCGTATGATATCTTGTAAAACTTTTAATGTGGACGGGAAACCTAAAAATGTAACTATTAGTACGGATAAAAAAAATATAAACATCTTGTGGGATGACGAACATTCATCAACATACAACTTGAAATGGCTCCAAGAAAGAAGTTTCAAGTCCGAGAATAAAGATAAATATTTAAACAGCGTGTATTCTCCTAAAAGGAAGATGTGGAATATGGAGAATTTTGATACAATCTTTAAAAAATTTGATTTTAAAGAAATTATTAATGAAGACAGATGTTTGCAAGGTTGGATTGAATCCTTGAGTATTTACGGCATAGCATTGATAACTCGAGTCCCATCAGATCATGATTCGTGCAGAAAACTAGCAAACAGAATAGATTTCATAAAAAAATCTCACTACGGAGAAGAATTTGTCGTAGAGGAAAAGTTAGATACTACAAATGTTGCATATCTATCAGGACACTTACAACCGCACACTGATTTACCGTATTACGAACACAATGCTGGCGTTATACTATTGCATTGCGTTAAGCAAGCGTTGCGGAAGGGCGGTGAGAATTTACTAACTGACGGATTGTACATCGCAAATCAACTAAAAAGACAAAACGACGAGAACTATAAAATGCTGTCGACAATATTGGTAAATTGGGAAGACTTCGGAGTAGAAGATAATAACAGGTTTCATAGTTTGTATCGATCTCCCATAATATGTGAAAATGCGGAAGGATCGGTAACGCGAATCAACTTTTCCATTCCGCAGAGGGGTAGTCATTTTAATGTACCGTTGGAAAAAGTCAAACCGTGGTATTTGGCTCTGAAAAACTTCATCGATTTACTATATGAGAATTCTGCCACATTCAAATCGGCACCCGGTGACCTTCTCTGCATTGACAACACTAGATTGATACACGGGCGTTACGCTTATTCCGATACACTAGAAAATTCTCGATACATTATCGGCGCTTATATAGATTGGGATTTTATCAATTCGAGACGCCGTGTTATAACTGAAAAATAGTTTTATAGGAAAATATGAATTTCAGTGTGAATATTGTGTTCACAAATTCTACTTATGAATAAAAATTAAGGTTAGTGACAAATATATTCTTGTATTATTTTAAGCAAACTATTGTGAATTTTGTACCATTCATCTATATATAAAAAAGTGGGGTTATTTACACCACGTATATCTCGAGAATTGCTGCACGGATTTCAATGATCTTTGATTTATTAAATTTGTCTTTGCCTAGAATAGCAGAATAAGCATTAAAACATCGGAAAAATATCACGGAAAGTAAATTATGAAGAAATGCGGAACATGACGTTGTATGCTGTTTACGGTTAATACACTAGGTGGCGTTGATTGTATTATATAATACTTTGACAGTTGACTTGACGTGCTTCACGATTTAATTATTATGCATAACGTTTTAAATATTATTATTTCATTGATTTAAATAAAATACACCAACTCGGCTCGCGATCATTATTTTGACATGCTCCCATCGAATCCACGTGAACTGTGGAACAAGTATAAGGATGACATGTCCGAATACATTTTACATCGAATTCGTGTCAGTTCAGGGAATCCCGATCTCGAGATGGATGAAGAGATACATAACCAGGCTTTGATTTTGATCGAAGACATGTGTTACCTTATGTGCGGCAGTTTGTTAGTCAAGTAAGGAATGCCAACGCCGAATGAACGACGCTTTCAATCGAGAATCGGAACGTGAACGTGAATATGATCGAGATGCATTGAACCAATCAGTTTGAACGAATGTACCAGTGTTGAACCCTCAACAGAAGGAAATGTACGATACGTTAATGAAGGCAATTGATGATGGAAATGGTGGCTTATTTTTCCTCGATGCGCCCGGTGGAGCTGGGAAGACATTCCTCATGTCATTGATTATGGCCACTGTTCGTGCGAGATATAAAATTGCTGTAGCAGTTTCTTCTTCTGGAATAGCGGCAACGTAGATAGAAGGATACCGAACGGCTTATTCAGCGTTGAAATTGCCGTTAAACCTTCAAACCACTGAAAAACCGACATGCAAGATTGTGAAACACTCAGCAATGGCCAAATTTTTGGTAGCAAATACAATCATCACCTGGGATGAATGGACAATGGCGCACAAATGCGCATTGGAAGCACTCAACCGAACTATGAAAGATCAGCGCAATGAGTTAAGATGTTTTGGAGGCGCAATAATTCTACTATCTGGGGATTTCCGACAAACACTATCAGTCATTCAAAGATCGACCGCTGCCGATGAAATAAACGCTTGCCTCAAATCATCGACTCTGTGGCGTTATATGAAGAAACTTCAGCTAACTACAAACATGCGAGTTGCATTTCTAAGCGATCCATCTGCCGAAGATTTCTCCAAGCAATTGCTGACTATCGTTGGTAACGGCCGTGTTTCTGTTGACGAATCAAACGGATTGATTTCATTTCGGCCGAATTTTTGCAATTTTGTCTCAACGAAGGACGACTTCATCAACAAAATTTTCCCGAACATCTAATCACAAAAATCACAATTGGTTGAGTGAACGAGCAATTCTTGCGGCTAAGAAAAAAGATGTGGATCATTTAAACTTCACAATTCAAAATCAAATCGTTGGTCCACTACATTCCTTCAAATCTATCGACCGTGTAACAAACGAAGACGAAGCAACCAACTATCCAACTGAATTTTTAAACTCATTGGATCTGCCTGGCTTGCCACTGCACAATTTACAACTAAAGGTTGGCATGTTTCAGTCATCATGTTTCAAGTTATCAAGTTAACACAACACTTATTGATTCTGAGGCGGTACGAAGTTCGTCGGGCCAGCTAGTTTTAAAATAAATGGAAGTAGAACAGTGAACTCTGAATAAGATGAAAAGTAGTCGTCTGATGTTTGGAAGATAAACCTGTAACAGTTTCGAAACATCGAGTTATCACCATCAATCGCAACACGGTGACTTCTTAAGATAATAATGATACAATTAATGTGATAATCTGTGAAAACCTAAGAACCAATAAATATTTATAAAAATACACGTCCCACCTTTATAGCAAATGTAGCCAACAAAAAAACTCTGGTCAGTTCGCTGTAGTATGATTTAATTTACAATTTTGTACAAAAAATTATAAAGCATGAAAAATACATTGGTGACATATAAACATTATTGGAAAACAATGAACTAAAATAAATATTATGTCGAGGTGAAATACAGATACAAGAGAGAAACAGATCACCATCATTCTTTCAGAATAATTCAAAAAACCAGCTGTTTGGAGTTATAAATGCACATAGATAGCTTTTGACCAGATTTTAGCCATATTTTGTCTATTTTGACATAATTCAAACGTAACAAACAAAGTCAATTTCGATTAAAGCTATTTTTGGCAACAAAAATACTATAAATATGAAGCTTAATACGTTTGATCATGTGAATCGAATTTGTTGATCATTTTCGAATTTCGTGATTTTTTTAGATCTATAAGTAATAGTAAAGTGTATAAATAAAGATGTTAATATTTCATGATTATTAAAAATGACGATTATATCAATACAAGGTTTTTCGACTTATCACCTTCCTTCAACCAGTATACTGACGAGATAATGTAATGTTACACATTTTTTTCTTTTGTTTTTTTCTGACGCTGATATAAAACTGGGATTACTCTTATATTTTTAACCCACAGCGTTTGAATGCTGCAGTGCAGGCTGCATTAGTTTCTCTCTTATAACTTCAATGCCATAGCTATGGCAGCAAATCATATCAATAAATGAATGTAATTTATAATATTTTCTTTTTATTTATTGATGTAGGTGAGTGTTTATTTTTTATCCATTTGCAGTCAAGGTTGCCACTTAATTCTTCAGCCATTATCAAAGAGACACTGTTAATCGTGAACTTATGTGGCGTTGTTGAATGCAAATGGTTAAAATATCTTGGAATCTTTGATGTCCTATCAAAGAACCAGGTCTGTACCTACTTGATATGATACAAACTATAAATATTTATTTTATAATAGTCACAGATTTTTCAACACAAACAACTATTCACTTCTGAAATTGTCATTAATTCTAATTAAATTTCAAATCAGCTATCAAAGCTATATGGTCTGATGGAAAAACTATACTGGGCAGAGCGGTGTTTTGTTTTAGTTCTTCTACACTTGGAAAAGGCACAACCTGGAACAAAACAAAAACAATTCAAATTCTGTAGACATCCCCGATTGTGAGTCTATCCCCGATTTGTTGACAAATTGTTTATTTCCCTCGCTCCAGATGAATAATTATTTATACACAATAAAAAATTTGATGTAATTAGATTACGGAGGAATACATAAATTTTGAACCCTGTATCTATTATATTTTATATCGATATTCAAATTATTTGAGTTGAATTGTAGTAAATACATATCAGAGGGAATGAAACCTTAAAATTGAAGTAACTGCAAATATTCAACCTATTACTTAAAAAGATACATATCCAACATTCCGTAATAAAAATAAGTGAAATAAATAAAAGTTTTTTAAAAACAAAAAAAATATTTTTATTATTGAGGCTTTCCTGCATTGATTATCGTTTTTCCCCCTTTTTCGTACTCTTATTAGGGTTGATTGAAAAATGTAGAATCAAGGTTTCACTGTATACAAAAAAAAAAAACGCAAACAAGATCTGATCAGTCATTAAATAGTCTATGGGAAAAATTTACCTGAGAAACACTGAAATTAGCCTTTTGATAAAAAATGTAATCTAGGCAATCTGCAAATCCTACAGTATAATTGGTAAACTCTGGAGTGCCACATGCGCTTCCGAGGATTGTTGGCTGAGATATGGAAACATCGGTTAATGCTTCCGTTTCATCTTAAAATAAAAAGATATATACTTATCAGATTACATAAAATATAGTGAGGATAAATTTTTGACAAAATAACACACTATTGAAGCTTTGGTACCTTAAGTTTTATGTTTTATAGTTTTCAAATATCAGAAATAACATTGCAAGGTTAACGAATACAATTTTTATTAGTAAATTCTGTCTGATGATGCTTTTCGAAGAGGCGAAACAAGTGTCACATTTTGTAACACGAGTGGAATAATACAATTATCAAATTTAAATTTATATTAAAAATGGATTTCCCCAAAGTTACCGCAAAATATATTGTAAATATTAGAATATTAATCTTACATTACAGGCTTTCCGATGGACTTTTTCACAACACAATTTTAACCAACACGGTGACGCCATATTTTATAAATTAGTGAGTGCATTAATTTCAAAACATGCCAACCGTAGTAATAAAACATAGTGTTCCTTATTATTTTATTTTTGATGTATATTTTCCCTTGATAAACCTGAGAGCAAATAAAACAAGTATCCTTTTGTTTTCATTATAGTAATACTTGAGTCAAAGATAGGGTTGCCAGGTGTCCCGGAATTTGGATTCGCTGTCCCGTATCCCGATGGGGACTAAATTGACCCGGCAATTTAGAAAAAACTATTTAACTAATTTAATCAAATCGAATTAGGATTCGAAAGTCTCGGAAGAGTTAAAAAAAAAAGGAGTTACACTGGTATTTAGGGCAAATCGGTAAATTCCTGGGTTTTTGGATTCGAAAGTCACCGAATCGGACAAATGTCCCGGATTGACTTGCAAGAAATCTGGCAACCCTAGTCATAGAACATACGAGCCCTTGAGAAGTGAAGTGAGCAAAGTGGTATTTTTGGAAAAAATGGATTACATGCATTATACTATTCTACATGTCTTTAAGTACCATAAAAGTGAAGTGAGCTAAGTAAATAATAATGTGCTAAGCTAAGCTATAATAATGTTATCTCCCTAAAATAAAAATATGCAAATACGAGCCCTTGAGAAGTGAAGTGAGTAAAGTGGTATTTTTGGAAAAAATGAATTACATGCATTATAATATTCTACATGTCTTTAAGTACCGTAAAAGTGAAGTGAGCTAAGTAAATATGTGCTATAATAATGTTATCTCCCTAAAATAAAAATATGCAATTCACTAAAACATGAAATCAAGATGTGATTGTACTTAAAAGTTCAATAGAAGAGTTTAACCATTTTACTACTTGGCTCACTTAACTTCACAAAGGGCTCATATTATAAGTTATGGGGAGTTACTATTATGATGATATCAGATAGTTGTTGATAAAGGTATTTTTTTATTCTGAAATACTTTTTATATTGGAGATTTTTCTCTACGTCACAACGGTCACAAAATTTTATACTTAATTTAAGTTATATAAATATTTTTATTCCCAAAATAACAAATATTCTAAAATATACAGCGGGAATTCATTTTATGAATAAGAATAAAAATAACAAACATGAAATTTTCGTTGTGATTAAGAAAGATATTATAATTTTGTACAAAAAAGTGTGCTATTTAACAAAAGTATCTTTCAAATTGCTGTGGGATTATAAGGATCAGAGCAATTAATACGTACTGCTTCTCCAATCTTCAACATCGCATGGAACATGACCAGTTGTGAAAAGACGATATATTCCGCACGATGGAACAGTGTTGAAATCGCCGCAAAGAATTAGTGAAACTCGCTTTGTCGGCATCTAAATAAAATTGTACAACAGTAAAAATATTATCCAATACGAGAGGCTAGGTGTGCGGAAAATTCAAAGCCTGAGCAGACCAATCCTACAAATGCGCAGCATAATATTTGATATAAAAATTAGTGTTTTTTGTTTTGCTTTGCATAATTAAAGATATTATCGTTTAACTCAATGGCTGCCACAGACGAGATATCTCATAAAATCTCGTCAACAACTAATTAAATTAATAATTACAAATTATAGTCAGCGTACTAGATAAATACGTACTTTTTTTTACGGCAGCTACATAAAAGGTTAATAGTTTACACTTATGTGTAAACAACATGAAAAATAAGCAGAATGTCTTATAAATTATTAACATATTTTGTAAATTTATTCATTGTCGCCTGCTGTGGCCCAGTTGGATAGAGCTTGCTCTACCGATCACGCAGGTCTGGGTTCGATTCCCGGTCAGAACACAGTGAACTTGAGAATTATTTAATTCAAAGTTGTGATCAAAGACTGGGTGTTTGTGATATCAATTTACATCATTTCCTCTCCTCCCATCCTTCTGATCCTTTAATAACTGGGTGTAGCAATAGCGATTAGCCAACTACTAGTCCTGTTCTAGCCTTATCCTTCTTTCCCTACTACTCACTTTGAAAAAAGTGAGATTGGGTGACTGAGTAACAAACAGTTTTCCTAGAAAAACTTCTGTTGAGATACCTTTATTAGGAAGCCATATGCTCCACATTGGGAGCGGACATAGATTGAAAAAAAAAATCAAAATATTCTAGTTTTTTATGACGTTTCTTACAACTAATCCATAAATTATATACTTCTAATCTATTTCTTACTCTGATAAAAGGTATGATTTATTTATAATTCTATTATTTAGTCTATTATACTATAGCAATTATTTTAGATGACTTGATTGGGAGAGTATAGAAATAATCATTCGTGATCTTACTTTTTCTTGGATTGTCTTGACTATATTATTCAACCAGAGTATGGTTAAACTAGCCTGAGTCAGTCTCACGTGGTCTGCATCAGGGTGAAAGTAGAGATGAGTGTTGCCAACGACAATTATCTCATCGTTATTTTCTTTTGATTCTAATATTGTAGCTAGTACTGCGGTTGATCGATTCGAAACTCGTTTGACAAACAATTCATTGTGTTTGATACGAGACCAGATTTCATCAAACACAGGTAATGTACTGATTTCTTCGGATAGGACGATCGAGTGGTCTTCAATGAGACTGAAAATTAAGAACATTTCTTTTTATTACTTATTTACTAGACACACTTAATACATGTAAAGAAGAAGATGCCGAAAGGCAAAACCCGGGTTGTTAGAGACAAAACTAGAGTGAATGTACATAATTTGAACGATTAAATTTAAGACTTCAGTCGAAATATTAAATTATGTGCATTAATATTATGTATTTATAATCAAAACATAATTTCATATCATAACAGTTTTTAATAAAAAATATTACAGTACTACAGTCTCAAGGCCAAAATTTTCCAGGACATGTAAAAAGCCAAGACTTCAGAATCCCTAAAGGGAACGGTATAAGTACTGGTGATTATCATCAGGCAAAGTATTATTACCTGTATCAAATTAAAAAAACATAAAAATACCTTTGATATTTCAAAAAGTATAGCTTGTTATGTGAACCCATGTGTTTACATGCAAAATAGTCAATTATTTGCTATTTTAGCCCGATTTTAGTGCACGGAGATTGCATATTCATACTAATAAACAAGAATTTCTAAAATAAATTTAACAAAATACTGCATTATTCTTGCACAATCAAATATTTTCCAACAAACAATTCTGTATGGATCAAAACGTTACTGGATGGACTGAAAACATTGTTAAATCTGTATGCACATTGAAATATAAAATAAATATATTCACCTGAATCTATTTGTATTGTAAAAGCATGCCAAGCCTTCGACTACTTGTCCACCTTTCTTTGTAAAAACACCGCTGAACGAAATATTATTCAACACGGGAATCAGGTCACCTTTGAAAACTTTACTATCCACTTCCTGTAGACATATTATATCACTGTTGTAACCTGTAATCAAAAATAGGCCAGGCATTTAAGGATGGTATTAAAAAATCTGATGAGTGATTAACGCTATTGGAAGGTTTCAAAGTATGTAATGGTTTAATGGATCATTTATGAATTTGAAAGATAGAGCATATTTTTTAACTACGTTTTTATCTTTCCTTCAATCACGTTCACTTCCATTGTCAAACGTATCGACTCCAAACGGAACATCCTAAATGTTTAATGACCACTGGTGCAAGCCAGTAGCTTAGCCTTTATCTTTAAAGAGATTAAAGATAAAAGTATAGAGCTCAAACTGATTTTTAGATGTTCATTATGATGGGTAGATTCGTCTAGCGGTGATCTACCACATATGCTTTTCAAGTCTGAAAATTACTGTTTGTCATTAATTTATGTAATCTTGGCTACTGTCTGTCAAAATGTGGACATTTTTTTACAATAAAATAATATGATCAATAATACCTAAGATTTCTTTGAGAAATAGCTGCTTTCGATAGTCAATATGTAATGCATACGGTGGACAATACGGGAATAGCACTTCTCTGCTATAGTCCGAGTCTGTATAAAGATCAGCTAGAATATTGTATGACATCACCCGAAAACTAAAAAACAAAAAGAAATGCTTAAAACGATTTTTCTTAAATGTTGAGCAAAAACTTATTGAAGTATATCAAACTATGTGTTGATCAATATAAATCAATCATTTTATTTTAATGTAAATTCGGTCAGCTGTTTTCAACTATGAAATAACTATTGTGTGATATCTTGAAAGTTGGCAGTAACCACTAAACGTTTTAAAACCGTCACAGGCTTCATCTCAGAGGTCAGCCAAAAAAATAATCATAAAAAAATCTAAGAACCTTCATTATCAGATATTCATGTCCAATCGTTCTCTAATCGGATGATGAATTGAACATAGAATCAATTTATATTTGATCTTGCAAGGAATTCATTTTAGGAGGAAATAATTGATTACTTAACAGTGCTCTTATTAGCAGTCTATGTACTGGGCTAGGTGGGCTTACCCCGACCTGCATTTTTCACCCAAAACGTGTAGAAAAAAAAACTTTAGAGGACTGAATAAAAATGAACAGCAATTCGGCCGCTGAACAAAATAAATACATTTCTAAACGTAACTAACCTTTCCCAAATTTATACAATATATTTGTTTTGATTTTCCTCTGTCAATATAAGACATTGCTATATCTACCTACAATAATACTCTCGATTGTGTTTTGTATTACGATTTTAAGTCGAGCCGGCATAAAAAAAGCAATGGCATAGATAATATACTAAAAGCAATGGCTCTATACATACTTCATACAGAACAGGCAACGTGACGTCAGTCTGGCAATACCTGGCTTGGACTATTTTCAAATTAGTCCGAGCTAAAACAAATGCTTTTTTACAAAACTCTGCTTACACTGGAGCGCAATCAAGCACGATTAGAAAACGTATTTATTTTATAACCATTGGCCATAGAAACGTCATCTAATCGTACACGATTGCGCCTTGGTATACAGCCTGCAGTCAATACGTCACATGGGCTAATTCAAACTAGCCCCCATACATAAAAAATCACTCCTACCAATCTCTGTTCGTTAATAAGTAAACGTCAGAGTTCGTTGTATTGTATGAAACAAAACACGGTAGTTCACTTAATTTGAAGGAGACGAATTTGAGGTTATTTTTTTTACTATTCTATTATTTCATACTTGCATTAGCTTTGATTTTATTATATAATAATTTATGCTTTGCAGTAGTGTCGTAATATTTATCAATTTGCTTGTGGATTAATATATAATATAAAGTGGAAACATGCACAATTTCGTAAATGGTATACAATGCTACACTTTTCTCTTGCCCACCCAAGATTTTAGGTCACGAACCGCCCCTGCTTATTAGTAGTTTACAATCACCACATATTTTTATTAATTGTGTCATGTGTTGCAAAAAAATCTTTTATATTTAAAACATAAGTTGAACCTTGAATGTAAGTGTTGTTATAATACTTCTAAACAGTGGCGGTTCCTGACCTAAAATCTTGGGTGGGCTAGAGAAAAGCATAGCATTGTATACTATTTACGAAATTGTGCATGTTTCCACTGCACCTTATACATTAATCTACAAGCAAATTAACAAATACTACGACACTACTGCAATCCATAAATTATTATATAATAAAATCAATGCTAATGTAACTAAGAAATAATAGAATAATACGGAACCCTTAAATTCGTCTCTTTCAAAGTGAAATAACAAGTACAAAAAGCAATACAGAGCTGTCACTGAGAGTCAATACCTGTCACTTTCATACAATACAACGATATTGGTATTTGTGTTTCAATGTATGAGTATGCGTCATGGGCAGATTCAATTTAGCCCCCAACGAATGACAGAAACTTAATAATTTGAAACACCATCGTGTGAGTTTGATGACGTTTCCGTACATACAAATACAAAAAAAAATCTAATCGTGCTTGATTGCACCCCAGTGTAAAGAAATATTGCAGGATATTATCTTTGATTGCGGGCTTGAAATCTTTAGCCCCTGAGTTGTTAATACGTAGGTGTTGCCAAACTGACGTCACGTTGCCTGTTCTCTATGAAGTATTTATAGGGTTGTTTTTTTTATGCCGGCTCAGTTGAAAATTGTAATACAAAACACAATCGAGAATATCATTGTAGGTAGACATAGCATTGTATTATATTGACAGAGGAAAATTAAAACAATGATATTATATTCATTTGGGAAAGGTAAGTTACGCTTATAAATGTATTTATTTTGTTCAGCGGCTGAATTGCTGTTCATTTTTATTCAGCCATCTAAAGTTTTGGGTGAAAAATGCAGGTCGGGCTTAGCCCACCTAGCCCAGTACCTAAACCGCCACTGCTTCTAAATTAATTTAATGGTCAATGAAGCAGTTGTTTTTTTAAATATTGTGCAAGAGTCAAGTCTGTTGAATTTTAAATGTTAAGTTATTGAAATCCTCACAGAGATCCGGAGAGTTTTTCTTCAGTAAAATTATGTCGTGTTGTAAAAGGGCAAAAGCCTGGACCTGCTTGAACATCATTGGTAGCAACCACTTCCATTTCTGGTCCTTGTGTAGTAGAGTTCGCTAGAGAAAAATTGCAATACAATGCGTTAACTTTTTTTTCCAATTCCCAATCCCATTGGTTATTAACCATAAAATCGTAGAGAAATTCGGGGTTAAGAGATTTAAAAATAATATGTGTGAAATTATTGAAATATTAGGTCAGATTTTTGGTAAATATGCTTGAATACATACTATTCTTTTTCTCCCTGAAAACTTACTAGATTCCGCAAGCAATTCTTTAGAAAGCTAAATTGCGGATAAGAAAATATCAAACAAAAACCCAACGTTAGAATCAAGAAAACCGATAATTCATGCAAATTAAGAAATATTTTTACGGAAATTTGTCAGCTATATTTTTTTAAATTTACTCTATGGTTTGAGCTAAGAAGTGTCATTTGAAATGATATGTTGACTTTTTCATACTGATATTAGATTCGTATTTCACGTAAATTATCGATTCCACTAACTCAAGTGTATGATTATTTATGTAGCATTTTGTAAAAAAATATTTTTCAAAATTTTAAATGTAGAGGAAGATAAGTAAGTTTAAAAACCTGGAATGCAAGTAAGTTTCAGTCTCTTGCCAATGTCTTCAGAAGTTGGAAAATAGGTAAATCCATCACCGACCTTTGTCCAGCTGGCCGAACTTAAGTTTGCATTTATTTGCATTGTTCTTTGCCAAATAAAGACACATTTATCTTTTTCAAGAAACAGGCCTTCAAATCTGTTTGGATAAACTGGAAAATTTGCCAAAATACTTGTGGGTAAATTAATATTTAGCAACCATGGAGGGTTGAAAATAACCTGAAACGTGTTGTCCAAAATTTGAATCTTTGTCTCGCTTGCTGCTGATATAATATGTGAAAGAGGTGTATCGCTCGATATATCTTTTCCATTTTGAATAACTTTAACATCTATTGAAGTTTGACTGGCTTCTAGAGGTACTTCAACCTTTTTGCTCTTTTTTTTCATTTTCTTGGACAGTACTTTGTCTACGTTTGCTGTGATTCTATCTACCAAACTTCCGACATTTTCATTTATTCTTCGGTTGAAATTGAATTGCCTACTGATGCCATGTGTGCTACAGTTGTACAAAAATGACAGTTGATATTCTTCATCACCATCCAAATAGCGGAAGTATGCATTATCTATGTTATAATTGCTGGTTTTCGACATCTTTAGATGACATGTGCGAAAGAATGTAATGTGGTGACTGGGAATTTGTTTTATGATATGGGTTGCAATTCGCATACGAATCATATCACTTCAACTTTTTGCCACACAGACCGGATCGAAACTCAATTCGAAGTCCGACCTCTTTCTTTTCGTGAGGATGGACGACGACGGATGATGCAAAATTTAGAAACTAGGCAGAGTATATCGGCCTATGAGTTAACTCGTGTACTAGTTACACTAAAGTATATTAGTTTATGAGTTACACTACATAGACTTTACACAAGTTAACAACTTCAAGCTAGACAAAACGTCACAAATTTGAAACGTCAAACTGACAAATAAGCACTGATCGGCACTGATGCCTATCGATGTTGCCTTCTCGCTATTAAACTTTTAAGAGGGTTAGTAAGCAAGGAAGGCATACTACAACATAATATGTATATTATAAAATATAATATCGTCGCTGCACAATTAATTTCTCCTATGTGACGTTTTTGTCGAAAATAAGTAATGAATGAAGTTCGATGCGTGGATTTTTTCACTTTCTAAATTTGATGTCGTTTAAAAATAACTAGCTGTACGCCCATTGCTTTCAACGGAGTGACATTTTTGCATTATCAAAAAATATAAATTTACTGGCGTGAAAAATCAAATACAAACATATTTATTGAATAAACCAGACGGTCTAATCAATAATAATAAATCTCAATCAATGCTCTAAGCAAATTTTTTCAAAGGAATAATAGTTATATAAATGGTTGTAAATTTGTAAATAAATAAACAAAATAAAAAGATTTATAAATAACATTGTTTATTCAGAATAATTAAAAACCAAAAAGAATCGAAAAAATTAACAATATTGAAAATGAAAAATACGAAAAACTAAATCTAACAATTTAAAGCCTAACTCATAAGAAGAAAGTGAGGGGTGTCGACTCTTAAAATGTTGAGAAACCGTGTAACATATAAAATGGCAAAAATCGTCAAGACAGTGGGTGGTGAAGACCCTAAAAATGCTCTTCATTTTTCGATTGATTTATCGATTTCAGTTCAAAGGCATGAGTGCTTGTGATGTTTAAAAATTCACTCCCACCCTTTCCGACCCTTTAATAACTGGGCGTAGTGAGAGCAATTAGTTGCCCACTGGTTCTGTCCTAGCCTTATTCATCTATCGCTACCACTCTCTTTGAAAACGACAAGTTGAGCGGCTGAGTAACAAACAGTTCTACAAAAAACCAATCGACAATCAATATTTTTCATGGTATAATAGTACCTATATTTCGCATTTTAAGTGAGTGCAACTTTTTACTTACCAAAGATACTAATGGATATTTATATTTTTCATCAGTTTTCTGTACTTAGTCAGAGGTCTTCAATCTTTATGGTACTATGCCTCCTCTTGAAAACAAATATCTTTGTGCCTCCTTTATTTTATATAATAATAAAACCACATTTTAAAGGGTGAAAAAAGGTTTTAAAGCTGTTCAGGCCTCCTTTCGCAATAGTCCACGCCTCCCAGTTTGGGGATCGCTGCCTTAAAATATTACATACCACGATACACTGTATCTTCTTCAAACCATTTAACTGTTTTTATTTCATCTTTTCTTGAATAACATCGACTGTGGAAAGTAAAAAGGACGTAACCCTCAATTTTCCAAAACAGCTTTTTTTCGATAATCACAATGTATACAACTTGACACACATTCTATCAAAAGGATGGAAGCTAAAATTGCTGAATAAGTATTTAAATTTAGCTTTTAAGTTAGAAAAAGATGACCTTGTAAAAAATTAAAACCTAGAAAAAACACTGAAATAAAGATTTTTCCGAGACAATTTCTAAAATTAATATTAGGTTGTCTCAATTAAACACCAGTTTAGAAGTCTCCGAGCACTTCAAGGTTGTGTATAATTCATAATTTGCATGTCACAAAATCATCGAAACACGTTTTTAGCGCCTCTTGTAAAATTTGATATGTGTGGGTTACGTCCTTTTTCCTTTCCACAGTCGACATGATTAACATGATACAGTTGCTCAAATTCTCTTTTTTGATTTCGCTACACCCCATTATTTTTCAGGATTAGAAGTGAAGAACACCCATGCCTTCAAACAGAAATTGCTAGCCTGATTGAAAAAAATTAAGTGATTGTTGTTTATTGATTTGAAGCCTATCATTATAATATTAATCATGTTTCAGATTGGGAGTATAATTTGGAAAAGACATTTTTTTTTACCATGTCCGCTCCCAATGTGGAGCATATGGACTGCTCATGGAGTTTATCTCAACAGATGTGTTTCTACGAGAACTGCTTGTTACTCAGTTGCTCATCCTCTCTTTTTCCAAAGAGAGTAGGAATAGAAGGATAGGGCTAGGACAGGACTAGTGGTTAGCTAATTGCTCTCGATACGCCCTGTTCATAGGATAGGATAGGTGGGAGGAGGGAATAATTGGGAAAAGACATTTTACTTAATAATAATAAAAAAGGCCTATTTCCGCATTTTTGTTATATTATACAATATAAAACAAAACAGTTAATGTTTGAGTGTAGAATAATATATAAAATGAGAATGACTACATATTTAGAATAGAAATAAGCATAAGCTTTTGATATGTTTTGAAAATCTTTTTATTTTAGATGATTTACTTACAATCTATTCCTAAAAAGTTTGTAAGATTGGAAATATATTTCTGTCATCGTAACATTAAATCATCCTCTAAATTGAAATAAAATAAAATAATATTTTTATTAACATAGGATAGATACGAGTGCATTGTAGCTGTCATATTGGAACAATAACTGGTTTCATATCTTTCCGTTGGTAATTTTATATTGCATCAATGTCCTAAATCGGCGGTGATAAATCATTGAAAGTAATAATAAACTGCTTAGTAACCAAAGGATTAAAAGACAAAAAAAACACATGTATTTTGTTACACAATATTTTGCATTGGAAATATATTGAAAACGTCCTTTTCACTGCATAACAGTTTTAAAAGTGATGCACATAAATATTGATTGGGTAATATAAATAATTGTATAAATCTGTTGTAGATAAATAATGTTAATAATACTCATAACAATGAATATCTTTGTATCGGCACTTGAATTTGATCATCATGTTAACTACACATATCCCGCTTAATTTGTATTATATGGTTGGGTTCTCGTCCAGATTCATATTTCTTCCACATTGCCATATACAATAATTCTAGATTACGAGTAAAAAACTTACAGTTAAATAGGTGGCTACTTGATCTGGCCCACCATACCTTGTCACGCATGCCCTTTAAATAGTCTCTATCCACTCCGAGCTTAATCGCAATAGTTTGATATTCATCTGTAGAATGAGCAATAAGCTCTGGACAACACAATGTAGTGAGAAGAGAAGCAGAGACTCTGGATGCTGCAGATTCTCCTAATAAAGTGACAACTGGTGTCCCAGCCCACAGAATATCCATAGTAGTCGTATGCCCGTTGCAAATCATAGTATCCAAACAAGCATCAGCTAATTGGCCACGTCTTACGTGTTCTTCTTTACCTGCAACATTTGTGAACACAATTTTTTCCCCTACTAATCCAAATTTAGTTGCAGCAGCTAATATGTTGCTTTCACTCTGCGGTGGAAATCGAAGCAACCATAAGATAGAGTTTGGAACATTATTAAGTATATACACCCACATTTCCAGAGTGGAAGGATTGATTTTGTAATGCTGATTGAAGTTGCAAAATACTATAGCGCTTTCAGGAATTCCATATTGCTGGCGAGTAGTTAAAATTATGTTCTTTGGAGCTTCTTCACCTGTAGCCGCTTTAAGTTCTGTATTACTGGTGACAAGTCCATTTGTAACAAGTATACCTTCAATGAATGTTTGTTTTTGTCCACATGTTATCATGTTATCTATGAGCGAAGTACCTGGAAGCTGTACAATTTTTAAGCATCTTTCACTGGTACCATCATTGAATGTCTCCCTGAATTCGCTGATAAAATCTCTTTCTATAAAAGGCGTTAAATCTGCAGCGTTAAATACTGCAACGTTATCAGCAACTTCATATAGTGATTGTGATGTATTGACAAATACTAATCTATCTCTTAAATGTGGGAACATCTGTTTATGGTCTCCAATAAAATATGTCTCAGGCATGTAAGCGAGTTTCTCACTGTATTGATGAGCAAATTCTATAGGTGAAGTAATTCCATCAGTTATTATATAGTCAATGAAAGATGATCCACTCGTACCAGGGTAGCCAAGCCACGATACTTGGATCGGAGCAGGTCTGAAGGCAAATATTTCATTTCTTGCACCTTTAGTATAAACATTTAAATTAATTAAAATATCTATTTTATCTGCATATATTCTATCGGCAGCTTCCCGGTTACTATATTTACTTTCAGTCATTTCTATGAAATGGTCACATTCTGAGGATATTTTTTGACGAAACGTTGAATCATCATCAGAGCTGAGGGCGTAGCAAAAAATTTCAAAATATACTCTGTCATGAAGACCTGGAATAGATTGCATCAAATGCGATGTGGGATGGTCACCAAAATCACTGCTTACATATCCTATGCGCAGATGGGTTTTGTAACGGCGTGAAAATTGATATGGTTCTTTACTAGAAACAGAAGCATTCTTCATGCACTGAGTTGCATAGCGCTGGGCTATTGTTTTACGAAAACTCAAAGTTAGTGGATATAGCATAGAATGGTGGGGATGCATAGATGGCATCTCATCGTTAGCTATTTGATCTTTTACAATGGCCACTGTTTTTTTCATGTATATCTCATAGTTTATCCAATCGCAAACAACTAACAGGCAGTACGACAGCCAACAGAATGCACTTCTTTGATCTGGATTTAAGCTCAAAGTTTTTTTGAAATATTTTGTTGCCATAACAGTATTCCCTAAATCATTATAAAAATTTGCCAAATTGAGATATCCATCTGCGGATTTTGGGTTTATTTCAATTGCTTTTAAATAATATTCTAATGCTCCATCGAGGTCTTTGACTTCTTTCAAAGCATTTCCCATGTTACTATATGCATCTGCATATGTAGGTAAGAGTCGAATTGCTTCCTTAAAATGATATATAGCTTCTGCATAGTTTCCACGTTCTTTTAGAATACAAGCAATATTATTATGTGCATGAGGAAAATCCGGGTTAATGTCTATTGCTTTCTTGTAAAATTCGGCGGCTTGCTGTAAATCACCTTGTATTTTTTTAATGGTACCCATATTGTTGATGGCCTCTGCATGGGAGGGGTTGAGACTCAAAGTAAACTTGTAACACTCTTCGGCTTCTTGGTATTTTTTTTGTTCAGTTAGAGCAGCTCCAAGGTTGGAATATGCATCGGGAAAATTTGGTTGCAATTCAATTGCTCTTCTATATCTGGTTATTGCTTCATCTATGAAACCTCGATCGTAATACACTGATGCTAGTTTGACATGGGCCGCTGCATTCGTCGGCTCGAGCTTGAGAGTCCGAAGAAATGATATTGTTGCACGATCTAATATGTTTAATTCTTTAAAAGTATTTCCAAGATTAAGGAAAGCACTCACTAGAGTAGGATCAAAAAGACACGCTTTCTCAAAGTGATGAATTGCTAACCAGTGTTCTTGCTCCATGTTATATATGCATCCTAAATGGTTCCATGCAATGGCTGAATCACACTTAATTTCGATGACTTTCAGGTAACAAGCTCTGGCTTCATCAATTCTATTAAGGCTTTTTAACAAATTGCCTAAATCAATTCTTATGCTAATAATTTTTGGATCAAATCTCATTGCAGTTACATAAGCTTGTATTGCTTTATCTGTATCATTGATAGATTTAAATGTTTCAGCCATAGCTACATATGCATCTATGTATCCTGGTCTGAACTCAATCGCAATTTGGAAATTATCCAATGCTAACTGTGGTTGTCCTCGGCGCATACAAATGTTTCCTACATGAAAATAAGCTTCCGCCAGGAGAGGAGTGCGTTGCAAAACAATCTTCACAAAGCTTTCAGATTCCTCTAGCCTGTTACATTGAAAATGAATTGATGTCAACAATAACAATACTGCATTACTTGTATCTTTTTGATTAAAGAGTTGCATACAATGACGCTCTGCATTGTCATAGTCTCCACGTTGGTATTCTTGATGAGCCAGTTCAAGCAAACTTAATGATGATATTACCGAAATATCATGTGAATCGCTCATGTTGAAATTGGAGATTCTGAAAAATAGTGTTTGTTAAATGCTTGGAAATTATGAATGAGATTGTCCGAAATCCATACAGATATTGTATGTGTAATGCCAGATGAAAATGCAGTAGGTATTCATTCCGTTTAATGAATGATATGTTTTTTATGTGAGAATCAAACAAAAGAATGAATAATTTCTTCGATACCACCTGGCAGACAACTGAAAGACAATCAATAAATACAAAAATATATGCTGCAGTAGTTAAATGACATTTTTTTGTCGAATTTTACTTAATTATGAATTACACAAAATTATTTTTTATTATATATGGGTGGATATTTTCCCTATTGTTATTTATATTTTAATGTTTAAAAAAAACACCGTTAAAGAGTTAATAGTAAATTTAATTTTTGCATTATTTCCAAAATGTCAATTATAAAAGTATACAGTGAAAAACCATTGCGCTTCATACATTATGAATAATAAAATATACTCACTTAAATCCACAAATCTAGAAGAAAATTGTCAATTGTGCCAAACTGCATTAATTACGTAGGTTATATTTTGTACGTATTATGAGAAATTTTGATTTTATATTATTTTTATTGTGCTTAAAACCCAACAATACTGACATTTTTAAATTGAGTACTTGCAAAAATTACTATGTCTGTCACATTGACTTACATTGTGTGTAACAATAATACTTTTATCGGTAAACCTGTAACTCGAGGGTAATGTAATATTCAATCAGTGGCAATAAAGCTTTTTGAAATGTAAATTTTGTACTTTCTTTCTATATATCATATCGCTGGGCCAGTAGCTGAGCAGGTTATGAAGTTTATGGGCTCGGATCCCAGTATCAATAGAATAATAAATTGATTTTTACTTAATCTATGGATTTGGGATTGAAGGCCCATGATTTTAATCCAATTTAGTGCCTATGATTTCTAATTTCCCTCCCACCAATCTTTTTTTGAAAATAGGACAAAGTGAGTGCGATTAGCTGTCTTGTCCGATTAGTCACTTGTCTTGTCCCGACCTTATCCTTCTGTCCTTACTCTCACAGAAAAGGAGAAGCCCAAAAGAATAGAAAGGATAGTTTGCATAAAAAAAATGTTGGTGATAATCTGTTGAGAAAAGATTGATTATGACTGTGACCAGTGGCGGCCGGCCAATGTGGCATTCAATCAATGCACCCCTTGTATTTGCAGGGACAGTTAGGTTTTTATGAAATAATATTCAAACAGAACATTTATACCATTCACTCATTTAAATTATTCATGTATTTATTGTCTATAACAAATATTTTAGAAAAAAATATTTTATTTTATTGAATTTAAAATGAGGGAATGGTATAAATGTTATTTTTGAATATTACTTCATGAAATATAGCCACCCCTGCATATACAAGGGGTGTATTGATCAAATGCCACATTGACCGGCCGCAACTGACTGTGACTGATAATAGCAATACTTTCATATTATTATGTCATACCTCGCTAACCAACGTTTTTCGCTAGTTTTTTTAAGAATATTGTTTTGATTCCATCTTCAAACTCCCACTGAGATGACATATGATTTTTTGATTTGCCACAATATAAACTATTCTTGGGGAAAATTATAGCCTCAATATGTGAAGAATTCAATACTTAACGATGTAGTAGAGATAAATAAAGATTTCCAATAGAAGGTTGCTTAGTTGGGAAGACAGCTTGGTTTTGCTGAATTTTGCATTAAGGATGTTCAAGAACTTGTTTACTTAAATTCACAGAAACTTTAGCAACTATTTGAGTTTGCTGCATTCCCTGAAGTAGACAAAACTGTGCCAATCTTTACCAAGACTTTGAGTATCAAAATCCTTAGTGGTATAAGTAGAGTTCAATGACGGATCCAGAAATTGTCCCAGGAAGAGGCCATTCAATTTGAAAATAAACATGATACATAAATAATACATGATAATAATCCTTGGGTGGAGAGAAGTTCCAATGTCATCAGAGATCTTGAAAGCATGATGAAGTGTTATACTACAGTTCTAAAAACAATGAGGGAGACAGTTATCGATATATAATGATCAGGAATGTCCCGTGGACATAGGCGGGTAGGCAGTTGCCTAGGGGCGGTATGTCTTAGTGATTGGCAAATGATCACAGAATACATTTTTAAAATGGCCAAATATTTTTGATTCACGAATTTGGTATAGAATAAATATTATAGCTCTGATATGATATTTATTTAATATATATTTTTTTAAATGGGAATACTATTGTGACCAATGGGTACAAAATTAGTTATATAGTTACACAATAGTTAACTTAATGGCATATGAAATTTACCGATGATGGCACAATAGGCGGTAGTTTTAGTGTAAATTAATAAAGGAGATCGGAAATGACCTGGGTCATAAAAGCACTTATGGGACAAATTAAAACTTTTTTTTTGATTACGTAAATGAGTAGAGGATTCGAATTTATATATTTGTATGTGTATTCTTAGAATAATGAAAAAATGTCACTTATGGCTGTAAAGATTTCTTATTTTTATTTCAAAAATAGTAAGCGCTAGCAGTGATGGCTTACCCTATAAGCCAGTGGTTTCCAAAGTGGTTTCTACAGACCCCCAGGGGTCCCTGAGACCGCTCAGAAGGTCCGTGGCCGGTCAAAATTAATTTGGGGGTGTTATTTCCCTTGGGAGTTATTTCACTTGGGAGTCCGTGGTCAAATTTTTCTCCATGACGAGGTCCGTGAGCATAATAAGTTTGGGAATCACTGCTATAAGCAAATGAAGCATGTGCTTGGGGCCTTCGAATTTTAGGAGGCTCAAATATAGCTAATATTATATAACCCATTTACTTTTTGTTCAGATATTAACATATTTTTATTATTTTACATGGAATTTTTTAACTTTTTTATATTATCTGAAAAGCAGGGCCTCCAATTTTTTTTGGGCTTCGGGCCTCGTGAGCTTAATACGCCACTGGGCGTAGTAAAAACTCTGCCTAAGGCTGGCACATAGCTTTGAAACGTCACTGTCAATAATTTAAAACTTAATATTTTTATATCCCACTAAGTTTTACTTGAATACAAAATCAACTTTTACAACTATCGTTTTTTGACTCTTCATAGAGTGCTGCCATTCTCTTTTGTTTTTGTAATAATAATTCTATATTCGTATTTGTCTACATAATATAATCCTTCATTCAAGATTTCGACTGAAGGTACTTGGTGGAATTTTAATATTAAACTTGAATAATAACTTTAAACAATGATAAAAGCATTCCAAATAATTAAAGTGAGTGGTTATTTATTTTAATTTTACAAAATATGTACTTTTTTTTATTTAAAAAATAAATAATAAAAAGGGAGCATGTATAGTTTTTACGTTTAGCCACCCCAACACAGTGTTTATATTATCAGCTGTCATCTAGATTTAAAAAATGTGGTTACGGTTAGTGGGACCGGGAGTTGATATCTTTTAAATCATTACGATTATTGTTCTACAATGGCATTATACGGCGAAAATACCGACTTTATAAATTTGCACGGTGGAAAAAAAACTGACATCGAAAATATAACATCGCATAAACTAGCTGTTGTCGTATTCATACGTGAGTTCTGTGTACTCAAACAAGATTGTAAGCTGTTTTTATTACTAAAAGAAACGAAATGAAACAGAAAAAGAAATGTTGTACTCGATTTCGATTATTATTATGGCAGATGTATCGTTCTTTAAATATGTGACCAGTCAGTTTATTATAACTTTACATAAATTCATTTTAAGATTTAGGTGTCCTCAGGCGCAACATAATTTGGAGGTCTTATTATTGGATATATCAAGCGTCGCATAGTTTTTCATATTTGTAAACTTTTCTAATCATAGGTGTCATATTATTATCTTAAATGTCGAGAGCATTTAAATGAAAGCTTACACTGAAAAACATTGCATTGATTATTTATTCAATAGAAACAGTTGTTGCGGTTTTATAAGAATTCTGTGTAAACTAATAATAAATATTGAAAACTATATAAAAAATGTGTGTTTTATAAGTTATTTTTGAGCCTTTAAGCACGCACCTCGTGTGCTAATAGAGCAATCCGCCACTGCATTAATTTGTTTTCAAAATCAAATTCGTTCACTTAGCAATTACTAAGTACATGAAAATGTATTCAAAGGTGTGGATGTCAATTATTTTTTAATTACTCCTGATACAACCCTATTTGATCCTCGATAACAAAGTGTAGTGAAAGTGATTAGTTGACTGCTAATATTTTTCTAGCCCAATCTTTTTTGAACTGATGTTAGAGGTTGAGCTTCTGACTTAAACCATTTCTCATGAAACACTGTCTGTTGAAATAAGCCACATTTAGAGAAGATACTGTTTAAAAAAAAGACATGTTCGAGTTGAGAATGATTATTGAAGATCAGTATACGGTTATTACGAGTCTTCCTCAGGTGCCATGATTCACTACCATAAAGTACCACTGGTAGAATGAAAGCGCTTAATAAATATCACTTGGGTATTAATTATGTACAGCTGCATGTCCTAGACTAGGAATGGCAAACCTTTTTGGGTCCGCGTGCCAAATATCATTTCTCGATTGTGTGGCGTGCCGAAGCAGTAAAAAAAATATTTTAATTTAATCAAAATTTTAATTTTTTAAACTTAAAAATTAAATTTTTTGAACTTGGAAATCGTTCACTTGCCATCCAAATTCTCTAACGTGCCACCTCGGGCACGCGTGAACTAGGTTCGTCATCCCTGTCCTAGACAGTATTTGCATTGAGTTCAGTCATTCCTGACCAAATTGCGAGCTCTTTCTTTGTGCTACTGTCTTCTGGGATTTGTATATCAGCCTAGGTATATTTTAGAATGCCTCCTTACTGCCACAATCGACTATATTACAAGAGAGATTTTTATAATCTTCACATTAATAGCCGTAACATTGTCCTCTTCGCCCAATGATAACATTTTATTTTGAACACCACATTTTTCGACCAATGCTAACAGTTCATTTTGAATTTTTCGTTCGTCCAATTGGAATGGACGTATTTTTATATTCAAAATTCAAATTTCCTGGCTTAGAACTGAAGCATCGTAATAATATTGAGAGAACTTTATTTGAAAGTTTGCATCGCTACGAAGTTTTTTAAATAATCAAATATACTGATTCGATTTTTTGAAGCTATAATTATAGGGCTGGGAGCTGATTTGACAGATTTTGTTCAGTGTCATTGATTCGATTATTGGAAGGTATGGTTATATTTTGCATCCGGCCTTGAAAATCTTTTTAATTTCTTACATGCATTAGGAATATTTTATAGAACTATATTTCGACTTTTATTTTAAAATCTTCTACTACGAAAAATAATTGTTGGCAAACTTAAACATTATTCTAAAAATTAAATAATTTACAATTTAAATACTGCAGGGCTGTCGATATATGCCCCGAGGTCTATTTCTGCTACTACGAAATATATTTGTTAGCAAACTTAAACATTTCACTTATTCTAAAAAATATATTATATACATTTTAAATACTGCAGGGCAGGGCTGTCGATATATGCCCCGAAATATATTTCTTTTACTTTTAGAATTTCTGGCTTATTCAATAAATACGTTTGTAAT
Organism: Himalopsyche anomala; assembly: GCA_031772345.1. Taxonomy (NCBI): domain Eukaryota; kingdom Metazoa; phylum Arthropoda; class Insecta; order Trichoptera; family Rhyacophilidae; genus Himalopsyche; species Himalopsyche anomala. The sequence continues at coordinate 28,115,065 of CM062824.1, forward strand.
TTATTTTTCACGCCAGTAAATTTTCTGACTACTTAAAAATGCAACAAAAATCCCCCCGTTGAGGTCAACAGGCTTACAGCTAGTCTTTATTTAATAACCCAAGCAGTTAGCTAATATTATTTTGATTTGTGAATTTCGAATTGAATTTGATGTTTTATTTCAGCTCAAGTTGTGGCCCTTGATAAATGTCCGATGGCTCCTAAATATCGTAAAGATTTTTGTATGCTGGTCCTTAAGTTGATTCAGGTAATGATCGAAATGGTGATTCAATATAATCAAACATTGCTATTCTCTTTGATTTTTTTTTCAAATATTTATACCATTTTTGGTTTTAGTGTCCTGATTTAGAATTCAAAGAGTTGGAAGCTCTTCTTAGATCTGAAAAATATAACCTACTGAGCCACCATTTGCAAAACTTTTGTGCCCGACTGAAACACATCTACGAAGATGGTGTGAGCGCTCTTATGGATTGTGTATCGGATGCGGTAGAAACTCTAATGATGGAACCGCAAGAAACAAATCCTTGCATCATAAGCAAAAGCAGTGTTTTAGGTAAAAATATCTTATTCAATTTATAAAAATAAAACACATTTTTTTCTTTGACAAAGATGTTTTGATTAATGTTTACAATACAATATACACACACATAGATATGAAAATAAATAAAGATCTGTAGATTACAAATTTGCATACTTTACAATGGTACATAATATATAACAGTGATGAGGCATACACAAGGTCAACGAGACCCACATTCTGGATTTTCATATATGTAAAGAGCCACACCATAGTCGTTTTCTCACAGGGCTGTAGTCATGTAAAGAAAAAACGACTCCAGCTTTAACAGCTTAACGCCCGCTCGTTTTTTATAGAATTTCACCTGGCGGCCGGGCAATTTTGCGAAAAATTCGCAAACAATTGTAATTATACTAAATTCACTATAATTTGTAAACCAATTGAGATATCTTTACCAAATTTAATTTTCTAGCTTCCAGATACTTTGCCGCATAAATCGATGCCATTTGAGCAGTGGTTCTTTATCTGTATATTGCATACTTATGTTGTGTACTGAAAAAACCTAAATCTACTAAAAGATCTTCTTTTAAAATGTGCAAAACCTACTTTTTCACATTTTTTACGTGTACATATTACACTATAGCAAATTTATATTTTCAAATAATAATACTATAAATTTACATTACTATAGCAAATTTATATTTATATATAAAAAAAATATATTTGCTATAGTAATGTAACATAAAATAATATATTTCAAAGGAATATTTTTTAATTTATTTCGTAAACATAAGTTGAGAACCCCTGTCACTAAGTTTGAATAGGTCATAATATTATCAACCACTTGTTTAAAAATTCAAAAATTGTTTTCGGCCGTCATAAAAATGCAGCATCGCACGCCCAAGCAATAAATCACTAAGCAATTCGTACCTCTAAGGGCCCCGCCCCACAAATGCATCTGGACGACAGGATACCCTGCTAATATTACGTATGTATATCGTCGCTAATCGGGGAAACAAACCAGACACGGTTTATAAATCAAATATTTAAACAGAACGTAAAATAATATTATGAAAAATCACATACGAAAAAAAAGTCTACCGTCTAGGGGTGTTTTTTCACGAAATAGTTTTGCATAATAATAATTTATTTTTTGTCAAATAATGCGTCAATATGTATACTACCATCTCTCGTTAACATTTGAAATCAAACTCGATCCTAACCAAGTGATTTTTCAATATAATGGAATGTATGACGTAGGACGCGTATATGCGTCCACGGTCCGCAACCGTTGGATTTCAAAGACTTAAATACGCGTCCACGGTCGTTAAGCTGTTAAAATAAAAAAACGACTCCAACTCCGAAAGAAATTTTTCAATCATTTTATTTTAACTTATATATATATATATATATGTATTCCATCAGGCCATTTTTAGTCAGCCAAGCATGCAATGTTAACATTATTGACTAATGTAGTTTGAATACACATCATTAGAGAATTTTTAGAGTCGCTCGTTATTTACGACTCCGACTCTGGCAAAAACACTGCAACTTCACGACTCCACAGCCCTGCTTTCACACGTAGTATTAAATACACAAATTTAAATTTGATCACGTTTCAATACAAATCTTCATAAATGCTGTATAAAAGCATAAAACCTGTATAAAGTTGAAAAAAATATTTTTATCGAGAGATATTGGGAGCCGCACTTGCCCACGTCTGATACATTAGTATTCATGTTAATAATTTCTTCCAATTTTGATATTGATGGTTTGTCAAATTGACAATAATTATTTATTACACACAATGTAAAAATCATAATCTTTTGATAAATAATTGTCAATCATATTCAATGATTTAAAAAAAGTCATTTCTGTTCACAATTTGGACATATATGTAGATTGCTTCCTCTAAAACGCATTGAATTCAAATGATTTTTCTTTTTCAAACAAGTAAAAAAACACAGTATTTTTAATCGATGCAGTGTTAACAGAGTGAAATAAACTGGGTTTCGGCTGTTTTCAAAATATGCAATAATAAACTGGTTAACCGATTTTGGCTTAAGACGGGTTGGAAGCTCTGCTTCTGTCTGACACTAATAATATGACAGTTAATTAATATACAATTTTGTATTACACTTTTATGATAATGATTTAGAATGCAGCTTCTCACCTTATTCAAGAGTCAACTATAATGCAAAAATTGTACAAAAAACTTGTATTGTTTTTGCTTGGTAATAATAATGGTTATGATTTTTATTCACCAGGTCTGTACTTACGAAGAATGATGTTGTATCTTGATAAACTTTCATTTTCTCAAGTGACTTCTGTGTATGCGTCATTTTGTTCTTATTATGAAAAGGGGCGACCTGGATCTCTTATGAGATGTCTGAGCAAAGATGTGAGTTTTATTGTTTATATTTATTACAATTGATAATTATAAAATAGAATGTATTTGTTGGAAAAAAATAGAATTTTTATGAGGTGGATTTAAAATATTTAATATGATAAAGTTTAGTTAGCGAGCAATAATGTAACTAACTAATTTAACTTAAAGCTTTGTCTGACTTAAAATTATTATTTTTCCAGAAACTTAATTCATCCGATAGCATGGTAGATTTTATGTTAAAAAATGATGAAAGGAAATTTCAAACAAACATGGACAATTTTAAGAAGAGAATCAATTTTGATCAAGATAGGTAAAAAAATATACACCAATTTCAATTGTATTAACATCTACATATATATAGGAACAAAGCAAGAATGCAACCATTCTGTGGTTGCTTCACTGATTCCATGACATGCACTGTTTTTGTGCAGGGATTTGATAATGGCCACAATTTTTTGTGAGGTCCCATACGCATCCAGTATTTCCATAGTGGAGGTCGATATAAACTATCAAATGCCTTTTTATGGCCTTGAGGGATGTTGATTGTGAAATCTGAAAATGAAGTGCCCCGTTACCTTGGTGGTCTTGAAGAGATGTTGGAACTGGCTGGGTCACATGCTGCGGATGCCTCTGGAAAGCCTCAACTTTGTTACCCCTTTCTTCCACCCATTGGGTACTACTTTAGGGTGTACTCAGTGGAACTGGAGGATGCTGGCATGTCATGTGAGGAATCAAAGCTATTGATGGGTGACAGGGAATCATGGAAGCGTCGCATGGTGGTCATATTTTCACCGTATACAGTGGATATAATTCAAAAAAATATTTCTTACTGTTATATATTGTCACCTCAATACTGCAAAAAGGTAACTTAATTTTCAATGTTTTTGAGCTAGTTATTGATTTTCATCTTAAATTTCCTTCTACAAAATTCAATTAAACATTATTTGATTGCTTAGAATTATACAATACACCACGTTTCAATTTTATTTTAAATAGCTTACTTAGATCAGTGGTTCTTAACGGGGGCGATACCGCCCCCTGGGGGGTGTTTAAAAGTCTGGGGGGGCGCTGTCAATTTCAAATTTTTGCGATTTCAAATTCGTTGGTGAGCTAAAAAAGAAAAACGAGTTTCGGAGATATTTTGTGTAAAAAGTATACAGAATTGAGGTTTTCAAATTCGTCGGTGAGCTAAAAAAAAGAAAAAAACGAGTTTGGAGATATTTTGCGTAAAAAGTATACGGAATTGAAGATTTCAAATTCGTCAGTGAGGTAAAAAAAAAAGAGTTTCGGAGATATTTTGCGTAAAAAGTATACGGAATTTAGGATTTCAAATTCGTTGGTGAGCTAAAAAAAAACCGAGTTTCAGAGATATTTTGGGGAAAGAGTATAGGAAATTGAGGATTTCAAATTCCTCGGTGAGGGGGGGGGGTGTTGGATAATTTTGGATAATTTATTTCCGCAAAAAGGGGTGATTCTTTTAATACGGTTAAGAAATACTGGCTTAGATGTATGTAAATCAAATAAAACTTGATGAATACTACAACAAGGTAAAAATGATCAAATCAGATGTTACTTGTTGTAGTATTGAGGTGAAAATATATTTTTTCTAGTTAACCGAGTGATAACACTGTAAGGTTTTCTTCCTACTCAGTGGAGTTGTTAAGGGCTGAACTCACTGAATGAAAATATTCAAATGTTGATTGGTAGATACATATATCTCCAAAGGAATGAACGTCTGTGTGTATTCCCTATCCAATTATGTTAACTGAGGAAGGTTAGTTAGCTTGTAGTTCTTTCCTGATTTAATTTTAATTTTTTGTAGTGGATTACCACACTGTCAGTGGTCTAGGAAGCAAGCTGAACTTTTCACGGCACAGCAAGCTGCCCTACTGCAGGCCAGTGAGCCACGAGCGATGTCTCCTCCGAGATTGCAGCACACCATTTCACAAATACTCAGAGATAATCCTGATTATGCTGAAGCTGTAAGTAATACTGAAATTATTTATATATCAACATTGTACTATAATTACACGAATGTTTGTAAATGAATCACTTAATAATTTGTTTTAATTCTAGGTGTCGTTGAAGACCGCTACACTCACCTTTAACAACAAATGTTTAATGTTCTTATTATTTTAGCATTTCTTAAGCTACCTGAACTGCATGCGAGAACGAGAACTGTGTGGCGCTTTGGAAAGTCTTTATGGATGTTTTGATCGTAGTGTAGGAGTGGCAGCAGCACCCGCAGACAGAAACAAAGGATTTCGATATGCTTCGCTCAATTTAGCTGTACTGCATGCTCAATTCGGACACAAGTTAGTATTTACCAGCGTTTATTCATCCTATTGGGAAAGTTTAGCTTTTGTGGCTATGGGTCAATAATCGTTTTTTTTGTTGAATCTATGTTCGCTCTCAATGTGAGCATATGGCCTCCTAATGAAGGTATCTCAACCGAAGTTTTTCTACAAGAACAACTTGTTATGCAATTGTTTAAGCTCTCTTTTTTTGAAGAGATTAGGGTTAGAAGGATTGGACTAGAACAGGATTAGTAAATAGTTAATCACTCAGGCTATGCTCCATGTAGGGATTCGATGGTTGAGAGAGAATCTCTAAGATAATTTTAAAACAAATTTCAATCACCTTTGAAGAGAGACGGGTTAGAAAAAAAGGACCAATGGTTAGCTAATTGCTCTCGCTACGCCCTGTTTATTTAAAATTAGAGTGGGGGGGGATTTTTATACATCACAAACATCCATGCCTTCAAACAGAAATCAATAAATTTAAAAAAAAATGAGTCGAACCCGTGAGATCTGCCACGGAAGCCAACGTTAACCACTGCAGTACGGCTATTGTTAAATTTACATTTCAATAATTGACTGGATTAAATTTTCTAGAGAGCGTGCTCTGATAGCGCTGAGGGAAGCAACAGTGATGTCTCAAGAGGCTGGAGATGCTGGTTGTTTGCAGCAGGCGGCAGTGTGGGCTCTATGGGCGAAGCACGGGGCAGGAGGATCAGGTTTGAGAGTCGCCCGACCCTTTCGACCTGCAGCTCCGTGTGCCCGTCACAGGACTGCCTTAGGTGCTCAGTCGTATGTAAAATATGCTGCCGTTCGAAAAGCTACCCCTGCACATCTCTTTGGAGTGAGTTAGTTCATGTCATATTTATGTAATGATGAACTGATTAATCACTTATTCTAAGATATTATGAATAATATATGATGTCTTAAAGTTGCTTCCATTTTAAATCTGCCATGCGTAAGGCACCTGCCCCGTTAAATATTTATCTCCCCCACTGCTTTCACTTAAAAGTATGAATTTGTAATCAAAATTCCTTCATGGCACATGTTTTTGTAAGTTCATTTATCATTAAGTAAGTAATATTGTTTGATGTGTTTTGTTAATTACTTTATTCTTTTTTATATCTATAGTTTATGATAAAAAGTGACATGGTTCATTGCCAACACTCGATGACTGATTTAATGCAGACCAGTTTGGCAAATCGCGCAGCTCTGTGGTCTCTCTACGGTAAAACAGAGATGGCTTCTGTCTGTTGTCAGCTGCTATTGAATATTAATACAGGTAAATCATTATATTTATTGCACAAGATAATTCAAGTAAGGTGTATCACTATAGATCTGATGTTTTCTAATACATGTGTGATTAATTTGTTTACCTTTTAAAGTCGGTGGCATTTGGGAGAGTGAAGCAATGTGTCTAGCGGCTTGCGGTGTTGCTCAGATCCTGGCGAGTGCAGGAAAGCGTGCAGCGGCTTATTCAGCACTGCAACATGCTCGGTCTAGAGCTCCTAGACCTCCGCATTGTCTTCTTTGGATGAGGACCCAACACATTGTTGATGCTTCTTACGCGCTGCTTGCAGGTTGTTAATTATTTCTTTGTGATACTCTTTGGTTTCATTTATAATTGTAAAAACGGTCGTGCTTTGTATCACAAACTTAATTTGTAGTTTAGCGTGTCAGGTATTTACAAAAATTACTGAAGTGAACTTAGAGTTTGCGGTACGAAAAAATTGTCTTAAAAAGACATTTGCCGTACGGGGCCACACTGTATGTCACTACAATGTTGTTTATTACTTTTTCAACATCATAACTATCTTGTTAACTCCAGTTCTGATGATGGCTCGACATCAAAATATTTAAGTAAACTAAAACACTTAATTCTTGTGAAATTTAATACTTAACAGCTTAACGACCGTGCCTTTTTTTTTATAAAATTTCACCTGGCGAAATAAAATTTTGCGAAAAATTTATTTAAGTAATTTTACTAAATTCACTATAATTTGTAAGCAAATTGAGATATCTTTACAAAATTTAATTTTCTTAGCTTCCAGATACTTCGCCTATATGCATATATGTGTCCGCCGGCCAGCAACCTTTGTTTTTAAAAGACTCAAATACGCGTCCACGGTCATTAAGCTGTTAAGTCATTTTTAACCTAAACATTATTATTCCAATGGTAGATATCTGTATTCAAATTGAGCCTGTTCATATTGATGTTCCTTTAATTATGTGCGTGATTGACTTGATTGCAGGAAAATGGCATGACGCAGAACAGGCGGCGAATCAATTGGCATCTATTGACAGATGGGAAAGTCAATTAATTAAAGCCGAATTACATTTTCTCAAAGGGGAACCGGTCCTTGCGATGGCGTGCGTGAAGGATGTTTTAGTCAATTGCCAATCGGACGATGAGCGAGTGCTCTACTTGACATTGAAGATCAGAGCCATGCTGTTATCTGCTCAAATTGAAAATTCTCGCAGCGGTACTCGTGCAATGTCTTCCGCAAATATAAGCATACTGAACGAAGCTCTCTCTTTAGCCGCGGACAATTATTTGACATACCAAGCTGCCATTATTGAAATGCATGTTGCAAATATACAACTTCAATTGGGGTGTGTGAAAAATGCCTTGGCCATTGTACAGAGGGTTCTCGCCACTGTCATGGCTCATGGAGGACCTTATGACCAGGCTAGAGGTAATAAAATACATTTTACAGAAATATTTTTTTTAATGTTATGTTTACTTTTTATTCACTATATAGCGACTTAAATATGTGAGAATGTCACTTTTAGGGTGTTCACTGTCAATACTTGGTGGAAAGGCATTATATTAATAAAAACACAATAATCCTTTGTACTTCAATCCACTTTATTTAATATGTCAGGACCGGTTTCGCTCATTACGAGCATCGTCAACTGATAAGAAATATAATTTAACAGTGCTATTTATACAAAAATGACCAGTTATAAACAACAATTGGCATTGAAAAGAAAATACCAATTACATTAAAAGTGATTCTAAAATAGCACAAAATTAAAATGTTTAACACATCTAACATATAATTAAAAAGTCATCTCAGATTAATAAATTTAGAATGGGAATTGAAAGTAATTACAAACATAATTAAAATTTGGGAATTCTTTGACAAAGTGATACAATAAAAATAATGACATTAATAATGACAATAATATAGTGAATAGGCTTAATGATAGTTAAGAAAATTTCCCCTCTTCCAAGTAGTTGGTAAGTGTACATACTTAAACAAAATCGACAGCCAGGAAGATTCTGAAAAAGAAATTTTTCAAAGACCATATCTGATTCATCATGAATCTGATTCAGATCTTTTGAACGATCAATTAATATTTGCTAGTTCCCCGTTACTTTATCCATTGCATTAGCCCTTGTTAACTATTCTTTTATATATATATGGGTATGTATATGTATGTATATATATGTATATATATATATATATATATATCTTTGTTAGAATTGATATGGTCTTTGAAAAATTTCTTTTTCAGAATCTTCCTGGCTGTCGATTTTGTTTAAGTATGTACACTTACCAACTACTTGGAAGAGGGGAAATTTTCTTAACTATCATTAAGCCTATTCACTATATTATTGTCATTATTTTTATTGTATCACTTTGTCAAAGAATTCCCAAATTTTAATTATGTTTGTAATTACTTTCAATTCCCATTCTAAATTTATTAATCTGAGATGACTTTTTAATTATATGTTAGATGTGTTAAACATTTTAATTTTGTGCTATTTTAGAATCACTTTTAATGTAATTGGTATTTTCTTTTCAATGCCAATTGTTGTTTATAACTGGTCATTTTTGTATAAATAGCACTGTTAAATTATATTTCTTATCAGTTGACGATGCTCGTAATGAGCGAAACCGGTCCTGACATATTAAATAAAGTGGATTGAAGTACAAAGGATTATTGTGTTTTTATTAAATGTGAGAATGTCTTTGCACCAATTGAAAGTCATAGAACATGAACTCGATTTTTTTTTACTTTTCTGTTACAGGGATGTTGCTGTATGTAAAATGTCGAATAGCATGTAGCCCATTATCAGGAGATAGACGAAAAAAAGTGATTAATTTGTGTTCCGAGTTGTTAGGAAATGTTAAAAATAATTTTTATCAAGTCAATGCGATATGTCGACTGAAGGACGTCATTTATTTACAGGTAAGGTTTATTGTATTTTAAAACGATGAATCCGTAGCACACGCTTTTAGAGTGTTATATAGTGTTTTTTTCTATAATGAATGATGTCTCTATGTTTTGTTTGTTTCAGTCACAACTTCATAATGAAGTTGGCAACATAGGAGACAGAAATAAATGTGCATTAGAATATCGACACTTAGATGAACAGAATCCCACCAAACTGACCAAATCATTATTGACATGTTTTTAAACTTTTGCATAGCAGTGCATACTGGGATATCGCAACATGATTCTTGGAAGGTCAAACCGACGAATCTTATTCACAAAACCTTGTCTAAGATACAATATTTTTTTAAAGGCTGAATTGAATTTGAATAATTACCACAGTAATGTGACCCTCACCTCTAAAAGTGATCACCACTTTCAAAAAAAATTGTTAAAAATGAGTACAATTTAGTTTAATAAATATTTTATATATAATAAATACATGTCTCTAATTTGAAAAGGATGTTAATACATTAACCTATAAGCGACATTATATATACGCGGCACTACCTGAAGAAATTTTAAATGGATAAATTTACATTCATAGTAATTTTTTTCATATTTAGTTCTTAATTCAAAAATAATTTTTATATATGATTATTAATACAACTTAAAAAGGTGTTATCAACATATTTTTTCGCGACGAAACTAATAATGTAATTTGATACTTGAATGTAAATTTTTTATTTCATTGATTTTGTAAGTGATAAGGTAAAAATCAGAAAAGTATTTAGTTCCATGTAGCTGTAGCTGATAGCTATTTTGGGATCACGTGTTTGTCTGAATTACAAAAAATAACTTTCTTTTTATATAATTAATTTATAGTTTAATCTAATGAAACATTACTATCTATACAGTTTTTTTTACATTAATTCAGTTCTTAATTCTGTTTATATAAAAAAGTTCATCTATATTCAATTCCACCATCACAGCACAATAATTTGGATTTCATTAGTAAAAAAATTAGGTTACTGTTGTACTTTTGTCTATCACACAATTCCTAAAATGAAAGAGATGAATTTATTTTGATAACAAAAAAACTTCTGTAAATCAATAAGCAACTAAGCAAGTTCATGTTTAGTAAATCTTATCATTTAATACGGCTTTCTTCACTATCTCAGACATAGTGTTCTGAATATCTTTGCACAAAACTTCAGCCATGAGCACCTTAGTCTTATCCTGGACTTTAGACTGAGTGTAGGCCAACTCTCCGGAAATGCTCACATCATTCCAGGAATGGCCCAAAGACGCCTGCGACTCGCAGACTCTTCCCAGTTGCATTAAAAGCGAGGTTATATCTTCCAAAAGAGGAGGGAAAGCTGTGCATATTCTAACCAGCGATGGCAAAACGGGTTGGAATAAATCGACTCTCAAATCGCAAGGTAATACAGCTAGGAGTACAGATAGAGTGTTAACGCATAATCTAGCAATCGACATCGCTTTCGGGAGAGCATACTGTATTGATAAATGTGAAACCAAATCAATTGAGAATACCTGCTTTTCAAGAGAAGCTTGACTTAACAATTCCGGTATAAAATCTAAACAGATATGCATCGACGGAATACCTTGGACGGTGACCGGTAGAAGTTCTCTCGGGTAGCCTTGAAAATGCACTAATTTAGCTAGTGCCGGTTCAGATATAAATATTTGATGGAGAAACGAGCAAACAATACTTCTGACTTCTCTTAAGGACCACATCATCTCCGGCCGCTTCTTGTCCTCTTCCGTTTCGAGGCACGCTTCCAACAATATTTGCAACGCAGCACTTTCTTGAGCTGCAATGAGAGCATTTTTCAGTTCTTCTCTTTCGAGATCGGAAGTGAGTTGGCCAGCTTTTTCTATAAGCGGTTTATCATGCAAATGTCGCGATAGTTGACTTTTAGATGCGGCAAGACTTGCTTCTAATATTCTTAGAACAATTTTCAATATCGGTCCGCATCTGAAGACTTTAACGTCGCATCTGAGAACTTGCAAAGGGTCAACTAATATATTTTCTTGAGTGAGAGTTATATTTTTTGAAGCACTGTTCATATCGAGAAGAGCGTTGATTGACATGACCCAGAGACATCTCGGGAGGACTGTGTTTAGTCTGAGCCAAACTTGGCGATATAGTTCTTGAATATGCCTCGACACACTTTCTGCCAAAACAGATTTGAAGTAATGCACGAAAGTTTCAGCGAAAGGCCATATATCTGTGGGATTTCTCATCAACATTAACTTGAGAACTTTTCCTATTTTGGACGGGCTCTCTTCCATACTGGAAAATGCTTCGATAATAGTCATTTCGTTGAGTTGATTTTGCAAGTTATCAACAGTTGTGGGTTGTAAATCGTCACCAAATATATGATCGTCCATCCAATCATCAACGAGAGACAGGTGAGGAAAGTGAGTAGCTAACAATTTCAAAAGAGGACTGAATAATCCTCCATAGCTCAATTGATCTTTTTGTGCTTGGTGTAATAGGTATTTGATTGGTAATTCTGAAAGAAATGCAGTCGAATAGCACTTCACATTTCGACTGTTGGCGATGTGAGTTGCCGCATTCGCAAGCCTGACATCCTCATAGAGCAGCAGATAATAAAGTAAAAGTAACTGAGACGTGAGGCTCGGTTTGACGATCTGAACATCATCATTGGAGCTTATGGCATCGGTTTCCATGTCGGAAATATTGTATACTCTTTTCTTTGAGTCAAAGTGGGCGCCAAAAACTGAATTGCGGAACACATTTCGTATTTCTTCCTCCGTTATCGGCTTGTTTACAAATTCAACGGAAGCTTTCACGTTTGTTATTAAAATTGAGTTGACATAAACTTCAACGAGAGCTGGCAGAACCGGATGAAGTGGTGATGTAGAATTGCATATCTGTTTATAAATCCAGCGTTTTATCGGCACTTTATGTTTAGAAAAGGCTCTCGACTTCAATAACTGATGGATGCAATGCACTGGTAAATATCCTGGGATATTTCCATTCAGATTAGCTGTAACCGGAACTTTTACTGCGTGCGCTGTTACAACCTGAGAACAACAAAATTCAATGATTTATTTAATTTATTGTTCAACAACTCATAAATATGACAACATCGAAGGATATGTTGTTTTACCTGTTCTGTGAATATTTCTTGAGTGAAAACTTGTTTGATGCGAGTCATATTGTTGGGTCGAATGGGTACCTTCATGCCGAGAGTTGAACAAACCAAATCGCAAATTGCTGACAGTTGGTTAGAATGAAAGTGGATTGCCATTAACAAAAGCATTTCACCGAAGGATGCTGTCTCTCCTGATGCACTGCAAGTCAGAATAAACACGTAGAATATTATTAGGGAATGAGTTATTGGGGATCCTTTAAGGAAGCTTATATGGAAATATTTATTCATAGGAGAATAAAAAATATTTCACTTAATAAATTTTGAAAGTAGCTCTTATGCTTTAATGTTTGGAGACCGCTGCTTTTGTCGATACAGAGAAAATAAAAAAATCTAACTTTAACTGAACTGCAAATTATTATTTGTCAGGGTGAGAAAAAAATAAATCTTAATTTTATTAGAATTGCAATACTGAAATTAAACCTTTCAAAATATGCTTCCTCCTTTACGAGCCACTGCACCCATTCAATAGCTTTCTTTTCATGTTCTGGAGAGGCTACAAATAAAAGAAATACAAATTAGATATAAGTATATAATTTTCAAAGAAAACCATCTAAGCAGTTGTCATCGACAATGTTTTGTTGCATTGACACATTCCATGATAAATATTGTTGGAATTTCAATTTAGTGGGTGAAATGAAGATAAATAAAGGTACACAATATATAGTGGGGTGGGTAACTGTTCTTGATAATCTATTAATTCAAACAACTTACAGATTAGAGATGGGCAAGCAATGATCATGCAGAGACTGAGGGAAACAAATCGAACTCCTGCTGGTGTTGGTGGTGGTTTTGATGTCACAAGTCTAATCAAACAAGCCACCTCATCATCAGAGAATCTGGAAATTAAAGATAATTAGACTAGCCAATAGTTTAATTGAGAGTAACATTTTTTAAAATGACACATCCATAATCCACTTGACTTGGGGAAAAGTTGCAGGGTTGAGGCATTCGTTAGCTGGTTATTTGTTTGTCGAACATTGCCGTAGGAAGTTAAGTGATGTAGATTTAAACAAAAAGATATTGGAACAAATGCGGTAAATAAAAATCAATCAAGTTCTTGCACGTCAAGGCTAAAATAAAAATAGAATAAATTGCTAGAAACCAGGGGCAAATATGATATCTTTGAACGGTTTGGTGATTATTTTGCTTCGCTAAATTCCGCATAAAATATATTTTGTGTGGAATATAGCGGAGTGTTTGTGTGTGAAATAAATCGATCACCTTTTGTTAACATTTACTTACTTTATACTCGCTATGCCCCTAAATGCGCAGTATAGACGTAAGAGTGCAGCCGCCTGCAGAGTCTTCTCTGGTTTAAGAGTTCCGATGGCGGCTGCTCGCAATCGTCGAAGTAGTTCAGCCCTAAGTTTTCCAGCACCGCCGCTCTCTAACGATCTGGAACGTTTCTGTCCGCCACGAAGAAATGTTGCTAACCAATTACGAGCTGATTGTTCGCTGCCTAGGAGTAGTCCAGATACAAACGCCACCTAAATTTATAGAACCAGATAGCGTTTAGTCCACTATGTTTAAAAAATTAACTTTCCAATATAGAAATTTCTACATGCGTTTACCACTCAACTAAAAGATCGTTAGTGGTACCAAAGAATATTTCTTTTGGCCAAATACCTAAATCTAATTTTGCATTTGACGAGCGATCTATAAGTAGAGTAAATCAGAGAAACGAGTTCTGCAGTTAACATTTGTTTGGCTGGACAGCTGGAATATAAGCAAGTGTTGGGTTACCAAGTCACTGTGGGAAGAAGGTCCTGAAATAGCAGCGTGATTCAAAGTTAGGGAGACAGCAAGTGCTGGTAAACGACACGCTTCAGCACAGCGAGCCCTTACACCGAGAGCATGTCCCGGAGCCATTGCACAGAGCTGCAAAAGTGCTGAACTTCTTGCCCGACCGTTCTGTACACTCTCATCTTCACCACGCTCTGCATTCCACACTAGTTGAGTTACCACTGTTAAATGAAGAATAATTTAGTTTAAAAAAATATCCGAGTTTAATTCCAACGGTTCCTTTATTTTATGTGGTTAAAGAAGTGATTTGTTTCTAATCCTTTCAGGCTTGGCAACTTGAAAATAATTTTCAGTTCCAGAGACGTATCATTTTTTTTTACAGATATGTGATAAAGTTGATATATTTTTATTTGATTAACACTTAGGGCGTTATTAGAATTTCGTTTTCTCGGTTCCAATGAATAACATTATGCATGCGCCTAGGATTAATACTTAAATTGAAAGATAAATGAATTGTTTTTGTTTGAGAAACATATTTGGTGATATTCAGGGTAATCATTTTATGACGCCAGTGGTTGTCAAATATTTTTATATTTAAAAATATCTCTCTTGGACTACCAAATTGTAAACTATAAGAAGCTCCCGCCAACTTTTGATCCTTTTTGTATATTGTATAAAAAAATATATGAATATCTTTCAAATATTATAGTGGCAGCTTAAAAAGGCATTTATTGGTTTAATTTGTATCTTTGTAGAAATTGGTTGTAATCGGTATTGCTCTTATAAATGGAAGATAAAACAGGTCATTGTTTTCGCGTGCACAGCACATCAAATAGGTTTGAAGAGTTAAACTTATCATAAGTGAAGATTCATTAAATTACCTTCTTTAAAACTATCAGGCATATTTGCAACAAGCCAACATATAATAGCTGGGCCTCTGTTGACATACAGGAGTGTCTCACAAATATCAGTGATATTGAGCAGCACTGGTAACTCAGCGAGACATATACAGATGACGTCAGATATTTCTTCCAAGTAGATATCACTTTCAAACAGTTGTGAAGCTTTTATGATGAATTCCACATTGGGCGACGACACCTTGGCAATATTGTACTCGGTAATTTGAGCTTGCATTTGTAGAAGTTCAGCAAGCACAAGACGCACGCGAAGAGTCGGATCTGATCTTTCGAATTCGTTGGCTAATCCAGTAATAAGTGAGTGTGATGATAGGAATGATTCGAAACTTGATGATCCAGGTTTTTGCCTACAATTAAATGTAATGGCTATAATAAGGAAGTTTTACCATTAAGAAATTAAAAATATATGATGAGAGAGATTGACATAATTCTTATAACTATGTAACTCCTCATATTTATTTTGATTTAATTAGAAAAACGTTGAGACAAAAAACAACAATATAGCAGGTTGACAAAGCTACAGTTATAGAGAAAATATTAAAAAGATGTTTACCTCATTTGCTGTTCCTTTTTCAAATCAATTTCTAGATTGTGGAATTCTATCGACAGGAGAGATATCATGGAGTTGACGCCGTCTATTCCAGCAAGAAGTGTCAGAATATCCTTTTTGGCCTCTGCGCAATATTTGGGAATATCCAATGGCGAGATTAACGCCATCCTTACGAGGCATGGCAAAATCGGACGAATATCTTCGTGGTTACATTTTAAAAGCTCTTCAACATTGAGGCTCTCGATAGCCTCAAATACGTGAGGTGACACCGGTTTTAGAAACATATCGTCTGGAATTAATAAAACCTACTCTATATCTAGAAAGAGTGTTTTAGGTGACTTCACATGTTAATGACACAACTAACTTAAATAAGAATATGAGAACGATGATAATACAGAAAATAATTAATGGCAATACAACACAACAGTATATTTAACATTGACAGATAACCTTAAAACGTTTGAAAGCAAATATAAGTGCTGCCATACTGCAAATAAAATATCATAAATGTTTTTTTGCTGGTATAAAGCAATTTTTCGCTGCTGAGAAATATAACATTATTACAAAGATCACTGATAAATTAACCAATTTCAAAACGATTAATAACCACCGTATAAAACGAGCTATCGTTGGTGGTTACTTTTGTTATTTATTATAACTATGAAAGTAAAATGTGTGTTTTGAATTATAAAAAACTGTTGCACTTTAAATAAAATTAGTGAAAAAGTTTTTTTTATTTTGAGTGGGTATTTTCAGCTTTCCACATATTTTCCACCCAGAATTATTAGAAGCTATTTAAAAATAAGACTTCTTTAATTAATTATAATACCTTTCATTTAACAGTACTATAAGTAAATTACTTATTGTTATAGTGTTTACTTCCAAACCAGAGCTTCAAATCAGAAACGTTTTAAGTAGTGAATAAGGGAGGTTTTCATTGAATGATCATATTATTGTCGTCGAAATTTAGTATAAGTTCTATTCTTTTAAAAAGTATACAATATATTATTAAATAAAAAGTAAATTTGAAACAGCTTTATTATTCACCAGACAACTAAGTGCTCGAGCAATGCGTTTTTATCTTTATCGGTCGCTGTCAATCCATTGTTGAGCAAGGCCATCTCAGGACATTTATTTACATATGCATTACAAAATCATTGCAAGTTATTAATTTATTACATTGGCATGTGAAAGAAAACAGGACAGAATATTTAAGACTAGTAAAAAAATAATAATATTTGAAATTTAAAAGGAAGTCAATTGAGTATACTCGACAAAGTTCCAACGAATACATAAAAAGTAGTATTGATTGGAACTTACGCACGTCCACGTGGAATATGTCAACATGCTAAGTAATATTTTAAAAAACTCTTAAAGTTCTCCTCACTATCATCCTTATTGCCAGGCATTGGCGGATCCAGAAATTGTCCAAGGAGGGGGCCATTCAATTCGAAAATAAACATCATAAAAAGATAATACATTTAAAAATATATCTATATTAAAGTAGTCAATACATAATTAAGTATGTATTCTATAAAACATCGTAAACTGAACAATTAATGATCCCATTTCACAATAAAGTTTTAATAAAGTAGAAAAATGAAGGGAAAAAATCTCCTCAGGGGGAGGCCATGGCCCCCATGGCCCCCCCCTGGATCCGCCAATGTTGCCAGGCTGGTTCTACACATTGGAGAACAAGCAATTCATGTCCACGATTTCTCAAAATTGACCAGGAACATCAAATTTCACATGAATGATCGATGAAGCGATGATCTCGAATATTTTATTTATCTAGCAACGACCTTTCCAAGTTTTATTGTTAAACATGTCGAGCGTTTGGTAGGTATATTCCAGGTATATTCCAAGTGGAGTCGAAATTGTAAAAAACTCTTGCAAAAATAAATTGCAATAGGAAAACAAAGTTACGCACTTTAGCAGATAATAAAAATATGAAATAACTATCATATTATACAAAATTTTGCATCGTTTTTGAAATCGGAGTTAGACCACTTGTAAAAGAATTCATAGCGCTGGCAAATTCCACTGCCCGCACATTTTATAATAGTATTCGGCTGTGTATTTTTTTCTCTTTTGAATTGACATTGTTTTAGTTTCCATGCCTTTTTATTAAAATTTCTTGTATATAACTCTGAGGTAAGCTACAATAAAACATAAACACACATGTCAGAAATAAATTTAATGATGCTCACTATGTATTGCCTCTGTCACTATGCGACTGCTTTGTTCAGTTTATTTTCACGTTTTTTTTTGTAATTAAAAGTTATGATAACAGTAGTATAAGATGGTTTTATCATGTTTGTAATATTTCAATTTCATTTGTATTTATTCTTCGATTAACTTAATTATAGTTATGTATCCTACGTCGGTGCTTCCCAACCTTTTTCATTCCATGGCCCCCTAAATCTGAAAAAAAATATTCTGCGGCCTTCCTCAATACAAAACATATTCTGCGGCGGCTCCCGGAGAAATTTCGCGGCCCCCAATACGGGAAGCACTGTTCTACGTGATGCTTTACCGTGTTTGTTGCGTTTGCCACTATATTATATGAATGCCTGTTGCCTTAGCAAAACAAAATAATATGATTCTTTAAAAGCGACTATTTTACGATTTTATCAGAAAGGTGTGGACATTTTTTTGGATCCCGCAGACCAAAAACATCAATTTATTTTAAAGGGGTAAAAGCACAAATAAACCATGATCGGAAAGCTATTTTTTATTATTATGTAATGGTTATTACCCTTAATTAATTATTAAAATTAATGACTGTGATATTTGCTACTGCATGGCTATAATAATTTTATAGATTCTTGGCTCTAATGACATTACTGCAACAACTCGACGGAACATTCAAATTTTCTCACAAACTAACGGTCGGCGACTTCTGCTACATGCTCCATATTGCTACAAGTAGAAATAGGTTTTTTCGAAATTAAAAAGTAAAGAAGTAATAATTATTCTTTGTCTCAATTTATTAGTCAATAATTTTGTCTTTTATTTCAATTCAATTCAAATTTATTGAAACGTTGACAGAACATTTGAAACGATATTTTGAGTTTTATTTATGTCAAATCGAGAGATTGTTTATATTTATTAATTTCCATTAAGCAAACATCTGCCTAACGAGAAGAAACTAGTAATATTTTTTAGTTGTTTTGACGTAGCTATAGAAGAGAGGTATTCGAATATAATTAACTAAAAACATCATATTTTTTATTTATCGGTATATGAAACTAGGCCTAGGCCGTCGATACGATTTCCGCTGATGTTTGAAAACATATTTTTCTTACAGAAAATATATAAATAAAGAAAAGTTTGTCTATTTCTGAGAACTAAGAGTAAGGGGTCGATTCTATGATAGTTGTTGGTAAGTCATTATTCCAATGTGGCTGGTAAAAGTATTGGAAAACATAGCTGTTGGTATTGATATTATTGACGCATAAAAAAGAAAAAAAATAGAATACCTATACAATTTTAGAAAAGAGTTCTTACTCTCTTGCACATAATATTATAATTTAGCTCTTATGAACTGGTTGAGTTAGACCGTTGTCTACCAAACTGTGTGCCGCAAGTAGTATCAGATGTGCCGCGGAAAAAGAAGCCTAAAAAATGTTATATACAATTTTGCCTTTTCATTTAAATTTTCTTCAAATTTAAATAAATTCAAATATTTGACACGTTCGTAAATAATGATCGGCGCGACACATTTTCCAAATTTATTTTTTTGAATGAAAATTTTCTTTTTTAAAACACCTTTATTTGGTGTGCCGCGAAACAAATCCCATTTACCAGTGTGCCGTGAAGTAAAAAAGTTTGGCAGACACTGAGTTAGACCAATATTAAATATATATATTATTAATATGTATATAATATATATGTATGCTAATGAATCGTCTCTGTGATAGTTATAAGCTGAACAAAGAAATGCTACAGCCTTTCAAGAAGAACCGTGTATAGATAAACAATGTTTTTTGTAAAATATAATAAAATCATAGTCTATTCATTTTAAAATGGCAAAGGTACTGAAAGGAACGCATTTCAAATAAACTCTAATGGAACGAAATGACATCGAGCGTCGCGCTCCGAAAGAAGGGATCAAAATAATCGACGCTTCACTGAAAGAGGCTCGAGCGGCCGATGCGACGCGTTCTACGCCTGCGCATTTTCAATCGCTTTTCCCCCCCGAGGGGTATCTCCCCACCGGACTTTCCACTTCCCGGGCCTCAGTGCGTGCTCGCAACTCGTCAAGCGAGTTTGCTCTCGCCCGCTTTCCAAACGGTACCTAACCTCAAACACTATCCCACAGGAATCATTCGAAAAGATTCTAAATAGAAAAGTATGCGTTCAAGCAATAATTATTCAAAAAAGGAACGCTAATGTGACGCTGTTCGGAGCGCCATCGCGCGGTGTCGCTGTGAAAACCGTGTAAAACCGGTCTTTGTTAATGCTATTGACTGTTGTAATATAGACAGTGTATTTCCTGAGAACGGTGTGAGGAAAACGTGAGCGATTTTGTGTGAAATAATGATGAATTTCCAATGAAAATTACCGTACACGACCTGGTATGTCAGTAGTGCATTACAAACTATGTATTATATAATTTAATGCATTTATCTTCGATCGCTATTTTTACGTATACAAGTTTCCCGCGCTTTTTAAAATTTAAATGATCGAAAAATATAGTGTAAACTAGATAATTGACAATGAAAAAATATCAGTTCATCATTTGATAACGATGTATTCAATTTACTTTTAATATATGATTTAATAGGCATTTAGAAAATGATTCTTTTTATAAGCGAATTAAACTGAAAAAAAGCATAGACTAAATAAAAAATATACAAATGCATCGATTGGCGTTTCTCAAGAAACGTTACCTGTAATTTATTAAATTAAAGATTTTACATTAAATCAATATTATTAAAAATAGTAAAAATGAGCACCTGAGAAATGAAGTGAGCCAAGTGGTATCTAAGAAAACATTCGAGTTTCATGCGTTATAATATTCTACATGCATTGTTTAAGTGAAGTCAGCTTAGTAAGTATACACTCCAATATTATTTTATTACCAAAATAAAAATATGCAGTCTACAAAAACACAAAATAAAAACATGGTCGTCCATTAGAAAAAAAAAAACCATTTTTCTATTTGACTCGCTTCACTTCTCAAGGGGTCAAATCATAGTTTGTGGGTGATTATAGAATACTCTAATAACTATTTATCTTACACGCAAAGTAAAAATATAATATAAAACAAATACATCTGAGCAAAGATAGCGTGCGAGTAAAAGATACAGAGAAATAAATAAAAACGATGTTCATTTATTACGAGTGAACGAATTCAAAAGGAAAATAAAACTCTTTGATATTAAGTTTATAAACAAAAAATAAACGGAAAGAAGAAAATGTTTACGTTGTTTTTTCAACATTTATCATTCATAGAAGATCTTTAAATACTTTAAACGTCAAAATGTCCGTAATAATATGTTGACGAATCCGAATTTAAAGTAATAAAATATTCGTCGATTATTTTAAGGTATTTATTAATATGTCTGTCATCATACTGGTGACTGATTTTAATGGTTCTATAATTATTATTATCATTGTTTTATTCATTATATTTATATTCTAGATTTGCTCAATTATTTTCGTTGGAATTGAAGGCAACTTTATTAAATTTGATTTATTTTGAGTATGACTTGTGGGAAGAATATAAATAGAACAGTATTTTTTTAATATCACATACAAAAAAGGAAGCACTTGGACTTTAATAAAATAAATAAAAGTTTTCTTCCCATTGCTACAATGTTGACAGCAAATAGAAGAAATGACAAGGAATATACGTAAATATATTAAATATTAAAAAAATATATTATTAAAAATGATATTTTCCTTTGACTTAATCCTTATTCTGACATTTTCCCTTCCTGATTTTGAAGTAAAGTAATTAAATGTAATATTAAATTTGATAACTTTGTCATTTCACTGATTATTTTACAAATTGTGACACATGTTTCATGTATTTGAAAGGAATCTACAAATTAACTATTGCAAGACTATTTATTAATAAAATAAACATTGATTCTAGTTTTGAACTTATACCTACATTATATGTAATATGAAATTGGTAGTTTTTTTCTTTCTACTGAACGCAGGTAGAGGGTTAGTTATAACTATAATAGGACTAATTAAAAATTAATTACTACCTTAATAAATAGCTTTACGATAGTAAGTTTGAAGATGTTTCTCAAAGCCATAATTTGTAACACAATCCGTGAAATAATAAAGAGATTATTTTTATGATTCTAATAAGTTATGATACTAATAATGCACTAGATTACAAGCAATTCCTTTATTCAGTCCAACATTGATTGCGTCAAAATTGTAACAGCAAACCGCTCACTATCAATAATGTATTTTTTTTTTAATAAATTGATAGTAACTATTATCGAAAAGAATGCTTAAAATATCTATATCGAAATTAAGAAAATCATAGGAATTTGCAGGATTTGAAAGCGAAGCCATGTGATTTCTTCTAGACTCCAAAAGCATCACAGTTACCGTGATAAATAAAAAACTGCTAGAAAATAATGAAGATTTTTTTATAATATTATGGTAGCAGATGTAAAAGCAAACTTAAGCCCAAGAAACTTGAAAATTCTTGCATTATGATATTAAATCGTCGGAAAACTTTGTCAAGAATAGCGTTGTAAATTATTTGCCAGCAGAAATTTCTCACGAAGAAATAATTTACTTAGCTGAGAAAAAAAATGTGATTTATGTTTCACGCATGAAAAATAAAATAAAAAGTAGCTTGAGTGACTTTGGGGGATTTGACTCCAGCGCCAATTTAGCCAGGATTTATTTCGGATGAATGATATAAGTCGGATTATCATTGATCAAAAGAAATGATTCACAATCTGGTACTACGATGATACTAACCTGTGGATGATTTCGACTGGTTGTAAGATATATATATATACAAGGAAGAATTTCGGCGAGAAATTTAAACGAAATATTTGTTTAATGTTTTGATTGTATTAATAGTGCATTTACGATACCACTCATACTTGCTTAGATTAATCTTAATCTTAATTATCATATCTACAAGACAATTTATTTTATATTATATTGACGTAATAGCGACCTATCAGCTCTTCAATACTTGTGAATATTTACATTTATTCATAAAACATACAGAATTCAGTTGAAAAAAGCGAGATATCAACAAAATTAAGAAAATGTTAATCATTTAAATATTGTATATTTCCACACATTTTGTCACCAACGACCCGGGTTTCGCCTTTCGGCGTTTTCAGGCATTCATTTGCATGGATGCACTTGAACATCAATGTATCACTGTATTTACCAAACACCAGTTCAAGAACATCCATGCGAAACATTAGTTAGCGATTCAGATTTAAAATTGAAATTCCATCTATTACTTTCAGTTAAAATCTTAAAATTAATTGAATAACAAACAACTGTCAAATTTGGAAATTGTATTTAATTACCGGGAACTTTGTATTTTCAAATTCAAATATCTTTATTTTTTTTAAATTTCTACAGGTTTATAAGCTGCGAATTTGATAAAATACCAAATCCTATTGATATGCCAGTCAAGTTCTACCATAAAAACCGAGAGTAGTGAAAAAATATGATTTATTTTGGAACGTTATTTGAAGTAGAAGCTGGAAATTGGGCATTTACGACTCGAGAATTTCTCTGCGTTTTTCTCTAGATAGGTTTTCACTCAGTTGCTTATAAGCTAAAAAAAACACCTATGTATAAGTTAGTTAGATGTACGTACAAAGCATTATAATAAACAAGTTAATTTCGCGCTTTATAACCTAGTTAATGAAAACAATCATTTCAAGTTTTACTAAGGTATCTGAAATGACAATTCTGTCAGCATCTAAGTATTAGGCCTCTGGAAAAATGGGCACTTCATAAAAATCTTTAAATACTGTCTATTTTTTGATGTAGGTAAATGTCTTTTGTGCTTTAGCGATATTAATATTAATTTCTCTATTGTGTTACTAATCTTCAGCCATAAACCAAATTATTGCTATTGGTTTGCTTCTTGCGTAGGTATTTTTGAACAGTATTAAATTAATAAGATGTAGGTACCGTAAAATTAGCAAGATCAAAGAGCCTGGCAGCAAGTGTACGGGAATTTCCTGCATAATAATGTATTATTTTATGTAGCTGTCTTGAATGACAAAGTGGGCCATTATTTGGATAATATATCCAATTTCATCATAATAATGTTACAGACGTAACCGTTTGCGAGAATTTGCCTTAACATTATAATCTGAGCGAAAATCGCGCGAAGCAAATTTCGAAGTAGAATATTATTTTTTGTCTATTTCATCTCGTTCCATATTCAATTTAGCAAAATATGTTTGAACGCGTAACGTCGGCTCTAATTAAAATTAATCCAAATAGAATATATATATATATATTTTCATAGTTTCTACACAATTTAGCGCATTATGAATAAATATCTAAGCTTTCTTTTCTGGGCCAGATGCCGAATGGTTGACGTGGTATGTTTCTTACTTCCACAGGCCCGATTCCTTGTATGTATACTTTCATCTTTTAATCAGTTTATGGATTTGTGTGCAAAAGCATTGCTTTTTGTGTTCCAAACCTGAAAAACGGACTATAGCAAAAGCGATTCGCTATAATTAGTAGCTATAAATGTAAAAAGATTTTTTAATGACCTGATCAACGTATTTTAAGCCGTGTAAATGTTTAGTTTAAGGTTTATCACTTAAAATATATTAACTGACAACTTTTGGTGGTAAAGTACATGAATTAATCCTTTTTAAAATGATGTAAAGTTTATAGTAATTCTCCCATAATGATATAATATGATCAGACCTTTAAGTATGTCATTATTTCCAGCTAAATATTTGTAAGTAATTTGTAATCTATAATATATCTTCATAAAATATATTTATAGAAATATTTTAAAAAAACTTGGCCAAGTAAATTATTTGTGCCGGACATTCTGGAGTGCATAGGAAAGTTTGTGAATTTTCACTAGACGAATATTTTTTTGTATAGTTGTCACTCGCCTGTCAAATAAATATGTATGAAATATGCACTGGTATATTCAATTCATAAATATTAATAGATAAATAATCCACGCAGATTTGGCGATCGATTAGTTTTAATGGCGATTGCTATTACGCATTTATTTAAAAAATAAATGGATTTAAATAAGTAATTGAATTTTGTACACTGTCAATCATTCGTGAAACGGACGAGAAAAAAAACAAATGCGGAATATGTAGCTAGCGATTTATCATAAAATTATTTTTAAATTAATATTCCGATATATTTAATACGAAAAAACGATTTAAAAACACTTCTTTTGGTAGGAAATAACTGTTTAAGTTTAATAAACAAGTATTTATCGAAGTTTGAAATTCATTCACTTGGCAATGATTCTATAAACTTTAATTGTGTTTTATTCTTGATAAATTGACTGATTTATTAAGTAAAATTGTCACAAATAAAACAAAAGAAAGCGATAAACCCGCAAAAGAAAAGAAATAATAAAAAGAATGCCACATAGTTTGCCTAGTATGTATTTGTATACAAATATAATATGAGCGGATGATATATTACGTCCTTCCAAGTATTTCAAACGTAGAAAAATCACACATTTTCATAAAAAGATAAACAACAATTCATTAACAAAACATGTTTGAAAGCCTAACGGCAGAATGAAGATATAATAATTTGTTTCACAATGTCATCTGTCCATGTATTAATCTCGAGAAAAAATAAATAAGTACTGGCCTAAAAATAAACAAAATTAAAAAATAGATACATCGTGAATTTGAGATTTTCTGTAGGTATCCGAGGAAACTTTTATTGATCATCGGGTTATAAATGATATTTCTGTAATAGTTAAACGATGAAAATATATAGTATTTGTAAACTATTTGCAGTATTTATTATTTTAATGGAAATCCACGATGTCAACTGGTGAGCATTTTGTTATCAACACACTCGTAAAGCTTCGTCGTCGTTCTCAAAAGTGTCCAACCGACTTCAATTTGATCGTTTACACGTGGTCGACCTGTTAGTTTGACTAAAAATAATATAATTCTTTCACTCGTGATCAGCTTTATTAAATCCAGACATGTTCATAAACGCGCTGTTCGCAAAAGTAGTCATAAATACGTCTTCACGAATATTTTCACGCACTAAAAATACTCTACCGGATTAAGAATCATTAATCTTTATATTATTAAAGTATTACTTTTGACTAAGAAGAAGTTTATGAATATTTTTTTATTTTTTTCTTCCCGAATCAATACATTTACAGGAGTCTGTTTTATGAGCATTTTAAAATGAACTTATTGAAAATATAAAATTTACAGCATTGTTATCTTGCCGGTAGTTTATTTTCGTGTAACTTGATTTTCAAGAAGTACAAATATTGTGAAAACAAATTATTGGCGATGGTTGTGCGTGGATAGGAGAAATAATCACTAAAGTAAAACTCCGATTAAACGTTTTTCAAGGGACCCATAAAAAGACGAAAAATGCGGGAAAGCTTCAATAATACCAAAAAATGTTTGTTTTTAACAAACTTATATATTTATTGAACATATTTTTATTACGGAATGTAAAATATGTATGAATGTATAAAGTTCTTAATAACAAGTTGCTTATTTGCAGTTACTTCAATTTTAACAAAGATCCCTCAAACTCGCATACTTTTTTATCTCTTTTTTACCCTGGATTTTTTCATTGTGGTACTGAGCAGGGGTGGGCTGGAGGGGGCTCGGGGGGCTCGCGTGAGTCCCTTATTAAATTTCGGCGTGGCCGGCGAGCCCCTTGTTAAGACAAGAAAATCATTCGTCTTCGATCAAATCAGCACATAACTGCAATTTCTGTCGATGGTTAAATTTTATTATGAAACAAGACTTAGTTCCCCCTTCGTTTTTTCATTCAGCGCTGTGGGTTTCGAGTCCCAGTACGAAACAGCATCTTTTCGATAGATTTATCGATTTTCTGTTCGAAGGCATGGGTTTTTGTGATGTTTAAAAATTCCCCTCCACTCTTCCGATCTTTCAATTCAACTGGGCGTTACGTGAGCGATTAGTTAATCACTAGCCCTGTCTTAGCCTTATCATTCTATCCCTACTAATCTCTTTAGAAAAGAGAAGTTGAGCGACTAAGTAACAAACAATTCTTGTAGAAAAAAAAAAACTTTTGTTGATACCTTCATTATGAGGCCATATGCGCGACATTGGGAGCGGACATGGATGAAAAAAAAAGAATAAAATTTACCGAGCCCCTTGTTAAGATATTGCCAGTCCACCGCTGGTATCATCTTGTATAGATTGATGTAAGGCTACGTTTCCTAATTAAATTACAACATATTCTGAGGAATGAAATTTACCTTAACCTATTTTGGTTTATTTTAGTTGTATACATCAAAATGAAATAATGAATAAGATATTGTGAAAAGTAATAACTTAACTTGAAATCACAGCGTTTGGTTTCACAACCCATAAAAAAACATGCGTTTTGTCGTAGGCTGTTTTATCTTTTATTTACGAGAGCAGTGTTGACTTGATCTACCACCTACGTATTATAATAAGCAATATAGTTTTCGTCAGATTATTGGAGATAGTTTAACTACGTTGACAAACTGAGTGGAATATAATCCACTCAGCTGATACTTATCAGCTGTGGCTATTCGTTTTATTCAGTTATGGGCTCATGGTTTTTCGAATCCCTAAATGAACTCTTCTCAACGTTGTAATTTTTTCAATTTAATCATGGATTTAGTGATGTTAACAGTCAATTCTATACGGGCGTTAAGCGAGTCGTATCTTACTACCAATACTTATCTAGCCCCGTCCTTCAAAAGAGAAATTAAGACCTGATTGCTGTAAAAATAATTTCTGTTGAAATCTTTTACATTTGTAGTGAAAATAGTTACAAAATAACTGATAAGCAAAAAAAAAACGATATTGGTAAGTCTTTATTATTAGGCTTTGTCGAAAAGAAGTATTTTTTTACAATAATTTAATAATCTTTATTATTATTCGACTGACGGCCTACGACTTGATAATTATTAATGTCAGCAAACTTTTTGTTTGGTGTTACATCGCATATTCATATTTTTAAGCGCTGACTGAAGAGTCGAGCTGTAATATTTCAATCTGATTAAAATCAAAAGATACTTGGCTCAAGTTTCATAACTGTTTCAGCAAGTTTTATATTTGTAGAAGCGGCTTTAAGCTTGTGCTAAGTCGGAGATTTATCGAACATTTATCTACGATTATTTTATGAACTTAACAATAGTTATTATAGTCTTCCGATTATGAATTGACGTCGGCTGCTTACAATTTTGAACTCTCATAGCTTTGATATAGTAAAACTTTTATCCAAAAATTTATGAAATAACTGATATTGAGTGAGAATTTTTGAGTTGGATTATATTACGTAAATTTTGGTTTGAATAGCTAATAAAATAACATTTACGACCTATGTTACAACAATTTTTACCAAAACGGGGACGATACATTTTTTTAAATAATATTTTACATCTAATTGGGCTGTAATTAATACAATAATTCTATGAATGGAGGAAATAATTTAACAGAAGGTTTTTAACGAACGTTGATTGTAATTGAATCATTTAACCCAAAGAAAAGGATGACGCCAGACGAGCGAGCTCTCACCATACTCTGCTTTCAAGATTAAGTTGCATAGGAAACGATGAAAACCAGTCACAGTCGGTGTCAGGTGTTAGGACTTTTTTAATGATGTGTATTCAAACCACAGCAGTCCATAGTGTTGTCACTGCATGCAAAGCTGATTAATGATGATCTGATGGTATAAATATACAATATATATGTAAGTTAAAATGAAATGATTGAACAAATTCTTTGGAGTCGGAGTCGGTTTTAATTATAAAGCCTGAGTTGTTTTTTTTTATCCGACTCCACAGCCCAGATGAAAACGACAAAGATAATTAAGCTGTGGTATATTTCTTAAATTGTAATTGTTAGACGGTTGATTTGAAAAGCAGGCGCAGGAATTGATAAAATGGACATTGGGTATTTCAAAACATTTAACCCAAAGTCATAAAACGAAAAATATATTAAATTTGAAAGCAAATTTGTCAACCTTAAGCGATATCTAACTTGTTAGATCACAAGGGACGTCACTGACGATGGATGTATCTGAATTATGAAGAACGCCCGCCGGCATTGCAGAGAACTGTTTTAAAGTAAAAAGCTAATAATAACGATGCTGAAAACGATAAGGCACATCTTTTTCAAAGTTAAACAAAAAGATAGCAATGAGGAGTTGAAATCTTTGAAAAGTTTTATGACCCAACATCGGCAGTTTATTTTTCAATCGCTCTTCGAGAGTCGGAACAGTAAAGTTTTACGTTGTAAAGTTGGTAGGTGGGTGCTTTTAATCTGTAAAGCGCATTCGACAGCTTTTCTTTTTAATTAAACTCACATCAAAGCTATCTCATCTAAGCGGTGTTCGTAAAATACAAGACGTTTATTATAATAGGCTAAAATTAAAATGTATTGAATGCGTCGTCAATATTTCAATGTAATATAATTAAAAAATTAGATTGGTCAATTTCATATGAAATATGAATTAATATAATAAGACGAAGACATATAAAAATATTTAAGTTATACAAATGTGTATATTAAAGAATCGTAAAAGAGAATTAACCTCATTTAAAACACATTGTTATAGTGTTATGTCCGTAAAATAAAAATATGCAATCTAACAAAACACTAAATAAAGACGTGATTGTACTTAGAAGTCCAAGAAAATAGATTTATCATTTACTAGTTGGCTCACTTCACCTCTAGAGGGCCTATATATAAGGTTGATAGCTATTTCGGCTTATGCCCAGAACTTAGATAGTTCTGATGAGGGCTTAAGTTTTTCATTTTATTATAATAGAGTTCTACCAATGCCAACTAAATCAATGAATCGATAATATACATTCTACTTTTGACTGTAAATTCAAAGAGTAAATTGTTTTTTTTTATTATTATTATTTTGAATACAAAATGTTTCATATTTATTATAAATTCAAAGCAACTGAAATTTTAATTCTTTGCCAACGACGTTAACCACTCGACCACGAAGTAGGCAACTTTTAGAACAAAATTTAGTTAATATTTTTTAGAAAGCCGACATTGGTTTTATTGACGCCATTTTTAAGCCACAAGCGTAAGAAATATGTAGGGTAAAGGTATAATTTTAAATGCAATATTCAAACATTAGTTTTCGAACACACATTATTCGAACACCACCGAGTTCGTTCGAGATGTCTCCTACTTGTAACATACTAGTGTCTATGTAATTTGTATGAATGTAGTTTCATATACGGTAGGAAAACTGTGACCCACTTCTTCATCTGATAAATTTTCCGGTTCATTTCTTCGAAAGTTTGACGGGATCGAATTGCAAGACTGACCTGGATATGATATCGATACTAAACAGAAATTTTTGATCGGAGATTTGGTGTTACTTTTGATTACTGTTTTAGAAAACTGTCTCACCAAATAAAATTTTATTATCATTTTGAACAACGCTGACATTCTAAGCTATATTTATTCTTCCAAAATGTCAAAAAAATAGTCAGTTTTGCAATGTTCAGTTGTATCTATAAAATTTAAGTACTGTAATATATTTTGTTTTATACGATTAGAAAATAGTCCAAGTTGTACGACCTCTCAGATTTTCCCAATATATCAATACAAATTTACGGAGTCAACTAAAAAAAAGAAAAGAGATTCCACTATCTTAACTTTTCCGGTTCTAAGCTCAAGAAGTGCGACCCCAATACCCAACATTTTCTTAAATATCTATTTTAAATATGGGTGATACAATGTTTGTAATTCAGGTTTTCTTATATCATAGTTTTTTGGACCTTTTGTAGTTTATATAAATACGCGATAACGCGATAACACGATAAGCGCCCGCAATAAGCGATCGTTCGTAAGGTAGCTGGGCTAAACTCGTCAGTTGCAATTTCATATGTGTGCTGGGATGACGTCTTTTTTACGCGCAACTTAAAATATGATTATTTATTAAAAAACACGGATTTTTATAAAAAAATGTATGAGGAATGATGCAGAGAGATATTTTAAAGCCCTTAGACTCTTTTTTTTTGAAATTCATAAGAATAAGGCCAATAATGAGGAAACCACTGGGGTCCCTTAACGACCCCCATCGGATGAGAAGTATTTTTATAGTCTCCGAGCCGTGAGAGTTAATGTGCACATTAATTGAAGTGTAGAAGTTTAAGTTAATGATTGGCAAACAAAGGTATAGTTAAAACAATTTAATATTCTATTCAACACGTTTCAAAAATCTAGTCATTTGATCAACTTAAGCAATACTTTCACAATTTTATTAAATAATAAGACTTGGCTTTGCCCATTCCTCGCATTGTCAACTGTTGATTTAAACCTATGTTAAAAGATGAATAATTTGTTTTAAGACGAGTGGTTAGGTTAGGTTAGAGTATCACAAACACCCATGTCTTGGATATCAATTATCAAATGAAAGCAATCAAAACAATTGTCTATTTGTGACCTCAACTATTGATTGCACAGCAAATTTCAGAGAAATAGTGAAGAAGTCTCGAGCAACTTTTCTAAGAAATTGCTGGAAATCATTGCATAATTATTAAAGATTGTATCATAAGATACACTCCATATTATATCCATATTATGTGTTGGCATGGTTTCCCCCCCCCCATGTAACGCCGGGGCGTTCTGGCACATTTTTTATTACCATTTCTGATGTCTTAAATTATTATTCGCAACTTTTTTATTTTGCTTTCAAAACTTTTATTTTTTTCCTTGGATACCATTGGCGGCTTATCTCTATCTAAGGTCCTTTTTTAATGTAATTTACCAATTATCGCTACACTCATAAATTAATATTATAAAACAATACAATACCAGGTACATAGACTTACTCTGTGACCAGAACCAGGGGTCTAATGTTTGATTAAGTGCATTTTTTTGTAACACGCGGATTCCATCTGCAACAGTTTTGTCATTTTCTTTTCATCAAACTCTCGTTGGACATTGGACATATCTTTGAAATCCTTAAATCCTTATTCTCTTCGAAAATAAAGAGAAGTTAAGCAACTGGGAAACAAACAGTTCTCGTAAAAAAACTTTTGTTGACATAGCGATATGCTGCACATTCGGAATAGACATGTATTGAAAAAAAAGCACTGTGTGTTGGAAGGTATAACGTATAACGAAGGTATATAAGTACTCTAGTAAAATAAAGTTTCTGTTGAAGCACAACGATAAAAGAAAAGAAATACGTAACGAATTATTTTGAAACTATTAAAGAAACTATACCTAGATACCATAAATATGGAAGATTTTATGACATGCTTCCTGTTTTGTATATACATATGTGTACAAAGTGACAAGATTATTATCATTTATTACACAAGATTTTTGGTAGACCTTCATACTAGGGATTGCAATACTGAATATTACCGAAATAAGAATCCCGGTATTCACGGTGTTATGAAAAATACCGATCTTTCAGTTCAGAAAATGAATTAAAATCGAATTATGAATCCATAGAAATCATCACAATTTGAATAAAAATTTTGGTGATGAAGTCAAAATTTTAATCAATATTTGACAGATTCTAGAATTGATGAGCCTTTCAATGACGTCTTATTATTTAAAAAAAACCGTAAAGTGTTCATGAAAATTACCCGTTTATAATATTTTTATCAACAATATTCAGCGGTGGGCTGACAATACGTTAACAAAGGGTTCGCTTAATCTCAAAGCAATTCTTGGTGTTTTGGAGAAGAAGTGAGTTTTTTTAATACTCCTATGCAATACTTAAATAAACAATCGATTGTCATTTAAAACACTTATAATCTGTAACAATATGCAATTTACCGTAAACTTATCAATCTAAATCAGTGGCTTTCAACCTTTATGTTACTGCGCCTCCCCATTATTTATTTCATATATAAAGACACGTTTTTGGGCAGTTCGCGCCTCTCTTTGGAATACTCCACGCCTCCCAGGTTGGAAATCGCTAATCTAAATGGCTAAAAATGTACTTCTGTGTATATTGAAGCTGTCGTGGATAATATATAATATAAGTCAGATATTGCAGTTATATACTAATTTGATCTCAGAATATTGTTTTCTCTTAAATTTACAAGGAGCTCGCCGGCCTAAGTAAAATTTAGCAAGGGGCGCGCGCGAGCCCCTCCGAGCACCCTCCAGCCTACCCCTGACAGTATTTATTATTAAATATTTCGATTTTTGAAATACATATTATAATACCAAGTATGATATACTGGTATTTATATATCCGTCCGGTATTTCAATCCCTACTTTATATTGTTATCTGTGCCAGCAGATGAGATTGAAACTATCGTATTTCACAAAAGAAACATTTTATCTCAGTCATATGATTAATTGTTTGAGCTCAAATTTGGCGAAATCAAACAGTGGAGATAACGAATACGCTTGATCTTGAAAATTCATATTGAAAACGAGAAAACAATGTACAGTTTTGAATTCAAAACGTCGTGTACAATAAAGATATGCATATTTCATTTCTAAACTCTAGCACGTCAATTTACGATCGCTTGAATTGATTGCATGTTAAATGAAGTATAGCAAAAGATATACTAATATTAAAATTGATAATACGCGACTATTTTTAATCAATTTTGGGTTTATAGTTGCAAATACAGTAAAACCCCCATTTACACTAAAGTTGGGACCGTGTAATTTGGAGTAGTGTAATTGGGGGAGTGAATCTCATAAAAAAATAGGGATTTTGTTTTTTCCGCGAAAAATGCAAAACTAAGATTTTCATTAGTTTTGCAAAAAAAATTGGACGAAATATTTATATACTAATTGATAAAATGACATGTTAAATACACGGACGCTAGCCTTTTTTTGACTGCAACGCACAGACGGCCGTCTCGCAGCAACGACAATGAAATGCGACCTTTCAATTGGGGGATTTGCGGCGAATATTTCAAGCCAGCGCGTAATTCGGAGTAGTTTAATTGGGGATTTCACTGTATAGTGAATCCTTCGTTGTCGCCTACGTGGCTAAGTGGTAAGCGTCGTTGGATTTCGTGATGGATCTCACTGGTTCAGGTCTCAGTACAAACAGCATTTCCCTTTTTTCCTCCCAATCCTAAAATAATGCAGCAGAGCGATTAGTTAACCAACAGTCTTATCCTTCTATCTCTACTGTCTTCGAACAGGTTAAGCAATATCTGAAAGTTTCCTCCCAAACTTTCAAATATCTCTATAGTTCATAAACGTAACATCAACCTAATCATTTTTTACGCGATATATTGATTTCAGAATTTATGACTGGGGAACGTGGTATTCAACAAATTTATAAATGTATTGTGTCTAAAGAAGTTTCAGAGCAGAACTACACCACATAATTTTGTGCAAAGTCATTTCTTCTTTAAACGCTGGATCACAATTTATTCTGTTATTTTTTTTTCGAAAAAAAAATCGAGTAATAACGAGTAAATCGAGTAAAAAAATTGTGCCGTTCAAAAAATCGCGTGAAATCGAAATCACGCAAAACAAAGTGCAAACAAAAGACTCGGTGAATTTAGTTTATCTCATAAAACAGTGATAGTATTTTCATTAAGAAAACAACTAAATACTATTAGCATAATAAATATTCTAGTTGAAGTTTATTCTGTAATGCGTAAGAATTGTTTAGTAGAAACTGACTATAAGTAAATGTCAAATTAATCAATCTCAAACACTGAATTAATAAGAACGAAGTTTAATCATAGAGGAAATTATCCCTGTTTTATTGGAGTATTATAATTGGATTTCCCACGATTCGTTCTCGCGTCAAAGAGCCTGTTGAGTTTATTATAAACCTTAAGTTAGTAATATTTGAAAAAGCAGTCCACATAATACTTAATTTATAAAATTTAATATATTTGTAAAATTTATTTTGTCAAGATTAATCACTTTAAGATAAAGCACGTTTGAAATATTCTCTTACGTAAACAATATAAAAAAATCACATATTGCGAAGAGTGAACTTGTGTAAAAATCATCAGGTTGTCGGCAATCCCTAAAAATGTGATTCGATTACAAACTGATATTACTTTTCCATCAAGTATTCACAATATGAATCATAAAAATTTAGTTTAATTTTACTTTTTATTGATGTTTCCTTAATTTCTCGATATGAAGTAATTTTTCTTAGCTTGTAAACTCTACCACGCACTTCAAATCTTAGAAACATATTAGTCTCGTAAATTT
This sequence comes from Himalopsyche anomala, assembly GCA_031772345.1. NCBI lineage: Eukaryota > Metazoa > Arthropoda > Insecta > Trichoptera > Rhyacophilidae > Himalopsyche > Himalopsyche anomala. The sequence goes on from CM062824.1 coordinate 28,150,205, forward strand.
TCAGATGTCTTTAATGTGCCTCTCTGATATATTATTTAAATTTTACTATCAATGTTAATAATACAGTATTACTTAAATAACAACAAGTGAACTAGAAAATACTAGAATATATATCGTATATTTTAAATGACTTAATAGCCATTGCGCTACTGTCTTTCCTTTCGAGGAGTGAATAGATCTATACTGACCTTAATCTACTATACTGACTTTTTTTTAGCACGACAATGATGTGACTTTTTATCAATGCTTATATGTTATTCATACGTGAAGAATATATATGCTCACAGACAGACATTACTGTGTTGAGTCAAAAGTACGTCCGTACTCTTCCGTACGCTGACGTACTTGTACGTCCATACTCCTCAAGGGTTAGGAATTAGGATATATTATTTTCATACATTTCAAGAGAATTTACGCGTTATGAGCTTTCAACTTGTGAATATATTATAATAACTGTAAAGAATTCGTTTTATTTTTTTATTAGTGATTCACGTTAGATAAAAAAAGACAAACTTGTCACACAATAATAAATAATTGACTCCTGTAAATAGTATAACAATATTTATAAATAACTTAATATTTAAATTGTAAAGGTATTTTAACAACTAACCTATAATGAGTAACTGTATAGATACGTCTGATAATAAATGATGAAAAGCTCTCATTAAGCAGTGAAAAGTGATAATAAAAAGTGTCGGTTAAACGGATGCTACGAGAGAAAATGTCATAAAATGGCCGAAGGTGTGAAAGCATCGGACGCGGAGGGTGGCGGGGGTGCGAGCGCCGCCCTTCCGGAAGGAGGCTGTCGAGCTTTCCCCGAGCCGTCGCTGGAAAGGTTGTACCAGTCCTACCGGCTGAAGCAGAAGCGAACCGGTTTGCAATGTTTCATGATGGCGGTAATTTTGATGGACGTGTACGCAGTGACGGCGGGTAAAGATTGGGTGGACTGGGGGGTGTGTATCTGTGTCGTCGTGTGTGCAGTGGTGATATGCATTCTTGTCAAAGTGGTCGAAGGGATGGAGTTGGTGTTGAGTGCTTTGGGGTGGGTTGTCGGTGCTGGTCACGCAGCCGCTCACGCTGCACTCGGAGGACGAGCCAGAGCGGCGATTGCCTGGCCTATTTTGCTGGTTTACCTGGCATTTGTGGCGTTGCCCCTCAGACTTCGGCATAGTGTTTTGTTTTCTGCCGCGACAGCGATTATGTATAGTACTGCACTGCAAATATTTGAGAAGGACAGGGAAGACTTGCTACAGCAGGTAAGAAATATATTTATACTAATAATTTAGCTTCTAACACAGTAAAGGTAGTGAGTGACCTTCAAATGTAGGTCAACTTAGTGGAAAGCAGATTTTGTATTTATTTTTCATTAGTGTTTTGTTTGGAAATAAAAATGACAATTAATAAAAAATTCGCAGTGAAATGAACTATGCGACCTAGTCACCTTTGCTGCTGTCTAAAATATAATAAATTACCGAGAAAATCAGTAGATACATACTTATTAAGTTATATCATTTTTCTATTGCTTTGGCGATTGGTAAACTTATTTATTATAAAGTTAGAAAAAAAATGTTATCATTTTGATTTTGGAAAAATAAGACGCAATTTTATCCATGCATAGAATTAATCTACGCGATTAGCGAAACTAGCAATGAATATAAAATTACTAGAAAAGTTGTGCTTTATTCTTATAAATACAATATAATATAGATTTTCCAACAAACGGTAGCTGAAAATGCCATAAAAGTAATAATGGCTTATATATTTTACATAAAATAAGTACTGTAACCGCCGCCTGCGTGTTCGAGTGGTCAACGTTGTTGGCTTCGGTCACGCAGGTCACGGGCTCGAATCCCATAACGGACAGTTTCATAAATTGATTGTTCGATCGATTTATTAATTTCTGTTCGAAGGCATGGTTGTTTGTGATGTCTTGAATGAAACTTCTCCCATCCATCCTATCTTAAAACCGAGGCATAACGAAAGCGATAATCTAATCACTAGTCCTGCCCTAGCCAGATTCTTCCATTTCTACCCTCTTTAGAAAAAAAGAGAGGTTGAGTTACTGAGTAATAAGCAGTTCTTATAGAAACACTTTCGTTGAAATATCTCTGTTACGAGGCCATATGCTCGACAATGGCAGCGGATGTGGATAAAAACTACATTAAAATTATCTCATTTCAATTGTGTAAATTTTGTGTATGTCACTAATTATCAAGCAACTTGAGTAGAATTCTTTTAAAAGAAAACTTATCTCAATTTAAAATTTAATGTTTTTTTAAGGATCAGATAATAATTGTACCAGACGTGTAAACTAATATTTGAAAAATATTTTTTTTTGGGCTAGACTGTTTAACCTTTTAAATGGTATCCCAAGCTTAAATTCTTACAAATGTTTTTTGTATAAAAACAAAAAACGTCTTTATTCGAAATAGCGCGACAAAAACTTGATTTATTGAAGTGTTATTGTTTTACAGTATCACTATTTTATAATATTATTGATCTCACATTTTTTTCTTCTGAAATGTTTTCACATTCGCATAAATGTTGTGGTTATTTTTTTAGTAAAAATATTTTTACGTAATGTGAAATTGTATTTTGACCATTGAAAATATCTAATTTTTTCCTTTCTTGAAGTTATTACTGAATAATGTAATAACTATTGATGTAAAAACTATGAAATAATAGTATTATTATTGTGCACTGGACCAATTTTTAATCTTGCTAAAAATCATTTAAGATGATCTTTGAGTGTAGGTAGTTTTTCCATTTTAAGGATGTTCGAAATAGGACTTTTTGAAGCTTTTATAGATATATTATAATGTAAAAAAATACTATAAATGCATGGAATCAACACGTTACCTAAAAAATAAATGTTAATCTGAAACTAAAAATAAAGTAATTTAAGTTGTAAAAATATCAGAAAGAGGTTTGAAGATTCGTTCTTGCATGAAACCACCATTAATTTATATACATATAATATATATATATATAAAATAATCAATAAGTAAGGTATTAAATATCATCTCTATTACTGTTGTACATTATACTTCTTGTTGTTATCCAAACAAAAAAAGCATACGTAAGTTGATCTAAGTTATACTGTGTTCAGATGTTGAAGGATTATTTAAACGGAGATAATGGATTGAATCTTTTTACCATATTGTTCGATACAATTTTATGTTTGCAGTGTCATCGATCTCACGTAACGACATTGTGTGTCAAATAAATTATACAACAATATCTTGTTTATGTTTCTTACAAGATTCATGCATATCAAAATGTATATATATAAAAAAAAACACCTGCCATTCATTCACTTAACACTAAATAATGAGTTATGTACTTAACTAAAACAACATTGTGTCAAACAGACATAATAAACGAAAAACAGAATGTTTTTTTTGGAATTGTGTCGATCCATCAACTCGCACGTAATGTTTTTTTTAATATTCAATAACGAAGCATGGCTTCAAGTCAAGAAACACTGTTTCAAGTTGCATCAATGAACATGTATTTGTTTACCTGAAAGCAGTGTCGCATTGATTACTTAGGTAGCCACAAGCGTAATCAAATTTGAAAGCCCTTTTAAATTATTATATGAGTTTTATAAAATATATGCTATATTGGGCCCCCTAAGATTGGAGGCCCCAAGCGCGTCTCTTGGTAGGGTAATCCGCCAATCCTTTCTGGCGTTCCAATACGAATTAAAAAAACAAACATTACAATGTTTTTAAGCTCAGTTTTGTAATAGAGAATAAAAAAATGTATATGCCTTTATTATTGTACGAATACTATTTATTGACTCATTTTATAAAAGTAAAAACAGACTTTTTTATTAAATTTTTGATTGAAATAATACCGAAGAAAATGTTAAATCTGTATTTTTTAAATACTTTCTACTTGCTTAGTACTAAATTAAGATTAAAGATTATGAAATACGCGATAGAGTTGTATCACATGGCGATAGTAGTAGAAGAATGTTTAAGAAAATATCCAGGTGACAAATTTATTCCAAAATTGAAACATAGCTTAACCATTTTTGCATTATAAAATACGTCAAAATGATATAAAGTTTAGTCAATGTTACAAGTGCCAATAAATAGCTGAAGCAAACGAAGAAACCGATTACAAACAGGAAACTGTAATTCCTAGCACACATTTCCATATTAACACGAATGTGCTTCGGTGTGTGAATTCATCAAATCAATTTCCTAGTTGGGATATAAATAAAATGTATAATATGCGTATATGTGGAGTTTACAAGCGACTTCTTATTCTCATACGAAGTTTTGCTTATTTTTATTTTTATGTTATCTTACGCAGAAAAGAATTTCACTCCATTCTTAAGAAGGAAACAATTTCGCGAAAATGGAGCGACACAAAAACATTCATGTGATGTTAATCTTCTTTGAATTGATGTTGGGTAACTTTCTGACATTTTGACAATTTAGAAGATTCACTTGAGTTATTTTGTATTATAGGATATTGGTAACAATCGGTTTTATTTTTCTTCACCATTCAGATTACAAATTAATTTGGAAGAGAATATTTTTTAATCCAACAACTGTCATCGTTTATTGAATTACATGTGAATAAAATACATAACTAAATAAAATATATAAATTTATTAAAAATTGGAATTGGTTTCGCTCATCACAAATATTATCAACTGATAATGCCCTCGATATCAATTGATCATGCTCACGATAAAATAAATCGGTTCTGATCTTTGTTAAAAAAAATAGATTTAACATGAGTTTTTTTTAATATATGTAATGCCTTTCCACCAAGATATATCTAAAAGTGATCTTCGATATATTTTTTAACATTCTTTTCAAAACAGTGTTAAAAAGTATTTTTATTTTGTAGCAATGAATATGGTTCAAATTTTTTTTTTATTTAGACGAGTGAGCACTCGATATTTTATTTGAAAAGTATTGCTCAAACCACAGCCAAAACATATTATTAAAAGTCTCATTTTTTTCGTCAGTTATTAAAAATGTGATGAAAGTTTTCTAGTAAATACTAAATCTATTTTTTCCTCTCTGTAAAATGTGAAATATACCTTACGCTGTTTTGGATCTCAAATTCAACATACTTAAAAAGTAAATTATTATTCTGCCGTATTAACGAATTCGTAATAGATTAACAGGATTTGAAATTCTGTATAAATGGGTCACGTTCGAAATGTTAATTCATTTTGCAGGCCGTATCAAATACATTAATTCTCAGTAGGAAAATCTACACAAGCGGAAAAGCGTAAATTTGTAAGAAGCAAACGAAATTTTCGACTAAGCCCAGTCAGTGGCTGTATCTATGAAAAACATTCGTCCGTGTTTCGTGAATTTTCCTCAGCTTTCCTACCCTTATATCATTGCGTAAGCGACAAGGCTGTATTTTATGAGATTTTCCATTAAAAAACGCGTTCTTTGTCTTTTGTGTTTGTGAAATAAATTACAACCATTAACCTAAGTTTCGTTTTGTTTTTAAAGCGATGATTTATATTGCACTTAATAAAATTAAGATATCTAAATTACGTTCTATAAATCAATAGGGTAAAATATCAAGGTATTTCAGTTCTACAGTTTTTAAAAAGTTAAAGGTTGATAGCTATTTCGGCTTACGCCATCGTCAGAACTATGCTTTAAACGTACATTTACTTGGCTATATATACTGTCTAAGAAGAGATACACAATGCATCATATTATTCACTCTAACATACTAATTCAAATTCTAATTACAATATTGCACTTATTAACTGTGATTTTAGTGTTACAAAGAAAGATAAGCAGTCTGGGTTTTTAAAAACATTAATTAGAATACTTTAAACTGATATTTATTATTAATTATGCTACATTAAATTTATTAACTATGGCTTAAGTGATTTGAAAAACAATAAGCAATGTGGGATTTTCCACAAGTAAATTAGGAAAAAATATATTGATATTTATTATTGATTACATTAAGGGTTTTAACAACGGCGATGGATTAATAATGGTTTGCTCATTTAAGATGTTTTGTTTATGTCTGGTAATTTCAAGTTGTTCTAGTAAATTTAGTTTTTGACCCTTATGACAAAGATGCAGAACGGTTGGAACTAAACTTAAACTAATGTCATGAGACTCGGTCAAAAAATGATTTGCAAATTGTGAGTCAGATTTGTTATTTTTAAAAGATCTTATGTGTTCTTTAACACGTGTTGATATGCTTCTACCTGTCTGTCCTATGTAATTCGCATTACACGATCCACAGGACATTTTATATATTCCGCTTCTGTCGAGGTTGTTGATTTTATCTTTACTGTTTTTAAGCTGCATTCCTAAATTATTATTAACCTTAAATGCTACGTTAACCGAATGTTTAATTTCATTGTGGATTTTTTCGCTAATTCTTCCTAGGTAGTTAATAGATTTAAAGAAGCGGTTCTCTTGTACAAGAGATTCTCAGATGAAGAGACCAATCTTCTCGACAAAGGTTTTAAATATCAAATCCCCCAATTTCCATCAGCTAGACAACTAGAACTACTTGCGGTAGACACTGAATTGGCATTATCAAGAGTTGAAGATAACAAATTACTTAAACATACTACAGCTAAAATAATATCAGATTCAGTGATTAAAACTAAACTGAAACCTCTTAATAAAGAATTTACAACGCTTAAAAATATTAAAGCTAAAACTATTACTAACAATTTGATTATAACTAAAGCTGATAAGGGCAACTCCATAGTTATTTTGAATAAAAATGACCACATAGATAAAGTAAACAACTTTTTAAAACCATCCGAATTTACCAAACTCACAAAGGACCCAACGCCTAAATTAGCGGCTAAAATTAAAAATATTGTAAAAGACTGCAACATCGTTTTCCCAACTGAATCTATGAAAAGATACGTAAACCTCATGAATCCAACGTCGCCGTTATTATATGGTCAGCCAAAAATTCATAAGACCGGAACTCCAATTCGACCAGTAGTATCCTTTACAAATACTCCGACAGTAAAATTAGCATACCTAATGAATAAAATATTTAAAGATAAAACTAAATTCAAAGCTCGCCACAGCGTAGAAAATTCGATAGACCTAATCGATAAAATTAAAAACATACAAATACCCGCGAATAGTAAATTCATTTCACTAGATGTCATTAGTCTTTTTTCAAACATTCCTGTAAAGGAGTGCCTTGAGGTTATGCACGAATATCTTGAAAAATCGAAAATTCATCCATTTGAAACCGAAGAGATTTACTCTTTAATTAAAGTGTGCACCGAAAACAATTACTTTTTATTTAACTCAGAATATTATCAACAAAATGACGGTTTACCTATGGGCAGCCCTTTAAGCCCACTTCTTGCAGAAATTTTCATGAATAATTTAGAAATTAAACTTTTAGAACTCGATCATAAAAATATTTTATATTACTACCGCTATGTAGACGATATCTTGATTTGTTGGCTAGGAACGGAAAGACAGCTAAGTAATTTTTTACTTAAAGCTAACTTGATACATAGTAAAATTAAATTCACGCTCGAAGTAGAGATAGACAAGAGCATCAATTTTCTAGACCTAACAATAACTAAAGTAGATAAAAATCATAATTTCAAAATTTTTAGGAAACCAACTTTTTGTGACACTACTATCCACGCACAATCTCTCCACTCGTGGAATCATAAACTGGCAGCATATAATTCCATGATACATAGATTGGTATCAATACCAATGAATAATTTAGATTACCAAAATGAACTTAAGACTATCATACATATTGCGATCAATAACGGGTATAAGGCAACGGTGATTCAAAATTTACTACATAAGAAACAATTAAAACTATCAAGGGAACTTATTTACCCTAACGTTGTACAAGAGAACCGCTTCTTTAAATCTATTAACTACCTAGGAAGAATTAGCGAAAAAATCCACAATGAAATTAAACATTCGGTTAACGTAGCATTTAAGGTTAATAATAATTTAGGAATGCAGCTTAAAAACAGTAAAGATAAAATCAACAACCTCGACAGAAGCGGAATATATAAAATGTCCTGTGGATCGTGTAATGCGAATTACATAGGACAGACAGGTAGAAGCATATCAACACGTGTTAAAGAACACATAAGATCTTTTAAAAATAACAAATCTGACTCACAATTTGCAAATCATTTTTTGACCGAGTCTCATGACATTAGTTTAAGTTTAGTTCCAACCGTTCTGCATCTTTGTCATAAGGGTCAAAAACTAAATTTACTAGAACAACTTGAAATTACCAGACATAAACAAAACATCTTAAATGAGCAAACCATTATTAATCCATCGCCGTTGTTAAAACCCTTAATGTAATCAATAATAAATATCAATATATTTTTTCCTAATTTACTTGTGGAAAATCCCACATTGCTTATTGTTTTTCAAATCACTTAAGCCATAGTTAATAAATTTAATGTAGCATAATTAATAATAAATATCAGTTTAAAGTATTCTAATTAATGTTTTTAAAAACCCAGACTGCTTATCTTTCTTTGTAACACTAAAATCACAGTTAATAAGTGCAATATTGTAATTAGAATTTGAATTAGTATGTTAGAGTGAATAATATGATGCATTGTGTATCTCTTCTTAGACAGTATATATAGCCAAGTAAATGTACGTTTAAAGCATAGTTCTGACGATGGCGTAAGCCGAAATAGCTATCAACCTTTAACTTTTTAAAAACTGTAGAACTGAAATACCTTGATATTTTACCCTATTAAAATGGAGTTCTACCAAGTAAATGCCAAATCAATAAATAAATTCTATAAATCAATTCACTACAATATCGCTTTAAACAAAAAAATTCGTTACGTAAACCTACTTAAACATTCTTCCTTACCAGCAGTGAATAAACAATTACCATCATCATAGTTAAATTATGGCGGTGACTAGGCTTTTTCTAGGTTAGAAAACTTCGTTTTTGTCTAGCCTCATTGAACGTATCATTTTAGTTGAAAAGCTGTCTGAAGTAAGATTTTGTCAATCAAACTACTATGACTGTTCTGCAACCAGCAACAAACCTTACCGAGCGGGTGTTCTCCATTCAGGCTTTATGGTCAATCATCGGAGATTTACGACCTCAAAAGGTTTCGTGGTTTCTATTCTTCGGTGCCTGTTTGATTCTTATTATTAGCGGTTAGTGTCCTAACTTTTCTGGGTTTGACGTCGCCAACCAGGCAGGTGAGATAGAGAATGGTGTAAGTAAAGGAGGCTTAGGTAGGTTAGAGCAAAAGTACCCTCCGTGGTCTCACGTTGTACGTATGGAGATAGTCTATGTCAGGGTGTCAACATTTTCTGGAATGGAACACTTCGCAAGTCCGGAAAATATAACGGAACACTTAGCTGAATTTTAAAGATTCTTTTAAAACTGTATTGCAGCGTATAAAACCATTCCATTTTTTTCTGAACACCTACTCTGGCTCCGCGGAACATAGTTTGGGAAACCCTGGTCTATGTAATTGTCAAGTATTTCATTGGGTTAGGATGATCGATCATGTCACTGTAAAATTTCTTTGACAGCTTTACGATGTGATCAAGGATGGGATTGATATTAAGGTCTCTGTGCAGTGTCGTGTTACACATGAACCAGTTCATGACCGTGCGTAAAGAAGAGGAAAAAATAAATAAAACAATTAAAATACAAGAGAAGAAAGAAAAAAAGAGCAAGAGCTCTTATCTTTGTAAAATATGAAAGATATCAGTCAGTAGTGATGGTGCTTAATATTAGTTTTATATATGAATTTCCTTAAACAAGGTGATCGGTAAATAATATTCTAGTTAAGCGATACTAAATTAATGATACTAAATTAAAATTTGTGTACAGCCTGAGCGTTTTTCACGAAAACATTTTTCGCCGCGACAGCATCCATCTGTTCCTTCATTTTGTATGCGCGGGTTCGTAAATTTCTCCCACCCCACAATAACGCCCTCTCCCCCCGTCAGCTGATTGATGGACAAAAGATGTGGCGTGGACAGGTCACGTGACGGCCATTCTTCACGACCACTCCGGTCTGATGAATTTATCGACGTGAAACGTCCAAATAAGAACCAAAAGAGAGAAAAAACGTTTCTGAAGTACCGACCTTGTATCGAGCGGGGCTAATTTTGTTTGTGATACATGACACGTTTGGAATTAATTGTGCATTATCACAATATACTCTTCTTTCTCACAGTTACTAAATACATATGAAATAAATTACATAAAAACGCCCAATAAAAGGTAGAAAAGAGTAATAGATATTTATTTACAGAAATGTAGACAGAATACATCGTCACTGTTCTGACATAAGTTGATAAGTAACAGATTGATAATTCAAAGTAACCAGCAAATGAAAAAAAAGCTTTTAAGATAGAGCCTCCAGTATTAATATTTAATGGTACAAATATAATTATAACAACAAACTTTATAAATATATATTAATCCATGTCTGCTTCCAATGTGGAGTATAATATATATAAATTAAACTAATGAAAAGTATAATAACCGCTGTCACTCATATACAATTTTATCAATCTGATGTTCGAAGTTATCACTTCCTAATAATCATAGCTAACCACTAGTTCTGTCCTAGCACTTTCCTTCTATTCCTACTCTCTTTGAAAAAAGAGAGGTTGAGCAACTGAGTAACAAGTAGTTCTCGTAGAAACACTTCTGTTGAGATAAACTCCATTAGGAGTCCATATGCTCCACATTAGGAGCGGACATGGTTAAAAAAAATCAAAATTAATTGTGACTCAATCGACGCATTAAAAATAATCATTGGGCTTAATTTGGCACATGGGTCTTATTTTCACCTCTATTAGAGTATGAGTACAAAAAACCATCAAAGGACGCAAAAATGTTTTAAATATTACCTTGTACTTTTATTTTCACGCTGCAAATAAAAATGAAGTCGGCAAAGAAGTCGTTTGAGAATAATCAAATAGTTTCTATCATCAGATCAATGCTTTGTGTCAGTAGGTTATATTTGGAAAACACTGACTGTGACAAGTGATTACAAAACTAAAAATTACCATCAGAAAACCGATAAAGCGATTATGTATATCATTAATTATATTGTGTAATATAATAACCAAAATATACGGGAGCTTTGAGACTATCAGACTGAATGTTTTAGTAAGTACACTACTGTATGAAAAAGCTCGATCTCTTCGTGTACACCAATGTTTCTTAACCGTATTGAAAGAATAGCTCCCTTTTAAGAAATAAATTATCCAAAATTATCTAACGACCCCCCCCTCACCGACGAATTTGAAATACTCAATTCCCTAGAATTTTTTCCCAAAATATCTCCGAAACTCGTTTTTTTTAGCTCACAAATTTGAAATCCTCAATCGCCCCCTCGCAATCCTACAGCGCCCCCCAAATTCTGAAAAATTAAATATGTCCCCCCCAGACTTCTAAACGCCCCCCTGGGGGACGACACCGCCCCCGTTAAGAACCACTGGTGTACACTATCGCCAAATATTAATAACGACAATGTTGCGTAGTATACTATTATCACAGCACGCCATTCATTAAAAAATATTAAGTATTATACATCTGGCCTATTTAGACTCGAGAGTGCGCCAGCGTATCATAACCATAAAGCTCTTGAAAGCCTAATGCAAAATACATATAACGACAGTTTCAAATGAATGTATATTGTCACATGAAGACAAAATTTCTTTCGTTTAATGCAGCGTTTGGCATTGGGGAAGTAGAGTAAGTACTGTAAAATTTCAATATAACGGACTGATTCTGACGAGGGGTGGCTTCTAAACGTATGTCAAGTCATCGGTCGGCACGCGTTGATGTGATAATAGTGCACATACTATATATAATGGAAAGCGCCTATTAAATGTACACATCTGCAATGCCATAAACATGTTAATTCTATTTTTTACAGTTAGCATAATTTTGTCCGAAATTTAAGAGCTACCTGCTTAATATCTAAATTTACATATTTTCACAAATAAAATAACAATAAATATGAATATACTATGTCCCCAAGACTTATAGAAAAATTAAAACATTTAATTTCATATTATGATATAATATTAATCACTTTTAGGGTGTTCACCGTAAATACTTTCCACCAAGAGATTATATTAAAAAAACTCAATATTCCTTTCTACTTAATTTCCACTTTTTATTTATGAAGATCAACACCGGTTTTGCTCATGGCAAGCATTGTCAACTGATAAGAAATACAATTTAACAGTGCTATTTATACAAAAACAAATTGAATTGAAAAGGTGTAACGAAAGTTGACATAAAAAAGAATTTACGATTTTTTATTTAAAAAAAAAGATCAGGACCGATTTTATTCATGACGAGCATTATCAACTAATATTTATTGCTTATAACACCTTTTTTATTTCATTTTTTTTGTATAAATAATAATTGTATTTCATCATATCAATGTATCATATCAGTTGATGATACTCGTCATGGGAAAAATCGGTTATGATGTTTTAAAATAAAAGTGAAAGTAGTAATAAGGAATATTGTACTTTTTTTTAAAAAATAATATCAATATAAGCCAGTGATTTTTAAACAGGGAGACGCAAAAAAATGACATTTAAATAATATAATGTATGTAAATAAATAAACTTTCATCTCCTAACATAACAGTAAAATATCAGTGAATCTTGATTTTTTAATGTCAATGTGACAGAAAAAGAGTTACGAGTGGAACTTTTTACATTGCCCTTTAAGATTTGAAAAACTTTAGATTATATAATACGAATAAAAAGTCACAACTATTGCATTACAAACAGGGGTGGGCTGGAGGGGGCTCGGAGGGGCTCGCACGAGCCCCTTGCTAAATTTTACGAAGACCGACGAGCCCCTTGTTAATTTTAAAAAAGAAAAATATTCTCAGATAAAATTAGACATAACTGCAATTTCTAACATATTTATTATCTATGACAGTTTCAGTATACACAGTGGTACATTTTTAGCCATTTATACTGATAAGTTTACGGTTAATTGCATATTGTTTCATATTATAAGTGTATTAAGTAACAATCGATTGCTTATTGCATATAATTTCACAGAAGTGTTAAAAAAATCACTCCTTTCCCGGAACACTAAGAATTGCTTGGAGATTAAGCGAGCCCCTTGTTATTAGTATTGGCAGCCCACCGCTGATTACAAACAATTTATACAAAAATAAATATACATGCTCTGTTATATAATGATAATATTTATTTATCATGGTCTTAATCAAGATTGATAATTCACTATTTCCATTTTAAGCTGGCGACAATTTCGTTAAATTTTATGTCAGGCATGGTATAAATATGAATGGATTACATTTTGAAATACATTTCTGATTATTAAATCGTAAATAAATACCATCTTCAAAGAATAAGCTAAACCTTTAAGACGTATTAACCCTCATCCAACTCATTCGGAGTACTTGCAAGCCCCGAAAATCCTTTCCGTATATCCCCAAGGCCTCTCTATGTTATTAATGTACTGGAGAGATCACTATGAGGGTGTTTCGCGGCTTTACAATGATACGAATATATTATTAAGCTCTTTAGCATATAAAGCCTTGTATGAAAGGGTTGTGCATAACCACTGGCTTCCGGGCTGGCTTATCAGGTGGCTTTCATTGACAAGTTGTAGCTATGTATGTAATATATCTGTTTTTAGGACACACGGCTTGTATTTTTACTTATTTTACGTTATTTGAAATACAAATTATTATAATTTAGAATTTCGACTGAAGGTCCTTGATGGAACTTCAATATCAAATTTAAATTGTTTGAATATTGTTCTTTTGCATAAGTTTTGTCGCTAACGACCTGGGTTTCGCTTTTCGCTATCTTCAGGCTGTTCAAGTGCACGAATGTACTTGAACTGACGCGTAGTAAACAGTTTTAAAGTCAATTAGTGCACTTGAAACGTCTGAAGATGCCGATAGGCGAAACCCGGGTCGTTAGTGACAAAACTAATAGAAAAGTACAAAATTCAAACAATTCAAATTTGATAAATTAATATAGTAATAAAACAAATAAATCACTGTGCTAGATAGGACCTTTTTTTTTTGCAAAGCTTTGTATTTGATCAAATTTCAACCTAATTATTAGTTATGATTTCATTTTACACGTTTTTAAATCAAGACCGGTTTAACTCATGGCAAGCATAACCAAATGATCATGCTCGCCTTGACCGTCCACAAAAGTGTTTTATTTTTTAGTTAAATTAATTTTAATATTTCTTCTTATTGAATCGATTCTCATAATTCATTGCATTTTTGATTCAGTTATACGTATATTTTAAGTATACGATAGTTAAATGAATATATATGGCAACATGGTCTGGATGTTTACATCTGGAAAAGTTAAAGCATATACTTAAAGATAGTTTGTTTACTACTTACTACCGCTAAAAGACTAAACTGTTTTACAAGTCGTAATAGTGATAACGCTTTTAAGATGATACCATTAGCAACACACATAAAATAATATCGATCTAAACTACAATAGTTGCAGACAAAGAATGTTGACGATAGTTCAGAACTTTTACTGTTCGATATAATAAGTTTTCTCGAGTAAAAAGTTTTATCGCATCTGATTTATGGTTTGCGTGAGAAATGTGGACTCATCCGTAGAACAAAGGGACCCAGAAGCTTGTCTCCAATTTTCCCTTTTGATTGGACGTAGTAACTTATCACGAGGGAAATGTATGGAACAATCAAAATCCTCAAGGATTCAAATATCCCTTCCGTACTTACTCATATCATGAAGCTGGTTAAATGTCCAAGTTGATTTATACTTACACTATTAAACATATGACGTAACGACACATTGGTGAATTACGTAACGTTACTAAGGTAAGTTTTATACGAATATATGTATATGATCGATTCTAGAAAACTGATTCAACTTAGCTATATATATTTGTTCACTGTTTACTGAAGCTCAGGCAGCATAATAAAATTCGAACGAATATTGTAGGGTTCATTTTGTTTCATACTCTTTGATGTTTAAAAAATATGCATGTATTATGATAGTTGGTGTTTATTTGCTTTGATTTGTGTTTTTACCTCCACTAAAATAATTATTTTCTGGAAGAATCTAGAGCTGGAACGAGCTAGAACAAGCTAGAAAAAATATGTACAGTATTCAACATGATATCGTACGAATAAATGGACAGGAAACAGAATTGTCAGACCTTCATATTCTTGCAAATATAAAATGGAGAATAGATATAATATAACCGAAGTCTCGAATACAAAACAATGGATGAAACAATCCATTACTTGATTCTGGTTTCCCTGTCATGCTCCATGAACTTATTCGGTTAAAGATTGTCCAACATGCAAATGTGGCGCTTTAAAGCAAGATGCTAGAGAAAATCTATCGGAATAGTTGAGCGAACCCATCCAACCGTCTATTGGACCGATCGGCCACGCCGACTTGGTGGCTAGTAAGGAAAATTACTCGGCGTATAAGAAATGTGAACTGACATAAGGACCATATAGACCACAACTTTGTGTGATGGGCGGAGAAGAGCATGTACGATTTGTAGATTCTGCGCTCAAAACTAAATGAAAACACAAAATATGTAAATAACAGGAAAACTCCGAAAGAGTTATTAATAAAATCAATTCGATAAGAATAAAACTGTCTGATTGGCTGTTATTGGAATGATTGGAAATGTTAAAAATCTATAAATCTGTATTCGATTTTATTTTTGCTTTCTGTTCCAGTGCATCAATGGACAATTTTTAATATCTCAACAATAATTAAAAAAATGACAAATCGGGTTTATGGTACAGTGGTTAACGTCGTTAGCTTCCATGCCGGACCTCAGTACGAACAGCATTTTTTCAATCGATTTATCGGTGTTGGATGTTTATGATGTTTAAAAATATCTCCTAAAATAACGGGGCGTAGCGAGAGTGAATAGCTAACCACTAGTACTGCTTAAACCCTATCCTTTCTATGTCTACTCTCTTCGAAAACTATAAAATTATCTCATTTCAATTTTGCAATTTGTGTGCATTTCCGTACGCTTTATCACTTTAATATTAAAATTACATCAAGCAACTTCAGTCGATTTCTTTTAAAAGAAAACTTATTTCAAGTCTCGGGCAAAACTCATGCTTCAACAGAATTGGAATTATCGAGTATGAAACAGTTTAATATGTAAAAAGTGGACAGAAACATTTTATTATTATTCAAATTATTGTAACTACATACTGGAAGGAAATCATTGAATATATTAGAGATGTATCAATATTTTTTAATTATACTTTATAATGATTAATGCAAAATATTTATTTCGCACATTGGTCCAACATATTTAATTAAAATTTATTATTAGGTACGTGTTACAATAATTAAATATTTCAGATACCACAGCGCGAAAAAGACAGTTTGAGTTTCCAATTAATTGCGTACAATGTTTTTCGTTTACCTTAATCCGACTGGCGTTTTTCTTCATCGCTTCTCAAACGTATGTCGCTGATCTTGATATCATTCAATTTGTTTTTTTACATCATTCTATTGCTGGATCACCCACAGTGTGGATGACGACAGAACGTTAAATGCTAACATAAATAGATTTTTTCGCTCGACATTTTTGTCCGTTCACTAAATTTACGATTGCAAATACTTACGTACGAGTCGCTATTTCGGTGTATCGTAACGAATTGACTCTTTGAACGGGTAATAATGAAGCAGCGCATTGTTATTAAAAGCAGGTGTTACGCGAAACATTTGCTGCCTTGCAGTACTGTTAAAAATAAACATTTGAAAGAGAGACGGCGTTCAGCCGATGCATAATATGCAAATTCATAATGCTCAACAACGGTTTTTAATGAGAATTTGCTCTGAAATTAAATCAGTCTGAGTGGAAAAATATGCAATTAGGTTTTACATGCTCATTTCACACTTTTCGCTCAGTTATTTTCCGCGTACTTGATGATTTAACAAGCCTATCGGGTCTATATAGATAGCCCTTGTTTTATAAGCCATCAACAAAATAGTTTCCTTGAAAATTTGAGTCAATCACGTGGTGATTAATGTATTTAAAGAAACACTATATTCCTTTGTAGTATTTCCCACTTTTATTTAGCAAGATCAGTACCGGTTTTGCTAAAGGTGAGCATTATCAAATGATCAGTTGATAATGCTTGCCGTCAGGATGATTTTACGGTATACCTATATAAGTTAAAATTAAATGATTGGAAAATTTCTTTGGAGTCGGAGTCTTTTTTTTAACCGACTGAAAAGCCCTGTATAAAACGTACCCTTATTTTTATATAATAATAATAAAAAAATAACTTAACACAGCGTCATCTACTATGCCATTGATTATAGGCAATCTTCTGAATTCAGACAAAGAAAATAAGAAAAAAAAACACGCGTCTTATAATCGAGGAAATAACGTATGATACGTCGGGTTGCTGCCAAACGCTGTAATAAAGTAATTTGTATATTTTTTTTGACATCGTTGCAAACGAAAAATGTAGTGTCAACAACGTCTTATACTTTTTTGTGATTTTTATTGCTTGCGGGAACAATGTTAGTATGTATTTCCAAAAAAGGTAGTGAGTTGCGATATAATATTAATTATAATTAAAAGCATAGCATAGCAAATTTCAACACCTATGAATACCACTTTAAGAAACATCCAATAAGAAAAAGAAAAGATAAGTCGTCATACTGCAATCAATATTCAATTTATAGTAAAATAATCCCATGATACAATATGGCAACTAATTTCTATTAATTTTCCAGATGTACTATATTTTTTGAAACTTGAAATATTAAGATGTATATCACGCTATAATTTCATTGCATTTGTTGTGTTACAAAACTTGGCGCCCAGTGATATCCGAGATCTTGGAAACTAAAAGCTACATGCCATGAAACCTATACGATACGACCATGTCACTCGTGGATTGCATGCCAAATATATTATTGGAAAACTTGACATAATTGTTGTGTGCTTTGTAATTTTTCTTCAATGTTTCGACTTCCAAGAAACCCTTGAACAATTCAAGCGTTATTAATAAAACATATTATTATACATTTTGTTTTCTTTTTTGATATTCCACCAGCTAATTTAATACTTTTCTTATGGCAGTTCCAGCTGAATTTTTATCGGGTTTTCTGAGGAAAGAAGTTCTGTAATACGAACCAATACATATTTGTTTTTCGTTCTATAGAAGCTTAACGAATACCCCCAGTTCCTTGTTGTCTTTGTTGATATTTGATGCTGCGGTAAGTTAATCGATTAACACCCTAAGTTTGTAGGTTTCTTGATATTCGATAATTTAATTAACTTAATTGTGCAATGTCACGAAAAATGTTGTGTTGAGCAGTCAGCGGGTGAAAATATGTACTTGAAGAACAAAACTTACTTATATTTACAATGGAAGGTTGAAAAATATACAATGATACGCTCGAATATTGCACGGTCTTGAATATAACATGACCTAAATATTAAGAACAAAATGGAAAGGAGAAATGCATGAAAATAAGCAAACATGTTTTTTTTATACATATATAATTATGGTTAAATCTGTTTTGATTGAACAATTACTAACTGAAGAATTTTACAATTAATAACCGGACACCAAATTGATTTAACATAAAACGGAATTGCCAGTATAAAAATGTGACCAATAGATCTAAAGAAAATAACCATATACAAAATGTATTGTTATATATGTATATTTATAATAATACTTATACATTCAATTATAATTTTAGAATATCATATTTTACGTTATAGAAACTTAGAATATGGGTATTTAAATATATGGAATATTTATAAAATAAAATAAATACATATTAACTTAATAATTTTTTTTTCTCATTATTAGTAAAAAAGGTTTTTATAATGTTATTTTAAATTAATTATTGAACTACACATATATAACAGAGAACCATCTTCTCGGTATCAAGCAGATTTGTACATTATGAATAAGTTATAAATAATTTATGGACAAAACTCTCGTTTTCATACAAGAAATAATACACTAATGAGGATTGTGTACGCTTCACCAAATTGCGTGGTAATATTTTTCCGTGTAATTTATGACTGAAAAACGTTTTCGGATTAGCCAAATACTCGGCAAACATATTTAAAAATAATACCCGGTGATATTTTTACATCCCACAACACGACACAAATAGAAATTTAATTTCCTAACGTAATAATTATTCAAAGGATCGTAAAAAGCGAAAAATTCTCTCTCGCTTAATGATAAGCAAAGCGAATGAATGTGTTGCAACTCTAAAACAAGTATTTTAAGCACAATTCCTTGAAATGGCTTTGTGGCATGAAAAATTGGAAGGATGCGGGCTTGTTTTTCAGTTAACATGGACTGGTTGACTTTTTCAATTAATGCTTTTACCGCAGCTTCAAGGTAGTTTTAGATTGGCTTCGAGCAACTTTTTGCTTTGCGAAATAAACTTTTTTAATCATAAATTAGTCGCATTTCTTCAAATGTTAATATGCTCTAAAATAACTTAGTCTTTGAGCCTTTTTAAGGATTAAGCTAAGACTCGAGTTTAATATATTTCAACGTACTCTAAATATCATATGATTATTTACAAACACTTTACAGTAAAACTTTTAAAAAACAAAATTATCATGTAGTATATTTTAAGCAACATGTTTAAATCAAATTTGCAAAAAAAATATGTTGTGTCAATTGTAACATGTCATTTTTGTGTCAAACTGTAAATAAAAAAAATAGCCGTACTAAAAGGTGTTAATGCTTCCGTTCGGAATCTTCAATTCATGACGCCTAAGCCGACTAGAAGTAATTCGGTAATGGGGTCTGAAAATCAGAAATAATACAGATAATACATCTTGCATAATATTAACCTATTCAATAAACATATATGTACCTATACGATAATTAAATCATTCATTGCTTAACTATTTAATATCAGTAAAAAAACTGTTAGCTCCATACGTTTATTGTTTTCGATAAAACGTAGCAGCAGAGCAGCGCAATCTGATTTTGAATGGCAAACAAAGTTACGAACAAATCCAACGAGTGAATGTTTTCTCAAGGTTTTGTTTGACTTGTAACTAATCCTGTTATATTGTATGAAAGTTGGTGGAAAGCTTTCCGAATGGATTAAAAGCTGCGCTTTAGCATTCAGATAGATATAATACATTTACTATCGTATACCGAGTTCTCAGTTATACTCTGCATGCAATACAAATGAAGTTAGTAATCAATAATTACAGCTATATATTTTTATACTTATAATTTTATAGCGAGAAGAAGCAGTATAAATGCAATACGGTAATAGGAGAGTAATTGATAATTACAAGTTAATTAACAATATTAATTTATTTATAACCATTAAGTACACTTAATTATTATACGTCAAATAAATCCGTCTTAAATATTAATTACGTTTTCCTAGAAAAAAGCATTAGGTAAATAACATTTGATCTTTAACAAATGTGACGGAGTAGTAAGGATAATATTTTGATGTATTATTGTCTATCCGTCCTGATTATTTATATTTAATTTAAACGGTCCTATAGTTGAATGGTTTTTATTCGGAAAAATACTCATAATCACATAAGTTAAAAATGAATGAAACTGACTTATATATAAATAAAGGACCTCTTACAAATAATTCCTTTTTATTGACTAGATTTAAATGTTTGTAATGAGCGAAACCAGCCATGTTCTTTACTAAAAATGTGAAATTAGTATAAAAGTGTTTTAAGAGTATGTGTATGTTTAAGTAACATTACTATTATTATTCTCCATCTATTATATGTGTTATATGTTCATGGTATTATTTATGTTACAATTACAACACTTTACTGCTTTTTTATTAAAAAAAATCAGGGTCATTTACACCATTACCTTCATGGCTTATAAGTGTGCAATAAATTTAAATTAAATATATGTTTGTGAAAGAAACGTCGACAAAATAGCATATAAGCCAAGTGGACCACTTGGCTTGCGATTGTATCAGAAATGCACATGGACCAGTCCTTGACCTGACGAAGGAGCCAGGAAGGGTTATCGTGAATGGCCTATCTAATGACCCAATCTTAATTGGTGTTAGTCTTGGAACATGGCCAAGGGCGTATCGCAAGGGAAGTGGAAATATATAATTTATTTATGCTTTGTTTTTATTTACAGCAAAGTAAGCAGTATCCGAATGTTGACAATAAATTTGTCGTTTATGACTTTCTCTCAAATATGTATTCAACTATCATTTGTTCCAGCAAGTATTGCGTAGCGTAATATAAGGCAAAAAAATTAATACCGAATGTTGAAAAGAGTTCTTAGAAAAGTACCTCCGACTGAAGAGTTCTAAGATGGACACAGAAATAGGTACTTTTTCTTCTTCTACAATTCCATTCTTCAAACGTTACACTTCAGCCGCCGAAGGTAATATTAAATATTTCAGAAATATCAGTTAGGTAATGATTTGACCCGTAAATATGTTTTTTCCCCTATTTTAACTATTATTGTTTTAAGTAGTTTTCACTCATTTTATATGTTCCTGAAAACGGGGAATGGAGAAGGCGACTACCTTATTTACATAGCCATTAAATTACTAATTTCTAATTCCAGCTTTCTACTGGCTTAAATTCTTTCCTCATAAAATAGTTTATTTTCAAATGCTCCATAGAGAGTTTATAATTATTATATGTTCTACAAAGCGGACGAACAAATATACCAAAAACCGAGCGAAACGCATTATAAAATGGAGTATGTATAGAGCTTAAGGAATCGATGCAAAGCTAAGTAACATTGTATAAAAAAACTATGAGATTAATATTGTATAGAAAAAACTGTTACTTCACTGAATTTCAGGCAGCGAGTTGCTCAATTTGCCCTTGTCCACAAGCCATGTAAACCAGTAGTTTTTGACCTTACGTTGGTAGGCTAAAACCGCTTTACACGCGATTTTGACGGCTTTTATCGCTAAACGCCTCATATGTGAGTTGGCACAAGCAGCGATACACTTGTTGGCAGGATTTGTGCCCAGGTTATGATATTATATCACAGTTAGTATTTAAAGCGTTGTCGGATTAATCACGCACGAAAGCTCAAGGTATACTTAAAAGCTTTATAAAAACGACAGTCAACTTTAGAGGAGGACATTTACGACACGTTTAAACTTTCGCATGAAAAAAATGACATCGCTATAAATTATGAAATTGCAACACAGAAAAAAGATAAAACGAAACAGCACATGAACGAGTATCATAAGAATTATTGAAAAGTTTCATTTAATAGTGATAAAAACTTTTAAATTGTTATTGATGATGAAAGAGCTTTTAAGATACTATTTAATTTTGAAAATTCATATCCGCTCCCAATGTGGAGCATATGGCTTCCTAATGCAGATGTCTCAACAGAAGTTTTCTACGAGAACTGTTTTTTACTCAGTCGTTCAACCTCTCTGTTTTAAAAGAGAGTAGTAGGGAAAAAAAGGATAAGGCTAGGACAGAACTAGTGGTTAACTAATCGCTATCGCTAACCCAATTATTAAAGGACCGGAAATATGGAAGAGGAAAACATTTTAGACATCACAAACACCCATATCTTCGAATAGAAATCGATAATTTGACTATGTAAATTTCCTTACAAAAATACACATACTTTTTAGCACGTTGTCCTTAGAGCTTGATATCATCAGAAAGTCAATACCGCTGATAAATACAACTTTCTCGATCTTTTTATAAAAGAGTTTTAATTTGTAAATCGATGCTATTGTACTCAAATGATCTGAAAAAAGTCTAAAAATATAAAACACATATGCCGTATCTCTTTCTCTGTGTTTATAAGGTGAATCATTTCAGTAAACTATGCTGACATCATTTTGACGTTTGTATTCCATTACTAAAAACATTTTTTTTTTACTTACATTGTTGTATAAATTCATTACGCTGAATTAGAAATTAATGTTCATAAGTTAAGTCAATGTATAATGTATAATTAGACATAGTAATCTGTCGATAACAATAATACTTCAATTCATGAAAAATATTTGCAGTGGATGTGAACTTTCGGATGAAACATTTTTTTTCTATGCAGCACAGGTTTTCGTTATGCGCACTTAATAACCATTATGTCTGCTGTTTAATATTGTTTCGAAATATTTAGGATCAAAGTAAATTAAAGTGTGGAGATAATAATAGATGCAATGAACAAGAAATCATTTATCTCGCAGCAGATAGAAGTCAAGCGACTCCCAATCAGTTTTTTAAAATTGTATAGTGGTGCCAAAATGCATTGCTAACAAGTGTTAAGGATGTGCAATTTGCTTAAATTTATTCTTAAATACCGTTGTTAGTTTTTTTTTTGAATAACAAATGAAGGACCTAAAATCAAAACTCACAATTTGCGTTGTCGACATTTTGTCCTTTTTCCCCATATAACGCGGTGGAACGGCGTTCCACCTTTTTTCTCATAATTTTTGATGCTTCAAATCGATAATCGTATTTTTTTTTTGCTTTAAAAACGGTTGATTCTTTTTCATTGAATATTTGTTCTTATCTTAAGGCCCTTTTGAATTTAATGTTCAAAACAATACATGGTCCATAGACTTACTCTGTGACCAGAACCAGGGGTCTAATGCTTCATATTTTGTTTTGTTTTACAAACTTCTATTATTTACAACACCTTTTCCCAACAGTCAGGTCCATAGCGTAGTTGTCAATGACGTTGGATTTTGTGGCAAATCTCACAGGCTAGAACAGTACAAAGCGAGAGCGATTAGCTAACTACTAGTCCTGTCTTAATACTATTCTTCCATCCATACTCTCTTCAGAAAAAAGTTACGTTGAGCGACTGAGTAGCAAACAGTTCTCGTAGAAAAAGCTTCTGTTGAGATACCTCCATTAGGAGGCTATATGCTCCACATTGAGAGCGGAAATGGATTAAAAAAAAATGTTTCAGTAGTAAGTAGCTTTCGCAAAAATACTTTAGTTGATATACCTCATTTAGATAGTAGAAATGGTAAAAAACATACATATTCTACATTTACACAATATTACGCATTGACTATGAGTGGATTACGTATGTATGTATATGTTACGACAAGTTTGAGCAACTTTGCCATAAGGAGTTTATAAATATGTCGGTCTGATATAAATATGCGTCGCCCAGGCGTCATTAAAATAATATTATTATGGTTGGTAAAGACGAGCCACAAGTCCGCGTAGCACATAATCTGGCCGAATAAAAATAGGAGGATATTTTTAAAAGAATAAAAGTGTGTTTTCTCATTTATTATTTGCTGCGAAGTTTTTATTGATGCTGGCTAGAGAACTGT
The DNA here is from genome assembly GCA_031772345.1 of Himalopsyche anomala. Lineage (NCBI taxonomy): Eukaryota > Metazoa > Arthropoda > Insecta > Trichoptera > Rhyacophilidae > Himalopsyche > Himalopsyche anomala. Next base: position 28,174,513 of record CM062824.1, read on the forward strand.
CGCGAAATTATTTTTATTATTTAATATGGAAAATCTTATAAATAACTAGTGATACGACTTTGCGAATTGCCAGAACGAGAAAATACCTTTGCGATCAATTCGTAGAAAATTTGTTTCAATTATAGAACGCCCGTGGCGCCGTTATATTCACCAAGTCAAAATTCGTTAAAAAAGGAATATTTATTCAATTTCATAAGATGAATTTCGATGTACTTAAGATGTTCATATTTTCTTACCCAGAAAGCTTAAAAAAGAAATGTATAACAAATTGTGAATGTACATTTTTATATTTAAAAAAGCACCAGCCAATCGATAGCGACGATATTATTTAACTCTCATAAAAAATAATTATTTATGGAGTGAAAATAGTTTTTCATGACATATACTACGAAACGAGTATCTCAGTAAAAGTTTTTTGGAAGGCTGTCTATAATTGTATTCCCCAACCCCTATTTTCTATGAGGATAATGCCTAACAGCTCTCGTAACGCACCGTTTTCAAAATGGCAAGGGTTGGAAGAGCCTGTTGGAGGTAATGTTTTCGTCACAACTATACAGTCCATGTCTTTAACCACAAATGTATAAAACGATAGAAAAAAAATATGCAAGGATTTAATGATGTCGACTTGAATTCTTGAATATACGGCTATAAGATAGTAAAAAAATATTCTATAAATACATTATTGAAAATTTCTGGAGAGAGGGTATTTTTTTTCCTACAACAACCAAAGAAAGATAATTAATTTGATATTTTCGTAATGGATGATTGTTGGAAAATATTTTGAATTATCGAACATTTAGTTTTTTTTTTGGATTTCATCACAGTTTGCTAAGATGTTTGAATAAAAAATGGCGGCCGATTTGTGTGTTAATATTTGAATAAATGTTGAAAAATAAACATTTCCAATAATTAGCCAAAATGTGACCGAATTTTCGGGTTATAAATATTCATATCGAAATTGGCGTACTATAAAAAAACATTCGGGTTTTTTATGCCAAAAATATAACTTCGGCCGCAATAAAAATTCTTTTAGTTTTTTATGGCTATTAAAAAAGGGCTTCGCTTCATTCAGAAATGGTCGAATACATAATAAAATGAGCGCTTTCAATAAATATATTTTTGAATAAGTCATGGGCACTCAAAAGAAGTTTATTATAGGATAATATAAAGTGGGATATCAATGGAATTATACGATGCTGTCAAAAGTTCAGTCGTATACTTTTCAACAGTATGAAGTTTCTTCAATGCTCGATGCAAAAGCTTCAAAACATCCGAATGACCGTCAGCCTCCACTAGACATGCTTCATAGAAACCTGCGCTATTGCTCACACTTACAAAATTATTAATATAATATCTTAGTTAAAACCCTTCAAGAAAATGGTATAGGCGATGTGAAATTCTCTAAGCACCGCAGGCCATTATTTTCCTTGTATTTCTTTCACGGTGCAGACGGTTGATCGACCATAGCATCTCAAAACAAACAGAAAACGTAATAAAATAAAGTAAATGTTATAATATATCGTGCATGCAACCTTCTGACAGAAGCTATATGCGTTCACCGTTGAGTCACTATTGAAAGTTAGTTTTGAAGAGTCTGAGAAAGTCGAAAATACAATCAAATTACGGAAAATTTCTAATGGGTATTGGCCACTATTGATTGTTGAACACCAAAAATTAGCACGTATTTATTAATAAACAACTTGTTTCCTCATTAAAATCTGGATGACAGAATCTTTAGTATAACAGAACAGTACAAATATGTGTGGAAAATGGTTAATTCTTACCTACCGTAAAAATCAATAGCTGGAAAACTGACAGACCACTTCGCCGGATCCGCGTTGTTTTAAATAAGTGTATTTTAAAGAAAGCTATGATTATTTTTCGCTATGGATATATGCTATGAAAAGATACAGTCCGAATACAAGCGAGAATTGTGAAGAGTTTGTCTTTGCTGCGCATTCATCAAGGAAGTCTGAACATTGACTATCCGATTTCAAACCGATTGGATGCTGGTAGCTCTCAAGATAAATCACAATGCATATTCTTCGGGGCTGCGTTATGAAACCTGTATCTGTAAATAAACAAGAGGCATTTGAAGATTTGATTTTTTTAATCACGATAAGTGCTTATTAGATGTTTTACAATAATGAATTAATTAAATATTTAAAAGAACTGCAATGCGTTTTTTTATTTTTTGTTTGGACTGACTTAAAAAAAGAATAAAGAGTTAAAAAAATTCAAACGACACTACGAAATTAATCCAAATTAAAAATTTCACGAACACTCTTATTCTAGGTGACCTAGACATCAAATAAAATGTACTATATTACAAAAAAACATTTATTGTTTCGATTTTTCAGAAGATGAATCTAAACATATTTGATCTTTAAGCTTCCATAATACTAACAATGATAATATGATAGACTTAGATACAGTGTTTGTTCACATGGGTTCACTGTAAATCCTTTACAGCGATGAGCGATGACAACACAATTGAAAGTGAGTAAATTAGTATGATTTTTAATGTGCCAAAGAAAAACGATGAGAATGTATATCCTGAATCTATTATAAATACAATTAATGCGCATAAAATATGCTAAAATATATATTTTAAGACAACACAAAAAATACTTACAAAACATCGTGAAAGTTATTTATTACATTTACCATTTTTCATATATGTTGATACAACATTATAATATTATAATCACGGAGTGCCAGTTGTCCATTGGCTTGAAGTATATCATGAGATTTTTATACACTTTTCTAACAAGAAAAAAATGGACAGACAGACTGTCGTCAAATATAAATTTTGACTTCTTGTATGTCATTTTTTTTCTGCGACTGTATATCTCAAGAAATTATTTTTCATTGACAAAATTTAGTAAATGTTATTTTATTTCTATTTCATAATATTGAAGTTAAACGCAATTATTAATTAATTAAGTAAAAATATATATATATGACCAAATTAAATCATCAGGCGAGCTGCGAGCTCACAAAACAAAAACTTAAATAAGATAATAAATTATTCATTCATATTAAAATAACAAGATTTATTATTATATGCGTATTTCATACATAATTCTACTGATAAAGTTTTGTATGAAAATATGACGCTTTCAGATATCACAAATAAATATGATTACACATAAATTATAGATTGTTTTTTGTTATATAAAAATACATTTTTGAATAATTTTATTTATTTGTTTTTCTACTGTTTTTCTTGTCTCAGTCACATTTAACAATGAAACTATTCACTCTGTCGTTAACCGAAAAATAAGCAAGTATTATTGAGAGGAATAAAAATAGTCCTCAACTTTTAAGAAGAAAATTAATATGTAAATAATTAATAATACTAGAAAACGGCCATCATCTTACACAGATACCATAAAAACATACGCGAAATTAATTCTTACACACACACTCATATATAATATGTAATATACACACCTATCCGTAAGTAATCCTTACAATTTGTATTTATAATTTGACGTATTTCTGCAAACAAGATTCTATCTACGCATAAAAGTTTAAATAATCACAGATATTTTTAAAATCAATCTTTTTTAACATATTCAATATTATCTCAGAAGATTTAATTCCAATTACATATGATAAATGTATTAAATAATAAATAACGAGACACTTCTTTAATAATAACTATGTAAGCTGTGATTTATCGGATATATTCAATTTATATAAATACGTATCTTTAGGGTAAGAGGACAACTGACGTAAAAATATAAAACAAAAGAAATAAGCGAAATAAAAAATATTTTTTAAATTAGGAACACCAAAAGAATGTAATACAATCAATATCGCAAAACCATCGAGTAATCGATTGACGCTACCGTTTCACGTTTAATGGGTACTTAAGTCCAATCTAACGTTTATCAAACGCCTCAAAAATCAATATAGTTACCAATGAATGTAATAAAGTGGGCTTTTATTCTCACTTTCTCGTTCAAGAAAAATCAATAAAGTCATCAGTAATAAAATAGAGTAATATTTCCGTCAACTAAAAAAATATAGAACGCAAAATATAGAGGTGTACGATTCCGTAAAATAATTCAGAAAAGATGCCCAACTCACAGTTGGTTCCCGCATCACGTGATCAGCCGTCTGTACACAGGGGTGAGGGGAGGGGTTACATTTGAAATGGAGACTGGTTTTATGGCAGTGATGGAGAAAATTATAAAATGTATAGAATTAAATACAAAAGTGCCACGGTGTTTGCTTTGTATGAAAGTTAACAGCAATAAGAATTATTCAGAGACATTTTGCGTTACATGTTTTAAATATTATAATAAAAAAAATGCTATCCCTATTAAAAATTTATAATAAAAAAAAAACTCTTTTACCATTTAAAAATTGATTATCGTTGAAAACACGTAAATTAATTTGATGTCATAATGGTATAGAAAAAAAACAACTAACTGCTATATAAATAAAAGATGAATTAAGTTTGCGTGAGAAAACTGTCAAGTATGAAAAACAGATGAACAAAAAAAATCCGATTCAAACATGTTACTTTCGATATTCGATTCAATTTGATTAGTAACATCGATACAATTATATTTTCTCGTTTGTAATAAGCATTTTTTTAGAAGCAATTGAAATACAGTTGTTCATGATTTAAATTAATGTGCAAAGTTGTACAAGAAGAGGATTGATTATCATTACAATTATGCTAAAGTGATCAGAAAACGCATTTTACCATACCTGAATTAAAGAGATTTTTTGATGATATAAAATTTTAGTTACATGCAAATTATACAGTACAATACACTTCTTACAAGATGACAGTTATTTTATGGTTTCAACTGTTATCATATTTAAAAATTAAATAATGTTTCTATACAATTTACCGCCACTGCTAGTGGGGTTGATCCGCGGACTGGGAATGAGGGGAAAATCTCATGGAGATATGGAGGGTAGTGATCGACCCATACTGCCGGATAAAGCACGTGCCTTTAGAGTAAGCTTGGCTCGCTTTTAAAATCTCTCGCGGTTTCAGTTGCAAATAGCGCACAGAAAAATAAAATATCACCAGTTTTATGTCAGCTGACGAAACGCATTAGGAGTATAAGCCAGTTCGCTTATTAATTTTCAGAATTTTTTTATTTTAAATTAAATTTATTTAAATTTTACTTTTTATTTTATCTATATTTTATTCATATTATAAAACAGAAAATATACACGCCTGTCTGTGTGTCTACTGTCACAAGAAGCCACCCCAAACGGTGAGCAGTGGCGACGTGAAATCCGTACCAGTCATTCATTTTAGCTGCCATTTCTGTCAAAATTCAACTGTTCTACTTTTATTTTTAAATAAAAGCTAGTATTGTATTTCTTAACCTTGTGAGGTTTTGTCTGATGATGCTTCTCAAATAAGCGAAACTTGTGGTACATTTAGTAACATAACAAGTGGAATAAAAAAGTTATCATTTTTAATTTTATATATATTATATGTATGTTATTTAGAATAGTTGGCAGATATATTGTATATATTTTCTTAGCCAGTATAAAAAACTATGCTAATTATTTTTTTTAGCACAGTTCTGATGTGGACTTTACAACGAAATAGTTATCAAATTGTGGAACTTAAATACATTGTTATTTTTGACTTAATAACAATACACATAATATGTTCATTAGTCATTTATTTTTAATCATCATACAAGACAGAGAGCATGGAGTTTGTGGATAAAAATTAAGTATTCAATTTACGATTCGAATGTCATTGGTTATCAAGTATATTGCGTTCAGTAAAAAAAAATGTGCGTAAAGTGTATCAAGAATTTGGTTGTTTTTGATTATTTGCGCCACACCTGCGCTGACACGATGTCAATACTTTCGAATGAAAACGAACACTTTACTATTTTATGCGATGTCAGTTACGCCCAGTGTGTTGTGTACCTCGTAAAACCAAAGCTGTATATAATAAACATAAAATTACTTACTGTTGTTTTACTGCCTTATTATGAAAACACCCTTGCGGGGGTGTATCCGCAAGCGTTACAGATTTTTGTGAAATAACAAAAGATACAAAGCTTATGGAATTCGTTCACCTTTTGATTATATTTTCAATCATTTTGGATAAAGGATCAGTAAAAACAATATTTTTATTATTTAACGGTATTTACAATAGAATGAAAGCTTAAATAATTTTCTATAGATTTTGTGGAATATGCCATATTTTTTTAGAGCTGTTTTTCGTAACAGATGTATAAATTACAATTTTACTTTGTTTTTCTATAGACATCTCTATTGATTCTTGTGAGATGGTAGCCTTATTTTCTTAACGTCAGTGTATCCAAGATTTTTCCGCTGTAAAATCAGTTTTATATAAATAACTATAATTAATTTAAAAAATTGCATTCGATATATTATAAAGAATTAAATGAAATTTCGGTAAGATGATTTGCACTTACATATAGTGTAGCTCCCATAGAACTCTGTTTGACTACAATATTTTATTTTTTAATTAAAATAAAGTATACGCACGAATGGTTGTAATAATAAATTTAAAACATAAAAAATATACATTTAATATGTATTTTGTTACATTTTCAACAAAATAAAAAATCAAGTTCTCTTGTACCAGTGAAAACCATCCAATCCACAAGTGAAATTATTTTTAACTTTTATAAACAATATGAATTTTGAATTAATGTATTGACTGAGATTCCTCGGCTATGAATATTTTTTCCGAAGTTAATTATGACGGTGATGACAAGAAATGTTTTCCATAGGTATTCATTTCAGATCGACTCAGAGAGAAAAGACACCATCCCCATGTATCAGGACCCATGTCCATGAACATTGGATATTTCAAAAAACGTTTCAATTACAATTAAATATTACCAAAACACTGACAAAGATTTAATGACAGGGTATATTGTAGTGGAATTTAATTTAATTAAAAAGAAATATATAGTCTATTAACATGTATGTATATATTATTGAGATACTTCAGACGTGAATTTAATTAGATGTGTGCGTTTGAAAACATCAGAAGCACTGAGCACATGGAAGTTTATTCATAATTTATGGAAGCATAATATACTATACAGTTCCGTGAATGAAAATTACCTCATTGAGAATAGCAATGTTTGTTCATTCATTAGAGTTGTTATCTGCTTGTATGTTTTATTAATTTTCATCAAATGTATTTATGAGTAACTTGATAACAAAGAATCTCAACAATTAAATAACTATTCAAATGGCTTAATGTGCTAAAATATATTGATTTACACGATAATTTAGTACTCGATGTTATGTAATACCGTTTTGTAAATAAAACTACGCTATATGGGGGTTTACTGTAATGTGAAATTAGTACAAAAAAATGTTTTTATACGTTGAATACATACATTATTAAACGTAGAGAAAATATGTAACTGCTCAAAAATAAATGTATACATACTACTTTTATTCGATTATTTTCATATTGTTGTTCAGTCAGGGAAAGTATCACTGAAATATTAAAAACACTTTTCATATTATGAAAGAAATACTTAAATAAGTCACATTATTATCCATAACATATAAATCATGAGGTCTAGCAATCGTGCCTTTCCGTTTTACTGCCATATCGATCGGAGCAAATATGTCTTTCATTCGTTTATGAGGTTTCCGACCCTGCTTGCTGCCCGCAACTTAAGTTTCTAGAGCTTCTCGTTCGACTTGATTGAATTTCGTAGAAATTGTTCCAAATAACACGGGAAAATGTTCATATACACAGTTCAATTTGAGTTGTAGAGGAAAACATATAAACTTTGTAGTCATCGTTACAAGTATGGATTTAAGCATCGTTGTTACCGACCTTACTCTACCGATCACGCAGATCTGGGTTTGATTCCCGGTAAGATCACGTTGAATTTAAGAATTATTCAATTTAATGTTGTGAGCGAAGACTGGGTGTTTGTGATGTCAATTCACATTATTTTCCTCTCCTCCCATCCGTCTGATCCCTTAATAACTGGGTGTAGCAATAGCGATTAGTTAACCACTAGTCCTGTTCTAACCTTATCCTTTTTTCCCTACTTACTACTCATTTTGAAAAAAATGAAGTTGAGCGACTGAGTAAAAAACATTTCTCGTAGAAAAAAAAACTTCTGTTGAGATACCTCCATTAGGAGGCTATTTGCTCCACATTGGGAGCGGACATGGATAAAAAAAATACCGAAACCGGGATCACAGTATTCATTGTGTTGTTTCAAAACCGAAATTTGAACTAGTTTTAAAAATGAAAAATACCGCTACTTTAGTACTAAAGATTAACCAAAAATTTGAATGTATCGTTTCCATCATATATTTTAATAAAACTGAATTGAAATATTTAAAATCTGCTAAGTGTTACATCGATATTGATGGGCTACAGAACTTGATGAGCCTTTCGATAGTGCATTATTAAATTAAAAGAGCGTAAGCTATTTATGAAAATTACTCGTGTATGATCGTCATAGATATATGTATATTTAATAACGGTATTTTATAAAATAATATAAAATATTGAAATACCAATTTTGATTTACTTGTTCGGATTTGCATTGCCAATTAGCCGTATTTTTATTGCTTTATTTAAAAAATAATTGAAATACTGGTATTTATATTTGCAACACCACCGCTTAAAATAACGAGACAGTTTTGGCGGTTGAAATTCAAGCAAATCATACAAAATTTGTTTTACTTAACAATCAGGAAATAAAATTCTAATAATTAATAACAACCCCCTTCGGCGGAAATGGCAAATCCATGATCCGCGTGCCAGTGATAGACACGGTTAACTTTACTGACACGTTAACATTACGTCATTAGTTTTCGAAAACGAAAGGAAATGAATGCGCTTACTTAATACATGAACCGAAATATTGACAAAATATAAATCATTCTATTTACAACAGACTAAATCGTATTGATTTTTAAATATTTAGCTAAAAAATCTGTACGTTGAATAATAAACATTAAAATGCTCCGATATTTTAAAAAAAGTCTGCCATTTCAGTAGCTCCACGAATATTATATCTAACTTTTTGGCACAAGTACATAAAAAGCTTCCCAACCATTTACCTGGAGGTAAACAAATAATTTTGTATATTTGATTAATAAAATGATACTATTGATGATGTCGAAAAGAACGCTGCCCCGAAAGCAAAAGTTTACATAAAAATACGCGACGAACTTTTTATAAAACTTTTTCAAACATACAATATAAAAATTTACTCGTTTTTTATTTGAATACGACCACATTTAATATAATTTGATATAGGATTTTAGGTAGATATTTTTTTAGGTGCACCATTTCAAGCAGTAGATAAGAAATAAAAAGATGAGACGGTTTTTATTCCTGGAAATACGGAAAATCCGTCTACCCTTCTCTGAACTAAATATAAATTCCTTTATATCTTATGCTATGCTATTGATACTTTAGGGTACATGTCCGGAATATATTGTATGTATTGTCTCAATAAAAAAAGAAAATACAGGAAGAGAAAGGAGGAACAAAGGGATTCAATATTGTATACGTTACCGATATGGAGAGATGAACTGGTTCTGTCAAGCAAGCAAAATATGTAAACGTTTTGATGTTTCCCAAAATGCTTAAAAAATATACGTATTTTGATTAATCGTTTATACATGGTGTGTACAATATCAAAATAAAGAAAAGTAATTTATTTACGATTTGTAAGATTAAACTATTTTTTTATTGGTTTTATTTGTTATATATATAGGAACTGCCAGGAGTGATTTTTTGTTTACACGTCATATTTTAGACCAAAAGCTTGTTATCATTTATCCTCCGAAGAAAGAAAATTAGTTGTAGTTTTTTTTTTGTAAGAAATTTATTTATTTAGAACAATAGAACAATCACGTATGATATAGTTCTAATAAAATGATAAAATACGTAACAATGTGTAAACGTTCCCAACAAAAGAAAAGCGAAAATAGTGTTAAATATAAATACACAACGCTTACGGTCATTGGAATGTACACAGGGCGTGAGAAGATAAATGACGAAAAAATGATTGCCATATAATAACATTATTATTGTCGTCAAATGCATACAAAAGTATTCTATAATTATATATAATCTTTTTTAAAAAAAGATTTTTTGATTGAGCATTGTTTTGCTGCAGAATTATATGCGAGCATCCGACCATCGGCATTGTAATATTTACACGACTGTTTTAAATTATACAATCAATCCCCAATTTCTTCGGAATAATGTTTTTGGTATTGTTATTCAAATGTATCGAAAACTGGTCGGGATCACAAGATAGGATTCAAAGGCAAATATATCTTAATTTTGCTAGATAAAGTGAAATATATATAATTCAATGTCCATATTTACTTGCACGGACATCGCAGGCAGTTTGGTCCTTGGATAGTGAATTCAGTTGTGATTACTTACTTATAGCAGTCAAACATATTATTGTTAAGTTTTATTGATATCGTCATATCTATGGCAACCCTAGCATCGGACAAGCAGAAGGTTGAGCAACTTCCGACGCGATCACCATAATACGTAGATCTATGGCTCCAGCAAAGCTGGGTAGAATAATATGACAGATGAGAAGATTATCTATCTTAAACATTTTACTTTTATACATTTATTCTCTAGTCTAATGAATCGTTTTTATAAAGAAGAATTGTGAGTATTTTTTATCTAAGTCTTCATCTATTACACAATTAAGTAAAAAAGTATAATTTTAATAATTTAGTATGGATGCAATTAATTAATATGAAAGCTATTTATAAAAATCCAATTTTATTTATTTATTTATTGTTTAAAATTAAGTATGGTACATGACATAACAGCTTACGCCAATTCGCCATGTACTTGACAAATGAAAGACGCAAAATATAAAATAAAACTACATAATACATAAAAATCAAGAAATAAAATAGTAAAATTTCACAAACAGTTCACAAATACTATTACAAAAGATGTCCACTTCACTAGGCAATGAGTTGATCAATCGAACGGCCCTAAGAACTGGTGACTCATACCTCCTAAGCGAGGTATAAGTTTTTAGAAATAAAAGTTTTCGCTCATAATTTCGCCCACGTGAAAATAAATTGGGAGCATATAAATTAATAGTCATGAGAATTTCAGGATTATTAACTCGGACCCGAAGGAGAAGAGAAAAATGCTTTAAGCTTGAAAACGATCTTCGAGCTTCAAGAGAGTGAAATGATAACATTCCTAAAAGAAATTTGGTGGGGTAGTATTCCTTTAAGGAATTATCAAAGGGAAAGAATTTAAATTTTTTGAAATAATTTGTAACTGTATTTTTTGAGTTTTTAAAAATGTTCTCAGAAATCTGAACTAAAATAGAATAATATCATTTTGGTAAACAATGGTTTTTACAACATGAAAGATTATATTGACTGTAGAAAGGAAAAAGGATGTAACCCACACATATCAAATTTTACAGGAGGCGCAAAAAACGTGTTTTGATGGTTTTGGGCCATATGTAAATTATGAATTATACACAACCTTGAAGTGCACGGAGACTTCTAAACTGGTGTTTAATTGACATCATCTAATATTAATTAATGAAATTGTCGAGGAAAAACCTTTATTTCAGTCTTTTTTCTTGGTTTTAATTTTTTACAAGGTCATCTTTTTCAAACATAAAAGCTATATTTAGATACTAATTCGGCATTTGTCGCTTGCATCTTTTTGATAGAATGTGTATCAAGTTTGATACATTGTGATTATCGAAAAAAAACCTGTGGGTTACGTCCTTTTTCCTTTCCACAGTCGATATGATGCAACTCGCACAGAGAGGCGAAATCGATTGTTATTATTGCCAATTTTATTTTTGACTCGTTAGATGGCGCACCGATCGTCAAATTTGAGAAAAAGAACGATTTTCCCGCAGTTTTATTACGGCTCACCAATATGGAAGCCGGAGGCTTTATTGCTTGGAGATTTCCATTGAGATTTTTTTTTACAGGTGGGGTGAAAAATGTGAATACATTCGCGCCAATTGGAAAGTAAAATTAGATTTTTCCTCTCGCGTTGCCTTCTTTTTTCGGCTCAATAAAGAAATGGCACTCAATACCACCAGATTACTTTTGCATAATAAATGAGTCTGCCGTGGAGCAAAGAATGATTTTTTCATTTTTGCTACCGCTTTTTTTCTTAAATAATCATCTAAAGATAGCCATTTAGATATTGTTACCAGACCTTTGTAAGATTTAAATAAGCATATTCGACCATTTTCGGCCATAATTAATGCAGTTAATTGACGCCATTTGCCGGACCTGTGGCCAAGGTAGTATTTTGGCTTCGGTCGCGGTGTTGTTCAAATCGAATCCCAGTTATTGAAGTTTCTTAAATTGATCCCTGAATTGATTAATGAATCTTAACGGTCTTTAAAACAGAGTGTAGCGAGAGCGGTTCAATAATCACTCGACGTGTTTTAACCGTATTCATCTATCCTTACTCATTCGAAAAAGAGAGATTGAGTGGTTTAATAAAAAGCAGTTCTCATAGAACAACTTCTGTTAAGTTAAGCATAATTAAAAGTCCGCATCTAGTTAAGTTGTATTAAAAAAAAGAACAAATATTTAACATTCGTAATTTGTTTGAACCAATAATATATAACATTATAAATATATACCGAGTAAATAAACGATAAAAAATTAAAAAATGTTAAATAAACGGTGAAGTTTTGATTGTAATAAAAGTATATATTTTTTAAAAATATTTCAATTATTATTTCTTTATATATGTGTGTTACATTTTTTTTTCTTCTTCACGTTCACAATATTGAAAACTTAAAAAATCGTCAGCAGTTTGTTGAGAAAAAGGACACATGGAAAATTTTGATTCTAGTGAAATTTGGCACAAAATCTATACGCTTTAAGTCAAAAATGAAAAATTGCACTGGCGTGCGTCAGGTTATTTCCGTACGTTGAATTCAATAAATAATTGTTACAAAGTTTAATGCATTTGCATTTGAACAGGAATTCACAAAAAAAACGTTTTCTTTTGTATTCGATAAGGCAAATTACGCCATTTTGACTTATCCGTTGTTTTACATTTTTATTTTTAAATTAAAAAAAAATTATTTGACATTACAGCTTACGCCAATGCGTCAAATATTTTGAAGTTGAAAGATCATACGAGATATACTCAATGAGAATTTTTTGAAAGTCACATGAGATTAACTCAAGGAGAATTGACTTAACAAACACCCATGTCTTAGATCACAAATTAAAATTGAAAAAAATCAAATTTGACATTAACCTTACCGGGAATCGAACCCAGACCCACCTGATCGGTAGAGCAAGCTTTAACCGACTAGACCACAGCGGGCGACAATACATAAATTACATATGTTAATTATAAATAAATTTCACTAAAAACGATCGCATTCTACACACTGTTATATATTTCCAAAAACGCAAAACGTAAAATCGCACGATTGGTTACAGTTTATTTTGTTTGCGAGAAAGAAATCTTATTACGATGAAACCGAAAATCATCACAAATAAAAGACGCAAAATAAATAAACATAATTTTGTCCAGTAAAGATTCAATATGTCCTTTATAAGCACTTTAGGTATACAAAAAGAAACCGGTTTACGGACACTTCTTGAAAATGGATACATTCGTATTTACTAATGTGATTTAAAAAATAAATATTTGGCATTGTGGCTGATTGCCAAGACATCAGATAAAAAAAAGAAGATAAATTTATGGAGCGTGTTCACAAAGTCATTCGGGATCAATTTGAGGAGACATTAAATCACAAAAGTCTATGGAAAAGACTTAGAATGTAGAGAGAAAAACATGTATCAATCTTGTTAGGATTTTTTTATCACTGTTCTTACCAAAAAAACTCATACACCTATACATGGATCATAGTAGTAATGATTTTTTTTTATCTCGAAGATATTTTGGTTGATGTTTTTTTGTGAAAAAATATTAATTAAATGTCTAGGTACAGATTAAAAAGGTTTCATTTCATTAATGAACAATGTTTTAATAATATCAAATACCAAGGGGCTTGAGATATAACATAGCCAGCCACGTTTTCTTGTTAATTAATTTAGGCCTACCTGGAATACTTATAATAATTAAACAATGAAAGCTAATTTAAAAATAAGAGCATCTGAAAGTTAATATTTCATAAGAGAACAAAATAATAATTAATTTAATTATTAATAATAATCACCGTTTAAAAAATAGCACAGTATATAAATCAGTGATGTCCATTATAATATTTTTCAAGCGATCCAGTTTTTGATAAACTAGAGTCATAAGATTTTTTTTAATGCATGCTTTTCTCGTTGACAAAAGAGTATATTTGTCTTGGCTTATCGTTGTCTGTCTATCTATATATATATTCAGATGTACGCATATTATGACAAACATAAACGCTTTTTCTGTTGGTCTACAACTTGCACATTTAGCAATTGCTAAAAGGAGGCAATATCATCTGATATTTATGACACCTCAGTTAAAGAAAATTGGTCGCAACACAATCCTATTTGTCCTTTATTCGTTTGTAGATTTTAAAGTAAGCCGCTGAGAGTGTTTATTTGAAAAAATACTCTCTAACTAAAAGATCCGCAACTTTCAGACGACCTTTGCTCAATTTTGTGAGATCAATAATGACCGATGAGACAATAATAGGCATCTTTATTTTTTTTTCAGAAATTCAAACATTTCAATTGGCAATTATAATTAATATTTCAAATTAGAAACTTTTAAAAACTGCATTGTAACCTAGAGGGAGCATTTAAATATAAAATATCAGTAATTGTTTTGAAAGTTATAAGTAAATACAGATGTTTCTTTGAAAATAACAAGCTTTTTAATATATATATACTTAAGTATATCAATTCTAACTTATCAGTAGGGCTGTAGAGTGAGAGTCGCGGAGTCGTAAAAAATGAGTGACTCCGATTTTTTCAATTAAATTAAAAAACAAAACAATGTATTTAAGAGAATATTAAAAAGTCCACAAGAATTATAAAATAAATCATTTTTAAATCAGAGTCAAACCAGTCGTTGTTTTTTTCATAGCTTCCTACACTGTCCTACTCAATAGATAATCAATATCGGTAATGCTGTGTTAATAATTGTTGACTTTGTTTAATATATATCATATTTTTTATTTCAATTCATAATAATTTTCCATTAAAAAAAATCTTTAAAATCATAAATATTACACAAAAATCTAAAAAAATGAAAAGCTTAAATTAATACCGGGCTATTTTGAACCAAAGCAATGACCTAGATCCATTTAAGTTATAGACAAATATCTATAAGTAGTATAAGCAACTACTAATCTTAACCTTTGTCGACACTGTTAATAGAGGAATATTAATGTTGCAACAGCTGCGGCTTTACAAAAGCTTGTGAATCCGCTGCCTCAAAATCAAACTTGAGAGCTTTAGTGCTCAATCTTTGCGGCTTTAAATATATATGTTATATCTTTAGAGTCATGAATCCATAATAATGGAATATGTCAACAGTATATATTTTATTAAGTACTAGTTATAAGTAAAATTTTCAATCCCACTTTTCAACAATGTATACAAAATGTAGATAATGTTACAATTCTTAGTTATTAATTCACTTATCGTTTCCATGACAGCAAGGTAGTCTTAAAAGCACAATTGTGCATTATGTTAAATTCAAATATATTTATTATTTATAATACTTTTTAAGATGTCCATGGTCAATACTTGGGGGAGAGGCATTAAATTCATAAAATAAAACACTCTTTCGTTTTACTTCCACATTTATTGAATTTGATCAAGACCGGATTCGTTCAACTGCAAAGGATATACATTAATACAATGCTATTCATACTTATCAACGTAAAACTATTAAATATGTAACAAGCAATTGGTAGTAGAAAAATAGATTTCGAGAATAAAACTTATGTTACCTTCTATAATACACTGAACTAAAATCGAATGATAGTATATTCCAAAGACAAACTTAAATTTTTTAACTAAAGTAAAATTTGTTTACTTAACTATAATTCACGTGGAGCCAATATGTAAGTCAAACAGAAAAATCATTTGATATTAGGAATAATGGAGATTGTGCTTCAGCATAAAAAGGGACGAATTTTCTTAACTTCTTTATTAAATTATGGTAATATTTAAAATAAATTATCTTTTTTATATGTTGATTCAAGACGTGAGCTTCAATAAGGGAGTTTTTTAATCAATGTTCCTTTCTTTGATAAGTACGTAAAAAATAGGCATAATAATAAAAGAGTATAATTTCGTAATACTTAACGAATTTCAAGAAGTAATAATTATTCTACTTAGGAGTTCCATGAGTCTCTTACTTATTACTTTTAGGGTGTTCACTGTCAATACTTGGTGGAAAGGCATTATATTAGTAAAAACACAATATTCCTTTGTACTTCATTCCACTTTATTTAATATGTCAGGACTGGTTCGCTCATTACGAGCATCGTCAACTGGTAAGAATAATTTCTTATCAGTTGACGATGCTCGTAATGAGCGAAACCGGTCCTGACATATTAAATAAAGTGGAATGAAGTACAAAGGAATATTGTGTTTTTACTAATATCTTACTCATTATATGAGATTACGCGTATATTTAATATGTATGCTGGTGACGTTTAATTGAATAAATTTAATTGATTATTAAGTATTATATAAGAAAATATTATAATTATAATAAATAATTATTGTTCTATTCAGAAAATTTAACACTCACCAGAGTGATATTTAAGGTCAATGTAAACTTAAATGTTGGCAATTATTGTATTCAAAGAATAAAAATGCCACCTTTTCTTGGATATTATTTTTAATTCTCTTGTAAATAAAATTCCGTTAAATTATTTTGCAGATAGATGAAAAAGTTTCGTGTTTTACTTGTTTGTTTGTGTCGTAAAGATCGTTTGGCAAAAATGCGGGCAGAAAAAGTTTTAATATGAGCAATGAAAATTATCTAATATTTTACCATATAATATATTACTGTAATATAAACTTAAAGTTATATGAACTACATTATTATCACATATTATCACATACATTATAAAATTTGATATAAATATGTGTTAATATACATCCAAGCCTTCGAACAAAAATTCATAAATCGATTGAAAAATCAATTTATAAAACTGTCCGTATCGGGATTCGAACTCGGTACCTCCGTAACCGAAGCCAACGACGTTGACCACTCGACCACACAGGCGGCTGAATTTCTGTTCAAAGGCTTGGATGTATGTGATGTCTTGAATTCCCCCCTCCCACCCATCCTATCCTATGAACGGGGCGTATCTAGAGCGATTATCTAACCACTAGTTATGTCCTTGCCCTATCCTTCTATTCCAACTCTCTTTGGAAAAAGAGGAAATAAGCAACTGAGTAACAAGCAGTTCTCGTAGAAACACATCTGTTGAGATAAACTCCATTAGGAGTCCATATGCTCCACACTGGGAGCGGACATGGTTAAAAAAATGTGTTAATAATAACATCATGCTACACTATTTTCCAAAGATTAAGCACTATGATTATTTTATATTAAAGTCATACAAAAAAAAACTTTTCACGTTGCAGTGAAGAATTCGATCGAACATTTACATTACTACAAGTAATTCAACAGTTAAAAAAATTCCATAATCGCGTTCAAAGAATAATGGAAATTTTCCGATTTCAATACACCGTCATCTAGAAATAAAGGAAACTGTATAATATATTAAAAAATAAAACACTTAATTTAATAATTCTTCACTATTTATTTAAGATCAGTTTCACTCATCGCGAGCATTTTCAATTGATGTTAAATTGAAAAGAAAATTGTTGAATAAAAATCTTTCTTACAATAATTTAAAAAAATATATCATTTGATTAAATATATTTTTAAAATATTTTTTTACGAAACATTTACCCTTTCTTAGATAGCGGGATTATACAAATGTTTACATAATGCAATTTTATTCTAATACGATATTGCTTTGAGTATCGACATATTCTGCTTGAACGTACGTGAATTTATACACATATTAGTTAACAAGAATTTAATATAAACTTTTCTGAAACTTGACGAACTGTGTGAATAATTTCTTATTTTAAGTTTTGTACAAGTTAAATAAACGATTTAGAATTTTAATTGAAATAAATTGTACATTAAAATGTTGGTTTTATTATTTAGAAAATTCAATATTGAACATTGAATCCAAAAGTTATTCGGTAAGTATTTTGTCGTGAAATAATTCGACCGTGGTTCGTAAATTTATTCAAAACAAATAAAATGTAAATTAGTAAAAATAAACATAAGTTTTGGTTTCATAGGAAATCACGATACCGGAAACAATCTTCATAGTGCTGGGTGCTCCCGGTGAATAAAGACAGGCGATCTTATCGTACCTCCAGATAAAAGTCAAGTTGGCAGTGAAACCTTTGAAGTCATTCACCAGAGGTAGCGTTTATCATTTTTCAGCTCGGGGGCATAAACATATTTGTCTGCTGTTGATGGTGTGGGCCGCGTGGCTTACGGGCGTAATACTAAAATATGGAAGGCAATATACCTACTACGGCGTCGCAAATTCTTTTTGTTCTGCGCATTGCAGTACCTTTACGGCGTTCCATATACTTAGATACCATGCTTCATTTTCATCAAATAAACTTACTGCAAACGTAGGGGGATATACAGAATACAGAACACGCTGTATTTCTTAAAGTATACAAGGTAACGTTAACAAAATGATAACGATGTGAGTAAGATGGCCATACGATTGTGGCGTGGCTTAACCCTTTTAGTACCTTGAAGCTGATATAACGGTTTTCAAAAAAACGTAAAAAATACCCTGAGTCGATATATTGGCCTTTTTACATCTATGACCTATAGATGTGAAATGTATTTTAATCATGAATGTTGAGGTTTAAATTTTTTATATGTAGTAATTATATTGGTTGAAGCAATGAAAATTATAAAACAATTGTGGAATTGTGGATTGTTGGAACATACTGTGAAACTCGAATCTTTGACTAATCCACACTACTGATAGAAAAGCCACGATTCGTTGCAGGAGATCGAAGAAAGTTGCATTTCTTGTGCTTCAATTCTCAGGATTAATAAGATCGACAAAGATAAATATGTTTTGAACTATTTTAACACCGTGAGAGTTTCTTTAGTATTGAATAAAATGATTGTTTTGGAAAAAAAACCCAATATTATAAGATACAATAGAATGCAAAAACAAATAAAATGAATTCAAAATAATATATCAAGGATAATAATTACGTGAAAAAACAATATGATATTTTAAAACCTTAAAAATAAATTTTGTGACGGAACAAGATTTTTTGAATGAAGAAAATAAATAGATTAAAAATGATAAATTTATAACACAAACATAAATTCTAGAAGCCTCATTAGGCGGCGGTGAACAAAATATTCCAAATTTACTTTTAACAATCTTTAAGTATTGCGTTGCGGTCTTTTAATGACGCAAATCAATTTCGTTTTGAGTGACTTTTGTTAACGAATATTTTCTAAGGCATATTTTTTCCGAAAATTTACCTCATTATTGGAAACCTCTTCATTTATCAATTTTTCCGTAAGCTAAAGAGCTATATTTTTAAGGTATTCAGCTGGAATATCTTGGATATATTTTTTCATTTCTTGGAATAAATAAGAATTTAATGACGAAAAAGACTTTTGAATTAAATATCTTCAATAAGATGAGTTCACATAAAAAAAGCATTGAAATCACCATTGATAATTCTTTTTTTGGAATATCCCTACATTTTATAATTCACGATTATTTAACGTAATCTACCTTTGTGCATGAATGCTTTTTATGATTAAAAATATCAAAAACAAATAAATAAATAAAATGACTAGCTCAAAAGACCCATACGCTTTTAAAACACTGATAGATACAAAGAGACTGAGACGAACATTTAATTACAATTTTAAAGATACAAGTTTGCAAACATGACATGTCCTTAGAAACGTTTAACCTTATTCTGTAAACCAGTGTCTACCAAACTGTGTGCCGCGGTGGAAGATGTCTTTAAAATATTAATTTTGAATAATGCCGATTCATTTAAATTTTATTCAATTTTATATAAATGCAACATCTACACATTCAAACAAATATTTGTCACGTTTATACATCTTCAACGTGACACATTCAGGTACTTTTCCTTTTTTAAATATTTTTTTTTGTGTGTCACGGTTCTAGTCCCATTTAACGGTGTGCCGTTAAGAATAAAAGTTTGGCGGACACTGCTCTAAGCAAACATCTTCGATGCAGAATTAATCACGTTTTCTATGTCCAATATATTTTTTGCGTTAAGCATATTGGCTGCATATTGTGAGAGATTTGTGTGTTTCAATTATCTTATAATAGTTGACATTTTTGGTAAACTACATTTTTTTAATTTGTTATTTTCATAATTAAATTGTGTCATTTAATATATTACATATATTATCATACTAAACTTGAGCGATTCAATATGAATTATTTTCATTTAATACAATGATACTTTGACAGTATATTTTTCAATGTTTTAAGACTTATCCTGTCTGAAGACAGATAATCTATGTCATTGGTTTTGGTCACAGTGCTTACGGGTTCAAATCCGAGTACGAGAAGTGCTTTATTTTCCAATCGATTAACAAATTTATTTTCCTAGTTTGATGTATTAAATTCTCTACTAGCTTTTTGATTCCTAAAACGGGGCAAAACTAGATCTATTGGCTATCTACTAGCCCGTTTTTAGTTATATCCTTCTATCTCTACTGTCTTATAAGAAATTGGTCCAGTAACAGAGTACCAAACATTTCCAGTAAGATAAACTATATTTGTAGTTCTCTTGTTCTACTTTGGGAGCAGACCGAGGTGGTTAAGAAGACCTTACATAGCTCCATACTTATAAAATTAATCTGGCCGAAAAAAGATGTTGAGAAACAGAATAATAAGCAGCTCCTGTAGAACAATGTCTGCTGAAATAAGTTGTATTTATAATCAATATGATTTAAATTAATATAAAAAATGGTTTAAAATATACCAATGTCTTTAACACTATCATTTAATATGATTACAGCAATAACGTTTTGCGTAATTAATCAAATAGGTAGAATGATCGTTGTTAATTGCTAACACATATATTATATTAGATTACCAAAGTGTGGTGGAATATGTTATTACAATAGAGGTATCTGCGTGCATCTACTGTAGATAATCGCAGTGTCAATTTACACATAACGCTATGATGTTACGTGCAATAATGTTGATGGAATTCGTACGCTCGTCCATCAAGCGGCAGATAGTCCGATCGATTAATTACTTCGGTAATTAGATCTCGATTACTAAAATTGCAGCACTTAGTTATCGTTCGGCTGATGGAGAAATAAACTAAAGTATATGCTGTAATAATGGAAGGGTGGTATATACAAGGCCTGGGAAAACTTTTTTGCTGAAGGGGTGTACTATCAATAAAAAATGAATTAATTAAAAGTGAAAAAATATTTTAACGCAAAATTGACAATATAAAAAAGAATTCCCACGTTTAAAATAAATGATTTTATAATCGGCAACCGTTTAATCAGGGAAATAGAATGCATAAAAATACGCGTTGGTGAGAAGCAGTGGCGGCTGGTGGGTAAAATATTGGATACATTTTATTTTTAACATAAAAAATATACTTAATATGTATTTTTATTTTATTGTAAAATTTATTCTTCTGTATTTTTTGCTTGAAATTATCCAATATAAAAAAAATTGTCGCGCGCGTGCTTAGCCGCGTTACTTGTTCGCCGCAGCCCGCGCCGGTCTTGTACTGCCGGTACTGCTGGAGTGGTAGTACAAAACCAAGCGTTGAGCTTCGAGCTCCCTCCTTGCACCCCTCCCAAAGCAACCTCCTTATAAAATGGTCTAAAAATTTCCCACGTAGAACAAGTCAACCATAATTGGAAAAAAAACAGATTCATTTTTAATCGGTAAAGCAAAGTTAATTCTCCGTTTTTTAAATGTATCGAAATAAACAGCAGATAATAAAAATGGTTATTCGATACTGTTTCCGTTTCAATACTATTATGTTGGTTTCCATTTTAATACCTTTGGTCCTGGCTAGAAAACTTCAAATGAAAATATGTTTGCGATTTGATTAAGCAGACGAAATAATGTAACCAGTATTATGTACATTGTATTATTAGTATGACAAGTAGACATACACATTTGATGTGAAAAATGAGTAAATATTCAGTAAATCTCATTCTTGTTCATACAATATTTTCATTACTTCAATATACTTTATATTGTTTACTCATTCCTACAGCTCAACCGGAATACAGAAGTCTATGATGTAAAATATTTATTTTATTCATGTCGTTTTCGAAGAATCGAGAAGCACATTTTCGAATATACCGGGGAAAATTTAAATAAATGGATTCCAATTGGATTTACAAATAACCGCTAAAAGATGTAATGTTATACTTATTTTTTCTGACAAATAGATACGTACGTGACCAAACAAGCCCTGTACGTTTCTAAAAGTCTATTTGGAACATTTGCAGTGTTCTTGCACGGTAGAAAGTGGGCCGAGTGGAAAGTAAAGTGCTTTTGTAGAACTTGTGAAAACTGCTTCTGCCTTTGTAGAACTGTGGAATTGTGGAACTTTCAACACTGCAGCGGTCTCTGTATGCCTACTCGACGATAGTATAACAACTGTTTGTGGGCTATAATTAGAAAGTTCCTGTAAAACATTGACTTCAGAGATATCTGTTTTAGAAATTTATTTGATATTATGCATATGTATGTACAGTTTAATTTTGATCTTTTTATGGTATTTTTACTGAAAAACATTTAATATTTCAAATAGTATTATTGGAAATGATTCAACACCTCACGTTATTCACAATACCTAAATATTATATAGTCTTATCATTATGTAAAAATAAATACTAGTATATCAAGAAATGTGTTTTTGTTAGAGAACAAATTAAAGCTATTCATTGATTGAATTTGTATTTACTTGGTGACGTTCTATATGATATAGTTGATCGCCCTACGTTGTCAGTATATTTAAATTTCTAAAAATAGCATGCTGCCAAAATAGCTATCTGGAGATAATCGTAGAACTAATAAAAATATATTTCAAAAGTTCTTCTGTTTGAATAATATTAATAAAAGCCTGTTATAATAGCCACCTGCTTGGTCACGTGGTCAACGTCGTTGTCCCCAGTTACGGGAGGTCACGGGCTTGAATCCCAGTACGGACAGTTTTATTATTTGATTTTTCAATCGATTTATGACTTTCTGTTCAAAGTCATGTATGAATGATATCTTGAATTCTCGCTTTCCATCCATAATTTCCTAAAATCAGGGCGTAGCGAGAGCGAATAGATAACTACTAGTCCTGTCCTAGCCATGTGCATTTATTTCGATTCTCTTTGGAAAAAAGAAAGATTGAGCAACTGAGTAACAAATAGTTTTCGTAGAAACAATTGTGTTGTGATAAACTCCATTAGGAGGTTATATGTTCAACATTGATAGTGGACATGGTAAAAAAATAAAATAAAAATTTGATACAGATCCATTAAATACAGGCCACATTCCAATACTCAAATCACTGGAATATGTTAACTGTTACATTTTATTACTTTTTTATTACTTTGTTATATCAAATTTATGAAACTCTTAAAATAATAAAACGCATTGACGCTAGCTGTAATGCAATGTATTTTTCTTTTCTTTTTATATTAAGCGTAAACAAACTTAAAATAAATTAAAGCAATAAAGTTGTGTAAATTTAGAATTATTAATTAGTTTCATCGAGACTGGCAATCTTAAATATCGGCGTAAAGTACTTTAAAAACTATATAATTAAAATTAAACTGAAAACAATATTAAACCATTATTATTCTTCTACTAAAAATACGCAGTTTGGTTAATTGATTTACCAAATCATTTTAAATCATGGGTAAAGTGCATTAATTGAATTTCATAAACTCGTTTTGAAAATTACTAAATTAGATGAATTTTTAAAATAATTTAAAAATAAAGATTGTATTGAAATAAAAAAAAATGTACATGTTTCTCGCTTGCTTTAAAATGCAAATATAAAGTGGAGCTCCAGTTCGGACATAATGAAAAAAGTACATCTCGACCGTAATATTGTTTATTTTTTTCATTCTAGTGAGATGAATTGAAATCACTCTATTTTACCTCGTACAATATAAATGAAACACTTTTTTTCAGGTGGTTACATTAAAAGAATTTTGTGAAAGTGTTTTGAATGTGGTTGTTATATTTGGATTTAAAAAAAAAACAACTGAAGAAAGATTAGTCCATTAGTGGAGAACGTGCGGCCTCTAGGCTACTCTAATACGGCCTTTTGACTTTTATAATGCAATATATCCACTTTGATCAAATACATATTAGCAAGCGTTTGGAAAAAGAACGTAATCAACCCATTATGTATATGTTCGGCAGTTGACAAAAGGCAGGTGTTAACGTTTTTTTTACTGCGCCCTTATGTTGAATTAGATAAATGAATGTAAATTTTAGAAATTAAAAGGTTCCCCACCCCTGGATTCATCTAAATATAAATATAATTTCTATTTAAATAATCTGACTGATATTAACATTGAATACTGTAAAAATATTATATAAAAGGTAACTTGTTTTTTTTTATAATATGCTATAATGCCTTTAAATGACGTTATGAATTTTTTGATCCATATCGTTATATATTCAGAAAAATGTTTGTAATTTAACCTTATAAATTTTGTTTTTAATCTTCTTTGCTTGAAAAAAGCTTACCATAGCAGAGTTCTCACGAATAATTCTATTTACAGAAATAGTGCTTTTATATATTTATAGTTTTGCGACTTGACATTTTTCAAAACCCACAACCTTTTCGCCATATTTAAAATTATTTAAAACCGTCTAAAGTTTTCAAAGTCAAACACTCTAACTCAGTGTCTGGCGATTTTTTTTACTTCGTGGCACACCGGTGAATGGGATTTGTTCCGCGGCACACTAAATAAAAATTCTTTGAAAAATATGCCTATAGAATTATTTTAAATGAACATTTTTGAGGCGCTACATCTGAGACTTTTTTAGGCACACAGTTTGGCAGACATTGCTCCAACTTAAAGATTATGTACTGTTAAATAAAAAAAATTAGCTGAAACCCTATTTATATTTATAAAAACTGTTTTTTGATTTACTCTTTTTCATATTATTAAATCAGTGTCACTGAATAAGTAACGAGGTCATTACGATAACATTGTATGTATTGGAAAAATAATTCTCACTTTTATGTTCGCTCCCAATTTGGAGAATATGACTTCCTGATAGAGGTTTTTTAAAAGAAGTTTATTCAACGGCAAATATTTGCTGCTCATTTGTTAGCGAGAGTAGTAGGGGTAGAAAGATATGACTTATCGTTAACTAATCACTCTCACTACGCCCCGTTATTTTAGAATTCGAACGGCAAAAGGATTTTTTTATTATCTAGCAAAACAAATGATGGTATCCCACCACCATCCGCTATGTGTATGCAGCCGCATTTTCACGGCCGCCTTTCATAACGCAATGCGATCAAGAAAAGAAAATAATTTATTTCTCATATTATTGGCCCGATACAGAGCTGTATGGGACCTATATTTTAACCATGCACTGTTGTGCTTAAAAGATAAAGATAGAAAGAAAAAAGAGAATGTGACTTGTTCAGTTATTTAGTTTAAGTGATATTAAGTATCCTGTGTATCCTTATACTGAGAATCCGCCGTGGTGGAAGAGTTTAATCTAATAAAAA
This sequence comes from Himalopsyche anomala, assembly GCA_031772345.1. NCBI lineage: Eukaryota > Metazoa > Arthropoda > Insecta > Trichoptera > Rhyacophilidae > Himalopsyche > Himalopsyche anomala. Next base: position 28,200,313 of record CM062824.1, read on the forward strand.
CATACACACGTTATTGAGACACTTATGGTACAATGATTAAAACAAAACTAGTTTTTCTGACGGTTTTCAAGCCAGAGCCGCGAAGAAATTTATTCAATTTGGTAGCTAAAACGTTATTTAATTCTAGTAGAGTGATTTGATATTAAAAAAACATATACCATTACAAATAATTAATTACATTTCAACTACTGAAGTAAAACTGTTTAAAAGCATACAAAATATATAAAATTGTGAGCGAGGATAAGTTAAGACTTTCGCAGAGCAAAGAAGGATTTTTTTTAATGAATTCATTTTACGTGACTTGTGAGATGTGTTCACGACTGTTTTGTATGCCAGGCTGTAAAATGTCTTCGTTTTTTATAACAGTTTCATTTAAACTTGTAATAAACATCTTTTAAATAATCTTCGTGGCCAGTCATATCTGGCATTTCCTTAAAGGAACACAATTATATTTTGAGTATAACCAAAACAAAATTGAATAATACGTTAAGGAACTAAAGTAACAATGTGGTACTTGTTCTTTATTGATATGCATGTGTGATGTTAAATTTGTATTTATTCACATGTAACTAAATGGTAACACGCAATCGTTATATTGAACGGTTACCATTTTGTTTATTATTGTTAAAACATAATTAGGGCCTCCAATCAAGGGATGTCGGATCCCGAAATCGCGGGATTGTGGTTGTACTAGTTCCGGGATTTTGAGATTGAGGATAAGAAATTCTCGAAAAGTTGTTGAAAATAGGCAAACATTTTGAAATCCGCGCGAGAGTTAAAAATAAAGTCCCACATTTTTTTATTATAAGAATTCCGTAAATTCCTGGCTTTAGAAATTTGAAAAATAGCTAAAAAAAAAGGTTTCATTCAGCTCACATTTTTTCATTTTAAGAAATCCGTAAATTCCCAGAATTTCAAAATCGGCGAGGAAAAATTGTTCAATTCCTAAATCCCGGAATTACGAATAAGATCCAGAATTGAATGCTTTAGTCATGCTGAACAAAGAAGTTTTTTCAAATGTCGTTTTGTATTTACGGATATTTTGTTTATAAGATATATCTGTTGATGTTATTGCCATAAATGCTCTTTATTTTTCTAGTCTATAGTCTAGTCTATAAGATTGTCCGCCTCTTTTTTTTTCTAGCTTAGAATTTCTTGCAAACAATTTTGTTATTGCAATGTCGTTAGCTGTACGTTACTCTCTTTTTGCTATTTTCGTTAGTTGCAAGTTTTAGAGGTAAGTTGTGATTTTAGTTAAAACGATACAGCATTCAATTTAAAATATCTGGAATAGTCTTCTTGCGAACAAATAAAATAAAGTATTTACTAAAAAACCTTTTCATATTTTTAATTTGATTGGTAGACTTAGGAGAGCTTGATTTCTGGTGGTAAGTAAATATAATATTATTAAAGGATTTTTCTGTTTTTGATGGATTCAGTAATAACATTTTAAAAGTTAATTTTCAATACAAAATTAAGCTTAATGACTATGTTATTTCACAAATTGTGATTTTGCCTCTTTAAGATGTATCATCAGTCAAAACATTGCAAGATTTTTAATAAACGGTAGCACATGAAGTGGTGCAACAAAGATATCAAGTTATTTGTTTTTAATTTGCTTTAGTGTGATAACAGTTATTGTAGAAAGTTTATCTTTTGTCCATATGCAAATATACATGAAACCTTAACTGTAAAAAATACATAATTATAAAAATAAAAGTAATTTTTGTTATTATTTAAAAGTACTGTTTGAAGCCAAAATTTGTAAAAACACTGTAATTAAGTAGACAGTGCCTTAATCTTAAGCTAAATTTTAATTATCTTTCGAAATAAAAAGAGTAACGTCATATAATATTCGTTAAATATTACAAAGAAGGTGCATTACAAATCAAAGTTTGTTTTCTTGTTAATTAAAAAGTTGTACGGGCGGTAGAAATGTGAAATCCATTTGAAAAATGAACCAAATTAATTACTCAGTATTCATTGAAGTATCTAACCATTACCTGAGCTGGAATGACATAAATACTACTGGTAGAATTTCACACAGACTGCTTTTCATTTGTGATGTAATTACAATTGAAATTGCCAACTTGATTCCTCTTTAATTGGAGACCTAGAGTTGAAAACTGGAACATTGACGAGAGCTGCAACTAGAGTGGCCAAATGCTAAAAAAAAATCTTTCGCGATTTCGTAGTTTAAACGTTGAAAATGGTATGTATCAAATTGTTTTTAAAAAAATATATAAATGCGTTCTTTGGATGTCAAATAATGGAGCTTTAAGTCATAGTACCCGTAAGCACCAAAGTTCGTCGAGTGTCCTTAATCACTGGTGTTTTGTTTACTAACATCTCTTTACCATTGTTGGCAACGGAAAGGTGTGATCGTTTCAGAGGTGAGCAATCCATGGTGAAACTAGTTCACGCGGAAACAATATGAATTTATATTCGAATTGTATGTATTATATATACCTCCCCATATACTATAACAATATATATATACATAGATATATAATACATAAAGAAACAAACCAAAGAGAGTCATTTACATTATGTTAAAAGCCTTCTTTATACAATTTGAATCGTTCAAATTATGTACATTTTCCTAGTAAAAAAGAAGGAAATTTTGGAAATAAACAGAGCATAACTGCACCGCCTTCCGATTTTTAATGAAATATTGAATATGAAGGGGTCTCCACTGCTGTACTCTATATAAATATAGTCATAAAACCTTTTCCGACAAACAAATAGATATAAGTCTTAAAACCACTCAAATCTTTGGGCATTCCCATGAGCTTACCCTTTTCGCCAGCAGTGGTTTTAAACTCAATGATACATTTATTTATTATATAAGCACGAATCATTCATTTACTGAGCGTCAGTTCAAGTTCATCCGTGCACCTGAACGCCTGAAGATGCCGAAAGGCGAAACCCGGGTCGTTAATGACAAAATCTGTGAAAATGTACATAATTTGAACGATTCAAATTTAATATTGAAATTTAACCAAGCACCTTAGTCGAAATCTTAAATTAAAAAAAAGTCTTCTTTATAATTGTTATTAATATGAGAACTAAGCCAACATTGCTATTCTTTTTATACTTATGAATTTTTAATGGTTTAAATAGTATAAAAATAAAGTTGTTTAAATACGTTTGTTTTTATCGGGAATATATTACTCCCGACTATTCGATGCCCGATATATTCTAATTCCAATTTCACGCAGACTGCGGTTGCCACTAATGGAAATCCTATTTGTTTACCTATATGTATATCCAGAAAAGTTGGCTTAGTATCCGACAATTTTTACTAAGACTATTTAAATAATACAATAATAATTTCAACAATTTGACCTCCACATTATTGAAATACTGCTTTTATGTTGGAACAGTTGGAATGAAAAAGATTTTTTTCCAAGAAAGGATATATAACATTTAAAAAACGTTATTAATAAGTTAACATTTTTGTGCATACTATTTTCATGTAAAACAACAAATGAAAACAATAAAATGAAATACATTTCATCACAATTTGACGTTTAGAAAAAATAAACTGAATTAGCAGAGTTTTTATGTTTTAAACTTTTTACCAAAGTGTAACGTTAAATTTGAATCGTTCAAATTATGTAATTCACATAAGTTTTGTCACTAACGTTCCGGGTTTCGCCTTAAGGCATCTTCAGGTGTTCAAGTGCACGGGTGAACTTGAACTGTCTATTAGTAGTAGTAGAAATTGGTAGTTTTATTGAACTATGATTTTCAATGTACAATTCTATACTCAATTAATAACAATTGAAATCTTGCTAATACAGTGTATTGGTAAATGATACTTAAATTTAATACTGCATTGTTCATTAAAGCAGAATATCTGTTCATTTTATGAATATTTTCGATTTCTTTTCTGAGTATGTTAATACGTATTTATGAATTTTTCTTAAATATTTAAAATGCATTGTTAGCAGGCTGTTGTTCCACTTAGGTGATTTAAAGCTCTGTCTATATGACTACGCTTTCCGCTTGATGACATTCTATAATATCAAGCAATGTGTGGCGTGCGTGCTAGCTGCAATCAGGCTACGAGGTGTCTACGCCATGGATGTCTCGTAGTGGTTAATTAAATTTATCTTGATTGTTTCGTGATTTTGCATAAATAATTAATACACGACAAATACATAACTTGACTTAAAATGAAAATGATAATAGGTCTTTTAGTTTTTACACTTTATAATAAATATACGAAAAAGTAGAGTAGCCCAGCTCAATACTCTTTGAGCTTTAGTATCACTTGTTTGTACTGTAAAGTATGTTTGTTTGTTAAGATATCATATGCTCCAAATAAAAAGTGAATATGGATTTTAAAAAATCCGAATCAAAAAATCCGTACTCTTTCTAGACTTAGATTGAACATGGCTTAATAAAATGATTGATTTAAACAAAAATGTATGTAACCCCTTCATTTTTCATTGAATATTATATTGAAGTGGTATGTGAAGTTGAACTAATTTTAATTCTTTTATAAAGAGAATTGATGTCGTAGACATATAATATGATTGGTTTAGTATGCTTTCTGAACAAGTTCTCTGGAAACTAGATTTCGTTTCGTCGTTTTTACTTCACAACCAGTTAAGTAAAAAAAAAAAAACGCTACTGGAGCGACTCATGTTTTTTTTTTGTCTCGAGGTGAGTTATATTAAAATAATCATAGTAATCTCAGTAAATAAATAATACATATCCGTTGAATTGGCAATACCGTACATATATTTTTATATTTCAATATGTTTTCAATTAAAAACGTTTTATTTTTGTAAACATGATTAATACCTATCAGGTTCGATTCCCAATACGAAAAATATTTTTTAAATCAATTGATTGATTTCTGATTAAAGGTATGGGTGTTTGTGATGCACGAAAATGCTAAGTTAACCGCTAGTTCTGTCCTACCTATCCTTGTATTCCTACTACTCTCTACTAAGTAACAAACAGTTTTCGTAAAAAACCTCTGAGGAGATAATTATATTAGAATATTATATACTCCTTATTGGGAGTGAATTAATAAAACCTAATATATTATGCGTTATGACTTGAAATTACATTTTTAGTTACGGTTTTTACAAAGAGGAAAATGGAAAAAAAGTATACTTTAAACCTGTTTTAAGTGTTTGTGATGCACAAAACCGCTGGTTCTGCCCTGCCTATCCTTGTATTCTCACTACTCTCTACTGAGTAACAAACAGTTTTCGTAAAAAAACTTCTGGGAGATAACTCTATTGGAATATTATATTCTCCATATTGGGAGTGAATTAATAAACTCTAATATATTATGCATTACGACTTGAAATTACATTTTTAGTTACGGTTTTTACAAAGAGGAAACTTGAAAAAAGTAAATTTTAAACCTGTAAAAGCTTTTCATTACACACTGTAATGTTTAATCATACCCGTCCCGTGTTTACCAAATATCAGGTCTTTGATAATTTATTATTCGCAAGACTTTGCTATTTATTAATTATTCGCCATAAAACGTGTTTAAATCCCTACCTCCTACGACACTACGTTAATTACGCTGGCACAGAGATTTGGGTAGTAAAAACATAATGTGTGTTATTTTATCAAGCCTATTTATTATTATTTTGACAAACGTAGCATGTCGTTTGATAAATGTATATTAAAATGACGGAGTGAGATACGAAGCGAAAAAGTTACTCGATCAATCAAATTCACAAGAAAACTTTCCAAAGGAATAATATCACACACAAAAAGGCTTCGGGGAAACATTTCCGGAAAAAATCAAATAAAGGGGCAATCCGGATAACATAATATTGGGGCTTTTGTAAAACGAGTCCTGAAATATGACGGCCGTGTTTTGTTGAGAAGTATTTTTTGATTGAATGTATTTTTAAAATTGAATTGTTCTCCATCACACCTTTTATTCTATTGATATTTGAAAATCCGTATGATTCAACAATTCTTGGAATATTGTTCAAGTAAATGAATTTTTCAATTTTCAATAAAACAATCAGTAGCTATTCCACTCGGTAAGCAACCGTGCCCTCTTGCAATACAGTTGAAAATGATCACTGCATAAAGCAACTGGTTACGGCTATAAAAAATTGGAAGTAGTACTAAACAATAATTGAATTACATAACCGGCGTTGTCCAAAAATATAATAATTCTGATTGAATACTCTTTGACTCTTAGCACGGAGGGAAAGAATAAGTCTTATGCTGAAAACAGTCTTCTTCGATTGCATCAGGCTTGCAAAGATCTTATATATAATATATTTATATATAACCATCGACAATTCATAAGCCATGCAAATCTTACCTAAAGTATTCAAATTACATTTTGAAGGTTTTTACTTTATCGTCTTATTGTAATGTATTAAAAATAAAGTTATTTCATAACAGAACAAAAAACAGTGAGACGTCACTTAATATTGTCTTTAGTTGATCAAAGTTCTTCAAACATCAAGCACCAAATAAACTACGTACACTATATATTGTAAACGTATTGCTGTAAGCTTTTTTAATCAGTTTTTCAGATTTTATGATTAGGATGTTAAAAATAAAAAAAGGACCGAAAAAATCTACATTCAAAATAAATTAAATTTATCTTAACAAATTAAAGTGTTAAAATATAGATGCATTAAATTAATAAGATTATAACAAATTCTTTATTAATTTCACAGTTTTATCAAATAGTGAGCAGCGGTTTCCATTCACAAGAAGATATTCAACTGAATCTGTTTTATTGTAAATACATATATCATTCAAATAATGTATTGGAGAAAATACAATTTCATAATGCCACAAAACAACCCTCATACTATTATTATGTGTAAAAGAATATTACCTCACTTAGAACTAAACACTATAAAATTCAGTTTTATTTTTAAAAAGTTTCGTCGTTTCCGAAAATAATAAAATTGTTACGGAGTTGTTTTAACAATCTAAAGTTGTATAGAAAAGTATTTAAAACAATAAAATGCAATTAAATATTTCAAAACTTTAAATAATGGAGTTACAAAGCGAATGAGTTCTCGCTGTAAATCGTAATATTATTTTTGAAAACACTCTGAAAGTTCATCAGGCCGCTGGTACAGCTAGAGGCAAACAGTTCTGTGAAACTTTCAGACTCTTCGCTCCATTTTTATCTCGGCAGCGTTCGTTGCGAATGAATATTTAAACTATGACCATCTACATTTAAAGCTTTTACCCTGTTATGACATTCAAGTACTTGATCACTTATAAAAGCAAGTTTTGTTTACTCTATTTCTGTAGCACTATATTTATTTTAATATAAAGGTGAAAATTTGTTAGTAAAATTACAATAAACGGTGGTGAATTACTATAAAAGCGAATGAGGCGCGCTCTTGGGGGCTCATAATCTTAAGAGCATTCATTACAAATGGTTTTTATTATATAGCCCATATAATTTTTGTGTCAATTTTTTTACATTTCTATACTATCCGAAAAAGGGTCTACCATATTTTTAATTTGAAACTGACAATATAGTAATACTTAGGATTGATTTGCTTATACCCACAACTATACGTTCAATAATGAATGCATCATTACAATAAATGTTGAAAATGAAATACTATGACAACTGTTTTATTTATTAGAGTATACTATTATTATGCGAGGTGCCTGAAATAAAATTTAACATTTTGCATTCTTGTCATTTTTGCGTGAAGTATGCCAAGTTATGTATTAAAAATAATTGTGAAAAAAATATGTGGTAAATCTTTTCTATTGGACAATCACATTGTTACTTAGTGTTTTTCTGGATAACCTATTTTTATTTTACATAGAAAACACTGTTGTAGTGTGTATTTACTAAATTTACTTAACTTTTACGATACTTGTAAAGTATTATGATGCTTCAAAATTATTCTTTCCTAAAATACCACTTGGTTCACTTTATTTCAAAAAATACTTTAAGTGGTGTAAAGTCCACTGGCAAGCTCACGTTTTCCAATGAATACTATGAGGTAATTAGAAAGAATCACCCAGTGATCAGTATTTTTCATGGTGTGATAGTATATTTCACATTTACTACTTTCTACTAGTGATAAACATTCATGGTAATTTATAAACTTTTTTATGATTACCAAAAATAATGTTTTCGTTTTCGCGATTTCCTCTAACTCGATGGTCAGCCATATCTCAAAATTACCAACTCCTCGTTGTAGCATTATTTATTTATTGTTTAAAATTAAAATTACAGTACATGACATAACAGCTTACGCTAATTCGCCATGTACTTGACAAATATAAAGAAATAAAATATAAAATAAAACTACATAATACATCAAAATCAACACAAAAAATCAAGAAATAAAATAGTAAAATTTCACAAACAGTTCACAAATACTATTACTAATACTATGGAACAAAGACATCAACATAATATAATTTCATTGTAATTGGATTTCTTATTTTTTGTATAAATGTAAATTTCACCAAGACAAATACAGATAGTATGGAAGTTTTTATTTGTTGTTTTATTTTACGAATATAATGCAAGAAAGTTAAATTATAAGTTACGAGAAAAAATTAAAACTTTCTACGCTTTTCTTTCGGCGACAAGGCAATTTGTTGTCTTGACAACATAATTAAATGCCAGGTACATTATTCCAAATGTGGGAGATCTTAAAATGGTTTACTGGCTTCATGAGAAAAAGTTCTACGGAAAAAGTATATCTTGCTTTAAGTTATATTAGTATCGCACTATAAAAAAACGGCATTTGAGCTTCATCGGATATGGTTTAATAAAAATCATAAATGGTATCTAATATTCAGGAGTGCCGGTCGTCCGCTTTCCGGGATTAAATTCCTTTTCAGCTTCTACCACCAAAGCTTGATTTTTGTAAAACAGTCATACTTCATATATATTAAAATAAAAGCATGATTTTCCTTGTAAAAAGTATAGTCTTCACGTATATTTTTATATAATTACATCCTACTATTTAAAAAATATTCCGTATTTTTTTAATACTGTGAATTTATATCGATTGTAGAAAGGTAAAAATACAAAACACATAGTTTTATCAAAACTTTGTGTTATTTTTTTCGCTAATCACAATCTATACAATGTTTTATCAAAAATATGTAAGCTACAAATGCCGAATTAGTATCAACATTTATCGTTGTAAGTTTGAAAAAAGAAGGGAATGTGAAAATTGCGATCAGGAAAAATGACTAACAAAAAAGTTTTTCCTAAAAAAAATATTAAATTCATATCATATTGAATGAATAAAACACTAGTTTATTTGTCTTTGCGCACATTAAGGTTATGTATATTTATTATTTTGTCTTTGGGCCAAAATCATAAAAAAAATTGTGCATCCTTTAAAATTTGTTATGTGTGGGATACACTTGTTTTTCTTTCCACAGTCAATTATATGTAAAAAAGAAGACATTTTTGTACTAAATATTAAGATCTTTATTAAGGACATCAGTTGATATGTAATGCCTTTCCACCAAAAATGTACAGTGAAAACTTTAAAAGTGACATTGCAAACAAGAAGTAACTTTTCAACTAGCCATATTTCAGCATTGAAAAAATTCTCACTCAAAACGCAACGGAAGTGTTTAAAGATACGAAATACGAAAGCATTAATATCAGTTTTAAAAGCTCGTAACGCTCGTGATAAGCGAAACCAGTTCTAATTTACAATAAACAATGTGAAATTGGTAAAAAAAGTATTTTATTTTTTAATAAAATGTCATTTCACCAAGAACTGAGAATAAAAGTTTAAAAAGTGACGAAAGAGATTTCTAAGAAAAATGCGTAGGCTATGGGGTAGAAAAGATTTATTCGTTATTATTATTTTAATCGCCAACGCTCTTTTATCATTTTTTGAATTGAGGATTTTGTATAAGTAAAATATTCAAACCGCAAAGGAGTTATTTGAAAACAATTCAAAGTATTTAAAACATTTTTATTCATAATAACTTTTAAATGAATATTCTTTCCTTTGTTAGCTCGGTTTTCAATCAGGAGAAAGGTAGTTAATGTTAATATTTAGACAATAAGCAGCATCCTCGCAAACTCTTTTTAGTTTCCAGTGAGATATAAACAAGTAGAGAAAAAATATTGAAACAATGGTAAAACGTTAGTATTGTTAGTATACATTTAAACCTAGAAATAATAACATTGCTAAGAGGTACGAAGGCTTAAGACTTGATTGCCAGCTATGAAAAACATTAATTTATATTTGATTTGAAATTTTAAAGCACCGAGATGTTTTTACTTCCAGAAGTAGTTTATTTTGAAGTTGATCTCGCGATTTGCTTAACTGAATTTTATTTTATGTATTGAAAAGTGAAATTCTTATCTGTTGAAGAGTGTTTTCAATCAAAAACTCATGTCATATAAATGTATCATTTACAAATCAAATATAAATTGAAAAATCATATATTTTTTAAATTATTTTAAATACTCGTATAAATTTTTTAAATGTATAATGCTTTAAGATATTACCGAAAATCTTATCTTGATAATGATGCGCGCAGATTTTATTATGACAGTCTCATTTGATAGAACTTTTTAAATTATTGGAAGTTTTAGGTGACGAAAACAAATCTAGATGTCTGATATAACTTCGTGACTATTTCTACGACCATTCAAAATGGAATCTCGTTTAATTTTCATGATAAAACAATTCCACAAAACCTTAATTCTTATCACTACAATGAAACGTACATTAAAAGAATTGTACTTGGAATTAAGCACTCCTTGATAAGTAAAGTGATCAGTAGAAATTTATTTATCAGATAATTATCTTAGATAACTATAAGTAAGCAGATATTTTTGATGATTGCTTGAAGTATATCTATAAAATTCATTTGTCAAATGTGGAAAATTAATGCTGTGAATTTTTTGGTTGCTAAGCAGAATATAATAATTAACAATATTTTTGCTTTATTAAAAGGAAACATTGTCTATATTTTAGAGTCTTGCTATATCTATCAACTAATGTTTTAGTGATTATAAAGATTGACAAAGTAAATAATATTCCATATTATATTACGAACATTAAAAGAAATTATTGTGAAATTTATACAATATTTAGTATTTTTACCTACTAATAATTTGATAACTACGTATCAACGATGTATTAAATTTATGATGAAAACAGAGTAACGATTGATAAATTTCTTATTGTAACGAAGGCGTGGATTGGATTTCAAGGTGATAATTGAATATAAAAGAGAACAAAGAAAATCACTCGACAAAATAACATTTTCTCGGAAACCTTCTTTCAAGAAATCGAAATTAATTTACTCTGAAATATTATACTCTGATTAAAATTACAAAAAGGTTGTTTGATTTTATGAATAAGTATTTGAATTTTGAAACCCACGGAATTATTTATTAAAAAAAATGTATTTATATGAAATCAATAAATGAATGCAAAAAGTAATGATGAGGAAATCGAAATCCATCTCTCGCTACTGCGTAATTGATTGCTGAACGTATTAACTCTATTTTGACAGCCCTAACGATGTGGTTGGTAGCTTGTGTTGTCACTTCCACAGACCAATCCTTTTCACACTGCGCTAGCTTATTTATAACTAAAGCAAGAATAAAAAAACTTTCATTATATTTTGTGCACTGTGAAAGCTTTTTTGAGTATATAAGTAATGTAGAGCAGTGTTCTTAAACCTTTTTGTTACCACGGACCCCTTGCAACGAGTCTGCAGTTTCGCGAGATCCCTATAAAAAATGAACATGTTATACTTGAATTGTTGTAAAAAAATAAAAAAAGAATAAATTATAAAACAATATAAAGTATAAAAACATTGACGCATTCTTTCTTAACTTTATCTTCGAGTTTTTGATTAAATTGAAATGCCAAGACACATGAATGCTTCAATTTCGTCTACATGTCTTTTTTTGTTTTGTTTAGGGCTGTAGAGTCGGTTAAACAAATAACGACTCTGACTTGAATTTTTCAATACTATCAGATCATTCTCATTACCAATCAATATGATGAATAGACTATTGATTTTTTGATTTTCTGATTTTTTTAGACTCCGACTCCACCTCATGCAAAAACACCCGACTCCACGACTCCGACTCCGTAATTTGTTTAAACATCAATATATTTGTTTTATGCTGACTAATCATTTTTCGTACAGTGTATTTTATTAGTGGAAAGATTTTTTTAAAGTGATCTAAAAAAAAGTGCATTTAGAAAACGGTAAAAAAAGAATTCGGTATTAGCTCCTGAATTTTGGTGATTGGACGAGAACCAGTGCTTTCAGCGTGGTATCTTAGATAGTTGTTGGCGAAAGCATAGTTTCAGTATGTATGTATAATAAAATAACGTTAAGTAATCATCACATATATTCCTGAAAAGAAGTTCCATTTGGAGAATTAGTCAAGTTTATTCATTCTGGTTTGCTTGATAACTAAGTATGCATTTGATTGTTCATGTCAGTAAATTTATGATTTTTTTTAAATGCAAAAAAATTTCCCTTTGGGAAAAACGTGCTTGCAGCTCATCTGTGCTTAAAATAGTTTTTATATGCTAAAAAACATATTTTTTCTACAATCGTAAAAACGTTATTAATCTTCACAATACTATGCATAGGTATTCAAAATGATGGCAAAGAAATTTAATTAATATTATTTTCTCGATATCTGTTTCCAGAGGTAGGCAAACATTTAAACCCAACGATCTCTAATCTCTACAACTATGAAAAGACACTGCCTGAGAATAGTTTGAGGCCCAGAGCACTTCTGCTCGACGACCCTCCATAAATCTTATGTCGCCTAAAATTGACAATTTAAGAACGAACTTAGCATCACGAAAATGACTTTCTTTGTTTGACTTTTTTGTGTACATGTGTGTATGTATGTATGCGAATGTGTGTGTACATGTACGGATATAGTATGGGGAAGAATATAGAATATGATTTGCAAAATAATGCATATGGAGTTTCCGTGAACTTCTTATCTCTGTAGTGATCACGCCCTTTCGTCTGCAAACGATGGTAAGGAAATAAAATTTACAATTTTTCAAAAACTTTATCGATGAAGAAGACTAGAAGAACCTTGACGCTAGCGCGTCCTGGTACTTAGAGCTCCATAAATTTGATATCCAAAAAAAAGCGATTTGACTGGGCAGCTCGCGTACCCTTTTGATAGAGCCCGCGACTTTTTTTCGGAACACTGATATAGCGTAGAGCATTCAGCATCAGACGTAGCCTTGCTTTTGTAGCATAGCCTTGCCGTTTTTTAATCGCGATGTTCTTGTTTAATTTACTTATACTGTATAACATTATACTGAAAACCGTGACACCGTGAAAAGTACTTTATTTTGATTAAACTCTAAAATATCACTACTTAATTAATATCGGGTCCGTGGCGCAGCGGTAAACGTCGTTGGCTTTCGTGGCGGATCTCATGGGCTCAAGTCTTACTAAGAAGAGCATTTTTTTTGGATTTATGCTCAAAAACTTGGGTAACAAACCCACATCCTTAAATATCGATGCGTAGCGAGAGCGATTTTTTAACCACTAGTTCTGTTCTGTTCTATTGTTCTATTTGTACTAAACTGTCTTTGATAAAGACAGTTTAGTACTAAAAGGTTGAGCAACTGAGTAACACACAGTTCTTCTCAAAAAACTTCTGTTGAGATTAGGATGCCATATGTTCTACATTATGAGCAGACATGGATTAAAAAAATAGATATCACTATTTTATTGACAGAATTATTTTAGTCACAATTATATTTTATTTATCAGCTATTTTTAAATAGCATGTCAAAAATATATTGATACATTGTTTATTATTTGTTATATAAAACCTTTCACTAAATTATTTATCTTTTGAGTAGATTGTATCAGTTGCGTGTATTATGGGAAATATGAATAAATTTAAACATAAAAAAACTAAGCGTATAAGAGAAAATACTTCAAAAGTAACAACATATAATGTCTAGTGATATTACTAAAATAGTGTGGCGTTTGAATTTTTCTTGGGTATCGGAAAAATGCTAAGTCATTGGAACATTTTGATTCGATGAGGTATAAAGAAAATAAAATAGGATTATATTTATGTGCTTCGAGAACTGTCGTCTTTTTTTGAATTTCGGAAATATAATACAAAAGTGGTTGTATTTTTTCAATACATATGAAAATAAAGTGACATATTTTAAATCAATATTTATTGAATTAAGTAGAATTGGTTTCATGATGAAAAATATATTTATATTGAAATTTTGTGTATTTTATAACAATTGTTAAAATGTTTTAATTTTAATAATTTTATATTTCAAAAAACGTTTAGCCAACGCACCAAATAAATTTTAGTTGAAACATCATATATCTCGTATATCTCGATATACTCGATGAGATTTTTTTGTAAATCGCTCGAGATCAATTCGAGGAGAATTGCCATTACAAAAACCCTCGTCTTAAATCTCTAATTTTCATTTTTTCATGTCATTTTTAATTATACTACGACTACGACTCCGACTCCACAACCCTGATATAAACCACTTACATTTTTTTTAACAACGTTAAAGTAGAGGCGTAACACCAACTACACTAATCGGAGTAGGTTAGTGTACCTGCCATTTCTCAAGCCCATATTTCTCTTCTTTTTTTTCTCAGAAAAGGTCTTTCGACTGAATAAAATACCGTTCTCTTAAAAATTACTTCCGTTAAGAAAATACACTAAAAGTTCATAATTTCCATGGAAATGTTTGAAAATACTTTGTATAATGAAATATCTACCAAAATAAAGATATTTTATTTATGTTTGCGGATACTGTAATTTAAGAACTATAGTTCTGACGAGGGCGTGAAGTCGAACTAGCTGTCGACTTAATGAAATATATTGTTATTACAACCTTATTGTAACTAAGTAAACAATTATCACGAACAACATTTTTAATATACATCATATGTACAGATTTTGACTTTAATCTAAAAACTTAGTATGAAAAAACAGTTCTTTTAACTTTATCAAGTTATACTTAAATTTTATCCAGTTTAGTTCGAAGATCTACGAAAAAAAGTATCAATAGTTTATTTTCTTTTTGTTCGTGTTCGACTTTGTTGAAACTTACATATAAATCAATCTAAGAGAAAGCAAAACATTTACCTATGATATTATTTTCCCGAAAGTTTTACTTTGGTAGTGCATTAGTGTTTTGATTACAAAACAAAATTTGTTTTTATTATTCGTGTTTATTTTCGCAGATGTTTTTCCTTTGTGTTTCGTAGCCGTAACAAAAAAGTTACCAAAAAATCTTTAACTCGTTCTTGCTGTTGTATTTTTACACGACACGAATTAGAAGCAATGATTCTTTTTTGTTATACAGAATTGTTTCTGCAAAATTTCACGTTAAATATAATCCGGGCTTAGACGTGGGCGTTAGAACAATTTGGTTTCTACCCTTTGGAGAGCAAAGCACCCACCTGGGTCCCGGGACGAAAGCTCGGATATTGGATTAACGAAGGCTTATTCGGACCACAGCCTTAACGACGCAAAGCCCGTTTTAACTTGGCTCTTTTGCGAAAGTTTTGATGTATAAATATAAACACAGGATGTTATTTTTTAGAAAAAAAACTTTTGAGACTTCAGCTTTTACTAAGTCGATTCAATTCTATTTAATTTGAATACGAGCTTTGGGTTTGGGTTATTTAGAGTATTTTGTTGAAATACTGTCAAGAATATTGTGAAGATTATTTTAAATAACAGACGATAAACAATTAAATATTTTGTCACATTTACAATAAACTACTATGTCACCAATCACTTTTAAGGTGATCAATGTCAATACTTGGAAGAAAAACGTTATGTTCAAACACTTATTTATACTAATTCCTCTTTTATTTTATATTTCATCAATATTTTTTTATATCAACTATCATAACATCGTTGTTCTGGAAAACCTCGCCGTAAGTATATCGATAATTTTTACCCATTCACATATAAATAAAAAAAATATTGCATAACATTTAAAAAAAGCTAAAAAAATCACTCGACATTAATGTGGACTCCATATTTTAATGGTCAAATACTAACTGGATGCTGAAGTTTATAGATTAAAATTGTAAAAACTATTTCATTTTAGAATTGAAAATAACGTACATTTTACGAGGAATTGTGACAGTTTGATGATTGAAAATAGTTATTATTCAATATCTGTTTCTATATTTCAATTACATATGTATGGAATATCGTTAAGTAGTCTATAATATTGGCAAGATATGATTGGTTAAAGATGCATCAATGTTTCAAATATAGCTCGTCTAGACTCAAAGTTTACGAGTCAGATTCTTAATGGTTTGTCGTACTATTTCATCATGTATACATCTTATTCGTTATTTCTAATATTTTTTTGGATACTCTAAGGAATTAATCAATTGATGGAAATGGATATTGTTCCAGAAAATCACGCTTAACGATAATCCTATTACAGTAATTCGAAGAAAATTCCGTAATTAAATTAAGACTTTATGACAGCTTTTTATAAACAATAAATTAGATTAATTCATAATAATCTTATTTGAAAATATATTTACAAAGATTTGTTTATTTCGAACGGTAAAAAATACAGAAATAATTTTTGGTATAAATAAACCTTTTTTAAATGCAAAAATCGATACTGGTATTACAAGAAAGTTTAAATATAGCAATAAAATACGACAAATTGGCACCTCAATACCAGACGAGATAATCAAAAACGGTATTTAGATATTTTATAAAAAAAAAATATTTCATAAAAACTAACGGATGCTTAAACTAATAATACATCATTAAAAAGGGTCATCAATTCTGAAACCTGTAAATATCCGTACATCTCTCAGCAAGTTTATGATATTATAATTCAAATAAAACATTTTTTTCTCGATCGGATCCCGGTTTCAGTAATACGGGTGATTGTATCCTTACTATGAGATATTTTCATTGAATTATTTGTAAATTTGTCATTTAAAATTGAAATTGCGTTTGAAAGAAGAAAAATTGTTGGGTATTCGCACATTTAATTATTGCTGTTGGTTATATTTGAAAAATAAGAAAACATCGCCAATTTAATGTTGTCGGAAAAATTCATTAATCTTATTAAAAATCAATACACGATCACAACTATTTAGAGATAAGAATCGATTTAGAAAGATTTTTTATGACAACTATTACCAAAGGGGTCATGGGAAATTCTCGATATAAGCTGGAAGACAAAAGGGTTGTAGGTGGCGAGGGTGTTTTGGTAATTGATTGATTTTAAATAACGGCTTACTATTACGTAATATAATATTAACACTTCAAGTTTTATGTATTGGATTGAATTAAGTTTAAATTGAGGCCTTTGTATTTTTTTTTGATTGAGTACAATTGTGTAATTTTACAAATTTTACAAATTTTCAAGTAAGGTATAAGAGAAATAGAATAATACAAAGTGTTTTGACATGCAACACAACTGTAAGTCTTGTAATATCGTTTGGAAGTGCTAAAAAAGTACTTAAAAGATATTATTCTATTGCGATTTCAGATTGAATTTTACATCTAGGTATTTATATTTATAGATATCTTTTTCACAAAATAAAATGTACTACATTTATTATTATATAATTTTTTCACTTGCTCAAAAAAACATGAAACTTCCGTGAACGAATATAAAAGTTTGTTTTGACTTTATAGAAAAATAACTAACATATTTAGCTAACTTTAATTCAATTATTAATGAATTTTATATCGAAATTGCTTTTAACCTAGTCTTAATTAGTCAATGTGATTTAATTCAATTAGTAAAACTCGTATAAAGATACCACAAAAACACAACGATTGATTTGGTTTTAAAAATAAATAAAATAGAAATTCACTTTTTCGTTTAATTAACGTACGCAATTAATGAACTGTTAGTTTGTGTGGGCTTTTAAATTAAAAACCATTTCTGACAGACTTTCTTCATTGTTGCTCTAAAGCTTCCAAAAGCGTATATTGAAACGCGTTTTCGAATGATACGATTGTTTAAAAATAGCTACCATTTGATTTATTAATTCAATGTAGAATTAATTAACGTTTAGTGCAGAATATAACAATTCCATTGATTGAATTTGTGGTTAAGTCCCCAATGAATGTACCCAGAAATATTCCCGTATTTATAAAGCTTGTAACAAACTACTCCGTTCTGTTGTAATGAGTCCGACTTTATCATGTTGACTTATAATGTGTTATAAGTGAGCTGGATATAAATAAATACAAGGCAATCCACTAGTTCTACGTTAAACATTTTGAGTGATACTTTATTTTGGTTAAGCTGGTTCACATTTAATGAATCACTATTACTATAACTTTTTTACACGGTTTTTTTTGAAACGTATTTACTGTAAAAAAGAGTTTTTTGGACCTTTTGTAGTTTATATAAATACGCGATAACACGATAAGCGCCCACGATAAGCGATCGTTCGTAAGATAGCTGGGATAAACTCGTCAGTTGCAATTTCATATGTGTGCTGGGATGACGTCTTTTTTACGCGCAACTTAAAATATGATTATTTATTAAAAAACCACGGATTTTTATAAAAAAATGTATAAAGAATGATGCAGAGAGATATTTTAAAGCCCTTAGACTATTTTTTTTTAAATTCATAAGAATAAGGCCAATAATGAGGAAACCACTGGGGTCCCTAAACGACCCCCATCGGATGAGAAGTATTTTTCTAGTCTCCGAGCCGCGAGAGTTAATCACGTTCTGCGGGACTACCCCGAGATGGAGTCCAAACGAGCATAAATGTTTGCTGTGGTCCGTCATCACACGGGCCCAATAGGCCACGCTGACTTGATTGCAAACAAAGCTAACTTCACGGCATTTGAAAAGTTTGCCAATTCAAATGGGGATCGTCACAACCTTGATTACTCTCTAGAGTCATTAAACTCGTCTACATTGACGAGCTCTCAGTATACGGACTATACACAAGATACTTAAGATCAACTTGATTTAAGTGGCTGAGCTAGTCACACTTTTATTATTATTATTAATATTTTAAGCACATTAGTGCATGGTTCAAAATCAGTCTCGTGCTCGGGCCAAGAATGTGAGAGGTAGACTCCTTTTCTTCTGTCGATAACGTTGTGGATTAAATGTTGGCTGCATATACACAACGGGTGGTGGTGAGAAACCAAATTGTATTCATATAAAAAATGATAAAAAATATCAGCTAAAATAAGTATTCAATATTAATGCAATTGTTTAAGACAACGTAATGTGATATTGAAATAAAATATCCTAATCAGTTTTATCATAGTCTTTGAACGAGCTGTATTCTCAAACTCTATACAAAGTCGTAACCATTTCAAATGGCATAATCTTCTATTATGTAACGCACTAAAATATAAAGCCTTGGCTTACTTACATTTGCCATTTTCTGGATCATATAGCAGAATAAGCCAACATTGACAATGAAACCAGAATTTCTACTGCAAACCGACTGAAAAATCCTTGCGTTTCAAATTTTAAACAACGGCAACTTGCATTTTACTGCCAATAAAGAGTAATCACATTACAAACGAAACTTTTGGCAACCAACCTACTATTCTAGGCCCATAAAAGAGCGTTTTTGACACTGGACCATGAAACAATTTAACGGCTTTTGGCTCCGGAAAATCGATTTGTAGAACCGTAACAACCAAATAGTGAAAGTTTATACTATATTATTTATAGTTTGTGCATTCAATTACAGGCAGATCTCAACTTTCGTACTTTCTACTTTCTTTCACTTTGCTTCAAAGAAACTAATCTTTCAAGTTAATTATAAAAAGTATAGTTAACCAACGATTATCATAGCCCAAAATTCGTTATTAAAGTATATGTAAATAGTTAACCACTTTTAGAGTGTTCACTGTCAATACTTAGTGGAAAAGCATTTTATTAAAAAAAAACCACAATATTCCTTTGTACTTAATTTAAAGTTTTATTTATCAAGATCAAGACCGGTTTCGCTCATGGTGAGCATTGTCAACTGATATAATACAAGAAATATAATTTAACCGTGCTATTCGTACAAAAACAAATTGAAATGAAAAGGTGTAACAAACAATTGACAAAGAAAAGAATTTACAAATAACAGTACAAATAATTAAAAAGTGACTCTGAAAGTGACCGGCCCTAATCTTGATAAATAAAAATTGAAAAATAAAATACAAAGGAATATTGTATTTTTTCTAAATATATGTAACGTTAATAAAAATTTGGAATTAATCCTTTTTTTAATTGTAATTCATCATAATCGTCGAAAGACTGTCGATTTTTCTACACCTATAAAAGTCTAACCGATGGTCAAATAAATCAGAATGAGTAAAATATCAATGATTTGAAAATGTTTAAACGTACTTTTATAAATCACTTTTAGGGTGTTAACTGTCAATACTTGGTGTATTTGCATTACATTAAAAAAATACGCGTTTGTACTAATTTTGGTTAAATCTGGAAGTGCAGTTGGTCAGAGTAAGAGTAGACAAATTTTTAAACATCTCCACTGTACTTACTCAACAATGCACGTTGGTAAGATAAAAATGATTACAACCAGGGCTGTGAAGTCGTGTAAAAAAATCGACTCCGACTCCAGCTTTAAAATAATTTACGACTCCGACTCCGAAGAAATTAAAAAAAATATATATTTTAACTTATATATATGTAATTTAGAATTTCGACTGAAGGTGCTTGATGGAAATTTAACTTTAAATTATAATTATTTTCATAATGTACGTTTCCATAAAAATCTTGGTCGAACACGACCCGGGTTTCGCCTCTCGGCATCTTCCGGTGTTGCTCAGTGCGCGAATGCACTTGAACTGACGTCAGTTCGAAATTTTTCGAGCCGTTCATTTTTCACGAATCGGATTCCGACTCCACAGCCCTGATTGTCGTTATTTTTTTTGTAAGATGTCTTGATGACATGTGAACGATTTATTTTTTTATATCTCAGTAAAAGTAGCATTTGCTATATTCTACAGATCTTGTTATAACGTCTGCTAGCTCCTGAAAAACTACAAGCACCTGAGGGCGGACACCCAGATTAAATTCAATTCAATTCACCGTCATTGTCAGACTTTTTTGGCATGACGCAATGGAGCTATGCCGTAGACATAAATCAAACAATGAAACGTTTTGCGAGATAAAGAAAGTCTATAAATACAAACCAACCTTTTCATTTAAAAGTTACGGTTTATACAATAAGTATTTATACATGTAAGTCAAGAAAGTGTCAAGTGAACTAGTTTATTTCGGCTATTTTATTGTCAAAAAAAAGTTGTGATGTCTTTTAAAACAACACCCATCTCATGTCTGGAAAAATGTTTTAAACAACAGCCACAAATAAAAAAATGGTATGAAAGAAAGTAATTAAATTTTTATGAAAAATTTGCATAAAATGATTGCATTTTGGGGTCGTATACCTCTTCCCTGCTCGTGAAATATTAAAATACAAAATAAAACATAATTAAAAAATGAATATTCTGAAATGGCATTACGAATTAGCATTTAGGATGGTAACATACGAATTATGAATAATTAAATACGCAAATATTTTTGCTCTTTGTCGTGAATATTTATGTTTACTCTTTATTTTAAATATAATTGTATATCCGAGGTATATTAAAACATTTTTTTATAAACTTTTTGATAACTTTTTTGAAGGTGAAAACTTAAATTTTTCTACTTCCAGTAATGATTATATATTATTTATAGTTCGTGGACTGTAAGTTGTTATATTCTACTCCCTATTGTTGATTATATGTATTTTGTATTACTTAACCTTTTTCAGGTGCTTACGTACGTGAATTCTTTATTTTGTTTGCCACTATTAGTTCTGATTTGCTTCTGGAAAAGTTCTCTGTGGGATGAAATTAAAAAAAATTATCCATGGACAATGTAATGATAAAAATAATTTCACAATTTGCGTACTTTATTTGTTGCTTATTGTGGAATGTTTATATTATTAAAAATACTACTATTTATTATAAAATAGTTACTAAAAAAACAAAAATCTACATTTTCAGTATTTATAATATATTTATCTTCGTAAAATAAATTTAATTACTACAAGAGGTAAATAATTTTGAACAAGACACTTAATAATCGCAAAAAATGAAAGAGAAAAAATATTTTATCTTTTAACCTACATTAAAAAACCCAAGTAAACACGTTAGGCATTGTGTGAAAAAATCCATCAAAAAATATGAATACATTTTTGATTTATTATTATTTATAAGCAATTACTCTATGAGTTTCACAAAATACCTTTATTTAGTTTAATTTATTAGAATAGTAAAAGTTTATTATTAAATTTTGTATTATAAAAAATAACAACAATATGTACAGTAGAGTATGTAGACCATTTACATTAGTAATAAACATATTTGATTGACACATGGTATTAATAATTTATATCACACACAAACAAAGTTGCTACACGTCCCTATTTGAGAGGGACTGTCCCGAGCTTCGCATTGCAAGTTCCTCTAAAAATCCTTACTTAAATAATGTGTGAATGTGCCGATTTGTGATTTTGGAAATCTGGCAACCCTGGACACAACTCTTTCATATTCTGTGTGGTATAGTATGAATTATGATGAAAAATTGTCGGCCTCTTTGAACATTTTCAAAAGCTTTTCCCTTGTGATTCAAGCTCTGGGTTCAAAACTCAGCAACTTAAAAATTAAATTAAAATTCGTAGACAATTAAATTTTAGAATTTTAGATCGTGGGAATGGGTGTTTTATGTTATTTCTTTTAGTTAATTTCGACTGAATTAAAAAAAATATTCTCGTACAGCTTTTTCTAACGTAAATTCATTTTTTTGACGCGTATTATATATAAAATACAAAACGCTGAATTTATAGGGTTAAGTTAGTATCATAAAACTCTCACATGCAATTTATAATAATAATCATAGCTAACTTAAAAAAAAAGTATTCTAAGTAGTACGTAAGACAAACTTTTACAAAATAAAGCTAACAATTTTTCCCTGTGTGTACACGATATCCCACAAAGTGTTGATAGTAGCAACGTATAAAATTAATGTTAGCAAGCAAGCAATGTTTCATCGCGATCGATGGCAAGGCACAAAAATCTACCATGTTTGAAAGCATAATGAGCACGGTAAATCCACGGTTAGCTGGTAATGCTTCCAACAGCTTTGTTTGTTCAAGCTTTGTTTGGCTTGCGTATATTCTTCATAAAACTCGCATTGAAAGTATGCATGTACACATGATATGGAGCTTTATAATCATGGCAAAGCAAATTTCAAAGAAAGTTTCATATTAGTAGTTACTTGGTTTTTGATTAAGTGTCTCTCATTTAAAACGCTAATAAATAGTTTTCCTCTGCACAGTTTTGATACAGGTAATTTTTGGAATTCTATCTACGGACAAAATATCGCATACCGAGTTTCGAGAATAGATGCTTGCGTCAGATAATGGGACACGTGACGTAGATGTCTCCAGATAGCGTCACTTCTGCTTGCCTCTTTTTCCAACCGGTGGGATTCAGGCGTCCTGGAGATCGTTGGGTTACTATCCTTAGGATGTACTAAGCAGAACTAAAGGATGCTGGCATTTCATTAGACATAATGAAGGCGCCACGTGGTTGCCGTATGCTTTACATAGGAAGCGAATATGGCTAAAGAAGTAAAAAATATACATATATAAATATACATGTATTACTTTTGTTTGTCACAATATAAAATTTAAAATAACACAGATGATTCCACGTATTGCGCTACTAACTATGACACGTGTTTCACTTCTTTCAGAGCCATCCTCAGACAATCTTACTTTCACAATGCTTGTTTAAGTACGAATGATTTTAATTTTACTATTCTGACATATTATAAAAATAAAAACGGGAAGCAAGAAAGGGAGGAAAGAAAAACAAACAAACAACTATATTTGATACTACAAATGAAAATTACATTACAAAATGATTAACTAATGAGTTGCATCAGTTATCTTCACAATTAAAATTAAATAATTTTCAATTACTAAATACAGCAATTCGTTTCGAAAGAGTGAGAAGCGGAGATTTAACAAAATTTATGACACTAAATGTAATTAAAATAATATGCACATTCGTTAAGAGAACCATAAGCTCAAATAGATTTAGAATTAAAGTAAAGAATATTTAAAAAATCAATTCAACAAAATATGTAAAACATTACAGCGCATTTTAAAAGTGGTAGATATTTAAAAATATCAAGTACAAAAGAAAAAAACAGTTTAAGTTATCTTAAGTCAATCCGAAGATAAAATACATTCCAAATATAATTATTTTTGACTTGACTAGTAATCAAACTAAAGATCTCGTTTTGCCTAGTCAGCTTAATTTTTAATGAACTGAATCCAAGAATTCTATATTTCCATAGACTCATACTCTAAATATTCAAGTGTACTTAATGGTATAAATATCTTATGTTTCTGGTGTACTGAATTATGTATATAACTATTTTGTAAAACAAGCATCGTTAGTTGTGAAGAACCTAGTAATTTTCACTGCCACACAGCCTCTTTTGACCACAAGCCACTTAACAAGCAACCATAAACCTCGAAGGCTTTTTTGCTAACCAATGTTGTGGTCTACATAATTATGCAGGTCAACCGATACATTTACATCATGAGTCACAGTGGTAAAAGCTTTTCCGAATAAATATGTACACATAGACAATATGAAAAGGATTATATTATATTTTGATACAATCTAAATTTGGTATAACGGTAATGTTTTCCCCCTAATAATTTAGCAGCCTTTTCCAAAAGTAGCAGCAGCAGAGCTCTGGAGTTTAATTTTTGGTAGAGTCAGTTTTTACCGGAGTCTAAAAAACTAACGAATCCGATTTTATTTTTTATTTTTTGGGTAAAATAACTCGCTAAAATTAAAGTTGGTGCTACGGATACTACTTAGTCTTATAAATATTATAGCTCCGAACTAATAACAAACAGTTGTTTATTAAATAATATTATGTAAGATGATAAAAATCAAGGAAGAATTTTCTAGGTAAACGGGGGTGAGATATTCACATCCCCGTTTACCTAGGAAGTTGTAATCCGTAAGTAAATACAGTATAAGTAAGCCAAATATATTAGAAAAGTAGAATACTCATCCTACGGATCTGCGATATAATGACTGTGTGTAACAGAAGGACGGGAAAAACTAAAGACCATTGCGAGAGAGAAAAATAATATTTTTTAAAGCTGGATTCAGAGTCGTGTTTTAATTTAATTTAAAATCAGAGTCAAAACCGTTTTTTGATGACTCCACAGCCCTAGCATTAAGCTTAAGAGATAAAAGGTTTTTATAACAAAAGCTGATCTATGATTCAAAATTAAGATACGTCGTAATAAAATTTTGAATCAAATTATGGTCTACATTTGATTTCAAATGAATGACTTTTTCGCAAACACTCCTTTGTTGATCTGATATTGAATTAAACTTTTTTCATGCGTTCTTACACATTGAACTGATAACAAAAGCGACTACGTATTTTGTGTCAAGATTTGAATGTATTATGTTTTTACTGAACAGACGAAAACGACGCAAACACTATTACATAATATTCAATGAAAAAGAACGCAATATAGAAACGCAAAGCGTTGCTAATTACACGGTGAGATTTATGTTTGATATGAAGAATTTTTTGTTAGTTATATAATACTTACTATGTTAAAGCTCAGTAAAAAGCAATGATCTTCATAAAAAAGTTTTTTAAAACGCGGAGCTCAATTTCGCTTTTGCTTCGCACGAAATCTTTTATCCACGTAGCGGCACGTTTCTAGATCGTAGCCGACGCTGTGAAACCTCTACGACGCCTCTACGTCACGTAGTCTACATTGCATGTGTAAAACGAAGGTGTTTGACGGTGATGTATATAATATAATGCACTATATGAATCCATCCAACACAAAGACGTGTTATCTGAATGCCAGTCAAAGTGAAATAGAGCGACTAGACTGTTTAATATTATTCTAAATAATCAGAGAATTGTGTTATTTTGAGAGTAGTAATAATTTACTGTTCTTGTTATCGTATGAATATAATTATTTAGAAAATAAAGATTAATTTACCAATAATTAAATAACTAAAAAACCGTCATTATATTTTAGAATATAACACGATCATTAATATATTTTTAATATGATAACGCATCAAATGAATTAATGGCAAGATTACCTGTAATTTTTAACTGTCATGGATGTTTACAGACTTTTCAAACACATCCCAATTAACTCTTAAAACTAGCATTAGAAAAGTTATTAACTAACTATTAGTCGCCTGATATGGTCTATTTAGCAAGGTCAATGCCAAATTTAGGTTGTCCATTTAAATTTAAGAACCAAGACATGGGTGGTTGAAATGTCTATTCTCCTCGAGTTGACATAAAGTGATGTACAAAAAATCTCATCGAGTTTATCTCGTATTATACTTCAACTTTAAAATATTTGCTTTATAAATAGTTAGCTGTAATGTCAAATATTTAAAAACAAAAAAGTTATTGATTGAATCGGCATTTACTTGATAGAACTCCACTGTAATACAGAGCACCAGTACCGACGTCGAGATAAAGCAGAAAAAGCTATAAACTTTCATTTTTAATTTTGGTCCTAACATATTCACAAGTGCTTTCGCAGGGCCTGTTCATATATATATATATTTACATTATTTACACCTATCTATAACACTTCTGTTAAAATGCTTGACTACGTCAAATAAGTATCAGATATTGTTTTCGTTTCTGTCAACAAAAAAAAACTTAACGTAGACTAGGTCGAATTGGTCAACTGCAATGAATTTATTTGTTAAATCCATTTCAAGTTATTCGTCCACTGTAATGGATGTATCAGTATGCTGGAACTGTACATTTGCGTTTCAATTATTTTTTCTCCTACGAGTCATTCATTTTTATTGTATATAGCTTTTTCAGATAAATGTCGGATTTTTTTTGTGACTATGTTTTATATGCTACATAGTTTTAATAAATTTTGTAATATAATATTTTATCAATAAGAGATCCAAAAATGTGAAGCTAATAAATAATATTTTTAAGCATTTAAATCTAAAGACATTGCTGTCAATAATATTTCATTTTTTTAAACGTCAAATCATGTTCGGAAAAACACATTTATATATTAAAGATGTTTTTTTTACTTGCTCCGAAATTTTGACACGAATGTTTTAAGGGTTGCATGTCTGCAAAATGACATGCAAGCTTCATTTCAATCCATCAAATAAAAGAAATATAATATTTAAATATTACTTGAATTCGTATGGTTTCTACCCTAAGAGTATACAAATAAAAATACCAGGTCAATCAAGTTTATTGACACATGCAGAATATTTTTAAAACGTCATGCAAATAGCACACTTGTATTTTTCATGGACTTATAAAATATTTGTTTTAGTACTATGGTAATATCTGTGCATACAAACACAAAATATCGGAGAGTTTGTAATCTTTTTATTAAAATATAAATGTAATCAAACTGTAACACAATTTACGCAAAGTGATTTTCGACATGAATTAGGTATTCAATTTAAAAATTTCCTTCGATAAATTAATGACGAAAATGTAGGACAACCAGAAATTTACTTCCTAATTTAATTTATTATTAAATCTTTCATTACCGGAAGACGCGAAGCTCTCCGTGGTAAATGTTTTAACTAACAAATTTTTACAGCAGCTGTACGAACAAAGAAGTTTTCGGGGGTTAATTTAATTAAAAGCAAGTACAATCCTTCTCATTGGAAATTTATCATTCAGTTTATTTTAAATATTCACACAATGGTTCTTCTTAATTATTAACGTTTTATCACTTTAAAGGTGTTCACTGTCAATACTTGGTGGAAAGGCATTTTATTAAAAAAAAACACAATATTCCTCTGTACTTTTTTCCACTTTTTCAATTTTGTAAAAGTAATCATACTTTAATTAATAACTTAGAAGCAGTTAAATCAGCATTTCGTTTTTAATTTTATTAGTGTATCATTTTAGATTACTTTGTTCAAGTTTCCGAAATTATAATTATGTTTAAAATTACCATTTGCTACTTTAGCTTTATTACTCTTTGGTATTACATGTTAGGGGTGTTAAACATTTTAATTTGTATAAGTTAAGAGTCATTTATTCATATTTTGTACAGTAATTTGTAAATGCTGTTCAATGCCAATTGTTTATTATACAATTTTATTTCAATTTGTTTTGTATACATAGCACTGTTAAATTATATTTCTTATCAGTTGATAATGCTCGCCATGAGCGAAACCGGTACTGATCTTGATAAATAAAAGTAGACATAGGTACAAAGGAATATTGTGTTTTTTCTTAACGTTTTATCAATCAATAGTAAGATAAATTACTGATGAATTTTAATTTTGATTCTCTTAATAGCTCGTTTGTCACATAAATTATAATAGAGATAAATGTATGATAATAATTAAACTCAGTGAAGAAGTGACATTGTTTTTCTCTTCTTCGTTGATTATAAATGTATATTTAATACATATTTACGAAAAGTTTTGTAAGTGAAATACAATAGCATGCTACCAAAATAATTATCTTAATAATGAATTATTAACTGAAAATATCTTTAGTGAATTTTATAAGATCAAATACAAAATTTAATTTATTGTCTTAAATATAAATGTACCTATTTATTATATTTAATTGAAAACGCCACAACAAGATCCTGTTCTTTTTTGAATGCCTTTGTTATTGCTTTCATTTTTGCTTTTATTTACTCATAGCGAACGTGCAAGTACGCTCAGTCTTAGTTTGTGCCTTTGTATATATACGTTACGTTAAATTGAAGATAAAAAAATGTGGCCTTTTCACTGAATATAATGTATTCATTTCATTACTTTCGCACGTAAAGAATAAATTAAATGCATTTTTTTAATAAATCTAATCAAATTAAATCGAACAAAAATCGAAAAATCGCTGTTTTTACTGGGATTCGAGTTCGTGAGATCCAGCATGGAAGCGTTAACCACTGTCACATGGACCGAACATTGTATTTATTTGAAAGTTATTTATGAGGATCAGGGCTGGTTTCGATTATCACGAAATTTTTTAACTGTTACTCCTGATTCTAATGAATAATTGTGCAATTAAACATTGATATTATTTGACAATCACCTAAATTTTATTTATGTAGAATATCGTAGGTGAAAAATTGAGAAGGTTAGCTTTCGTGTTAGTATTTTCGTATGATTATTACACAGCTATACGCATTGTATTGTACAATTGACAGAAATGATAATTTAATCTGAATTTTGAGTGGTTGTGTATTAAATGGATTAACATTTGAATTTGTCTACTTAGTACGCAAGTCACTTTAGAGGATCAACAGGGGATCAGAATGCTAAGTAGGCTGTACGTATACAAAACGCCATGAATTGCGCTAGTCTAAAATGATATGGAGATTACATACAAAGGGCCTGGCGACAGGAAAGTGTGTTGAATTCCCTTGGATAGAATATAATTAATTACGGCAAATGAAATCGACTACCGGTTTACATGACGCTTAAAGGGTAGTATTGAGCAGGGAGTACAAGTGCTTTTGTGAACATTAACACGAGCGTGACACACTGAAGTGGGTCCTGGCGTACTTCAGAAATTCACTTTACCGTTCAATATTCAGAGCGGTGGCTCTCCTTGTATGCATTCCAATTGTTTCATTTGATAGTCATTGACATTTAAATTTAGCCTCTTCAAATACATTATGAGATACACATGCATTACGTACATGAATTTATGAGGTACACATGCATGAGGTGCAAATACATTATTATGGCAACATAGATAACGAGGTACACATACATAATGAGGTACACACACATTATGAGTTACACTCACATAATGAGATACACAAACATTACGAGGTACACATATGTGTTCATTAGCTACATGAAATTACCGATTCAATAATTTACCAGGACACATTTATAAACGTGAGTTATTTTTTTTAAATGTTTGGTATTTTGGATTAAAAAAATCTTCAAAACTACCTTAATATTGGGATAAATTATGTCATTAAAAATATGTTGATCCTGTGTCATGCTTTAAAATTTTGAAATGATGCATAAAATATTCGTAAGAAATCAATTAACCTAACATAATATACAACATTAAATAACAATCGTCGCCGCCTGTGTGGTCGAGTGGTCAACGTCGTTGGCTTCAGTTACGGAGGTCACGAGTTCGAATCCCAGTACGGATAGTTTTATAAATTAACTTTTCAATCGTTTTATGAATTTCTGTTCGAAGGCATGGATGTATGTGATGTCTTGAATTCCCCCCTCTCACCTATCCTATCCTATGATATCCTACATAAACGCGGCGTATGGAGAGCGATTAGCTTACCACTATTCCTGTTCTAGCCATATCTTTCTATTCCTACTCTCTTTGGAAAAAAGGAGGTTGAGCAACTGAGTAACGACCAGTTTTAGTCGAAAAATTTCTGTTGAGATAAACTCCATTAGAAGTCCTACCTTAAATCGATTGTTAAAAAAGGATAGATAGATATCGATAGGCAGTATGATCGAGCCATTTGTAAATCTTATGCGAAATTCGACCTTAAACTGATAATACGCAAAAATATTTATAAAACCTTTTTCCTCTTTTTTTTTAAACTAATTCAGTTTTTTTCTATTGATTTCAGCACCTATCGGATGGAATTCTTCTTCTGGCAGCTGGTCTGCTGGGATTATTAGGATTTCTTCTGGACGATCGACAGCAGCGTCAAGCTTTTCTGGAAACGCGGCAGAGTCTTGAAGTTAAATTGGTCATTGAAGAACAAAGCGCTGAACAGGTTTGTTTATTAATCATGTATAATATCCATAACCACTTGTCACATTTTGTATCAATACAGCTCACATAATCTCTTTCTCTCGTTGTGCTGTAAGTAACAAGTCATAAAAAGCATGAGTGACTTAGAAATAAGTTTCGGTAGTAATTCTCTGTTTTTGATCAATTTAAATTCCATGAGAATACGATTGTCTTATTACGCATTTATCAATAATTCGTGTGAAATTTTCTTTTGAATCGGCTCACAATAAGTAATATGTCAAGTCGGTATTTTCGCAAACTATATGGAAAAGTTTTATACGTCGTTTGTACGACGTTTTATACGACTAGCTGAAGAAGTGTCTTATTGAAATTTTTGTAGGTACATGTATTTTATTCTTTGTGTAGTTACATTGCGAATCTTATACTTAAACGTAATTAGAATTCAAGACAATGGAAAGAAATATATTACTGTCTTAGAAGAACAGTAAAATACAATTCAAGAAAAGCTTAAAAAAGATTAAGTGCACTTTCATAGTGCTAAATGTCAACTATTGTCTCTAAGAAGAATAATAAATTGGTATTACATATATTACATAATATGACAATTTTTGTTGTCCGGAGATAAGAGCTTTACTTTTACAATAGAACGATTTCAACAAGTAAGATATTTTTTTTTTTCAATTTCATATATTAGTGAAACAGCGGTTAACGTCGTTGAATTCCGTGAGATATGACACGGGTTCGATCTCGAGTATGAACTGAAATTTTTAATCGATTCATCTAAATATTTCTGTTTGAAGGCATTGGTGTTTGTGATGTAAAATAAATCCCTTCCACCCTTTCCAATCCTTTAATTATTGTGTGTAGCGAGAGCGATTAGCTAACCACTAGTCCTGTCCTAGTCATATCCTTCTATCTCTACTACTTTCTTTGAATAATAGAGGTTGAGCGACTGAGTAACAAGCAGTTCTCGTAGAAAGACTTCTGTTGAGATTCCTCCATTAGGAGGTCGTATGCTCCAAATTGGGAGCGGACGTGGATAAAAAACTAGAGTGATTAGTAAGCCACTAATCCCGTACTGGTCTTATATTTTTATTTCTAATCTCTTTGAAAAATTGATTTAAGCATCTACGCAACAAACAGTTCTCGTAAGAAAAAAATACCTGCTGAGATACTTTCATAAATAAGCCATATAATCCACATTAAGAGCGTAGTTTAAACACATACGTAGTTTGTGTAAGAAGCTCCTAAGTTGGCGTGGCCTGTAGGTCCAACAGCTGGTCGGACCGACTTAATTAATTGCTCCCGATGTGGATTAAATAAGTTATGAGTAGTTGAGTGCAACAAGTTATCAATTTAAATTGTATATGAAAAATTAAGTAGTAAGGCCGAATCCATTATAATACTCAATTTATTCTTTCGGTATTGCGATCACTACTCTCGTTTTGCCAAATTTTCTAAAACGAAAAAACAAAATATATATTCAATATAATCCTCTCAAATAAATGTCAACAAAAAAATGTTTTCCATTCGTATTATTACGAATGAAATATTGAAGCATTACTTTGCAATCGAATTCGTTTAAATAGTATTATTATACACAGAAAGCTATAAAAATAAAGTTATAGTTGTGTGAATTGTCCTATTTTTCTTGTTGAGATGTGAAGTGTTTTTTAAAGTCACCCCAAATACCGTCTCTGATAACTGAAAAAAAACAATCAAAGAATTCAAGTGTTTTCCAGCCAAAATATATAATAGATAAGTGAGAAGTCGTGTCTCATAGCTTTATTGACTTTCAAGTATCGGATTTTGAAGAAGAAAATTGCTTTTCATCAGATATATAACCGAGACTGGGAGCAAATTTTTACTATTCTAGCGCTTTTGTCTAGACAATTTGAATATAATTGAAGTAAATGATATTTGGGGTTACAAGAGTTGAACATTTGATTAAAACAATGAAAAGCTAACACTGCGATGCTGAATAAGTGAAGTTGATAGTTATACATACCAACATGGATATTTAATTAAAAATATCCTCGCTCACCAGGACATTGTTGATTATTCAAACCGTGACAACCATTTTTGATAACTTAATCTTGTCATATTTTTGAACCGTACTACTGGAGTTTTTAAAAGTATTTTTATAGTTTTGTTTAATTTGAAATCGACCTTTAAAATTCACCCTTCGGCGAGTGTTATGGGTTTTCGGTTTTACCATTAACCTCGCATAATTTAAATTTAGTCGGATCAAGAGTGGATGATGAAGAGACGAAGATGTTAAAGATCGAAAGTAAATATAATAATTTAAATAATTATTTAAAAAAAACAATGAGTTTAGTTATATATTTAAGTAAAATAATTTATCACATTTCCCGTAAAAAAAACATGAAGTCAACTAATTACATTTGAAACTTTATTTTTCAATATAAGTTAATTTTAATTAGATATTTCTAATAAATATATAAGAAAATGTTTTCTTTATCTCGCGTAAGTCAGTAAATTTAGAGTATTTAATGTCAGTTCAAATATAATTCTGACGAGAACGTAAAGCCAAAATCAACTAAATTAAAAAGTATGTATGTAGTATTACTAAAATACATTGCTATTTTTGATCTAATTATAATGGAGTTCTAGAAAACAAATGATACAATTAATAATGGACTTATTTCATGCATATGGAGTCCCCGTGAACTGGCTCGCTAAGGGTTTCTTTCCTCTGTAGCGATCACGCCCTTCTGTCTGCAACGATGGTAAGGGAATACAACTTTTAAAAACATTAGCCATGAAGGAGGCTCGAAGATCTTTGATGGTAACGTTTCCTGGTACTTAAAGCTCCATAAATTTGACATCCAAAAAAAATGAGGAAAATATTAACGAATTTTGAACATATAATTTACTAAGGCTGTGTAGTCGGATTCAGAAAAAAACAGAGTAAAATAATTAAAAAATATTGAAATATTATTTGTTTGTTCATCATATTGATTGGTGAAATGTACTAGAATTATTATAGTGACTAGAATGATATGATAGTATACATATAAGTTAGTTAAACGGAAAGTATGTAAAAAAAACCAATTCGAAGTCGGAATAGTTTTACTTTTTACCCAACTCCACTCCCCTGAAATTTAGAGGAAAGATGATATTTTATATTACAGTTTACTCGGGGAGAAAATAAATCTCTCCTTAAATTATTGCTTCTCAACTACGTAAATTAGGGACAACAATATCAAATTGTATATTTTCCCTCTTTGATGCGATCAATTTTCGATGAAATATTTAGCAAGCATAACTCTGTTAGTTACCAAACAAGGAGGGTCGTGAAAATACGACAGCAAAGCTATTATTTACCCAAAATGGCGAGCAGGAATTTGACTCAATTGTTTTCGGCACGCTCACTTACTGTTCAAATAAATTTATAGTGCGATATTGCAGCTGTTATTCAGTGTTCAATTAGTTTATATAACAATAGTTAAAAAGCATTCTTTATATTAATTACTACACATTAAATCAGAGTAAGTAGATGATTTTTTGGTACTTTCCTATCATCTGGAGGCAATTGAATAATATTTTATCTTGTCACTTTTGGTCATAGTGAAAACCTGACCTAATCTTACCTTACCTTACTAGGGCGCATGATCCCGGGATCTTGTTCAATTTTCTGATCCCGAAATCCCGGGATTGACACGGTCCTGATCCTGGGATTTAGGGATTGAGAAAATTTGAGGAAATCCCGAAAATTGTAGAAATTCGAGGTTTGGAGATAATCTGAGGAAAATTAATCAACCCCGAAATCCCGGGATTGGAAAAAGACTCCGGGATTGGATATCCTATACCTTACCTAACAAATAAAAAAATCCTACTTAAAAAATTAAAACCTTAGTTTTCCGGCCTCTTATTTTGCTTTTAAATTCACAAAAACATACTTCCGGAGAACAAAAAATAACTGAAATTTTCCGCCAAAGTTTAAGATTAATATATGACTTGCTATTATGGCACGCATCGTAAGTGGGTAAAAAAAATCAAACTACAATTTTACTATCACAATCCGGCTTTTCGACCAACTTGCCTAGCCCAAATAGTTTACAGTTGAATTTTTTATTCAAAAGTGTTGTTTTGATTCAACAGGACTATTTAAATATTATAAAATTAATGACCGCATCTTATTTTGTCATATAGGTAGAAAAAGTCTTCTTTTGTGAGTGTATAAATTGTCATGTATACTTATACAACATAGCAACATTAGTTTGCGAGAGCGACCGTGATTTTTTTGGTACAAAATCACAAATTTGTAATTAGAGTTATGAAAGATCAGTCGATCAATAAAATTAATCGATGAACAGTTCAGAATATTGCTAACTAATAGTAATCATCCAGAATAAACTATTGCGAATACATTTTTGTTTGAAATTTGACTTTTAATTTACGGCTAATGTGTAATGAAAATATGCATAAATAAAATCAGAAATACACTAACGAACTATTTTCTGTAATTTCCACCATATATTATTTAGATTATTTTTCTGGTGTTACCTGAAATCTTCTCGCCGTGTAAAAAGAGAATTTAACGTATGTTGAAACAATATGTGTCGGCAGGCAGTTATCAAAGATGCGAAGTATTTTCGTTTATTTTGTCTAGCAGTGGATAAATCGCTGACACCATTTTGGGTCTAAAAAACAAGAATTGTGGTAGTAATAATGTTTCGTTACTCACACACGCTTTTGCGTTTATTATCTTGTAATGTTTTTCTAGAACGTGGCGTCTTATAAGTAATAGGAAGCCATTACTTTTATGTTGGGATATAAAAAAAAACTTCCAGATAATGTACAACAATGGCTACGTTAGTATTTTATAAAAGCACAATCTACCTTTCATAACAGATTTAGAAAAAAACCATTAATAATTTAAAGAATGAAACTAAATTAATATTGTACAATTAAAAGTTCGTGGCAGTTGGTTGGCCAGAATAGAAAGTAGATGATCTTAATAAAACTGTATAGTAAAGTCGAGCCGTATGTGTACTTTAAATATGGTGTTTCCTATAATCTGATAAGAAATGTTTTTATTGATGGTCTCTAGATCAGCCAATTCATAATTGACCAAGGTTACTTCATTGTCAAGATATACTTAAGCTGCCATTCAAACAAAGTATTTTTTGATACGCGAGGTATATGCTTCCATGAATATTTTAAAATTATTTATTTTAATTCAATTTATTTTACAGGAAAGATTGCTCCTTTCTGTGTTACCAGAGCACGTTGCAGTAAGGATGCGCCAAGACCTTGGTTCAACTGATACGCAATTCAAAAAGATTTACATGTCACGGCACGAGAATGTCAGGTAATAAATTATCAACATATTTTTAAGAATCCTCTAAAACTATAACTCACATACTAAACAATAGGTCCACATTTACAGAACATAAAAGTGTACATAATTATGCCAAAAACAATTATGATATTACTTTAAGTGACATGGAAAGACATTATATTAAAGAAATAAAATACACATTAGTTTTCGCCATGTTGTGTTTAACATTTCTACCCAACAATGGCCGAATTTTTGTTGTTTGCTTTAGACTACAATTTGATATAAATTATTCCGGTAAATGTGAAATAAATACGATCCCAAAGTTTAATTTTCTTATGAAGACTGATTTATTGTAAAAATGTGACCGAGTAATATTTAGATAAAATTATTTTTAATTTAAAGACAAATAAAATGAAGATAATAAATTATTGGTCAGACGTCGGTCATGTATTGTTTTCCAAAATGCCGTTATAAAAAGTAAATCAAGAGTTAACGCAAAGAATTGTTTAAAAAATAAAAAAGTACACATTTTGATTATATAAATATTATTCTTAGGTTTATATTGAAAAGAAATGAGTACAATAACATGACATTGAAAAGCAAAACAAACAAAGAACCAACACTGAAAATATCTCAAGAGTTTCACCTTGTTGCTTAACATAGAAGAGGGTTTTGCGATGAACATAATTGGAAAAGACTGATCTTGTCAAATACGAAGTGCTCACGCATTCAAAAGCTTTGCATGCATGGAATTTGATTTTGTATTTAGTTTCCAATATAGGATTAAGGTATCAATGATTCTATCCATGAATCTATTGCAGCAGTGAAGCGTGTTACACGCTTTGGGCGCTAAGCTTAAATACATGTATCCATTCTGTTTGCGTTGGTACAATATTGAAACAAGTCGACCGGAAACTACGGACATACAATTCGATTGTTACAAAACGTAATTGATATAAGGCTCTGCGAATCGTTGGTCAACATTTCACACTTTGTATGACAAGAAAGTAATTTATATAATGACAGATATTTTAATATATTTTTGTGATATGGTAAAAAGTAAAGGTCTCTAAAACAGGTCAGTTCACATTAAACAAAATACAAAAAAAAAACCATAATCATACGATACGAAACTATTTTAATTTAAAAATAAATATATCAACCATAAACTGTAAGCATGACAAGTATTGACGATTTCTACGCGATATAATAAAAAAAATGGTAGAAACCAATTATACTGTGACGACTTGCACGCAAATATGTAATATTTTTTACCACGACTGCTCCCAATGAGGGTATATGGACTCCTAATGGAATTTATATCTATTAAGAGACGATAACTACTCATTAGAAGATTACTACGAGAACTGCTTGTTACTCAGATTTTCAACATCCCTTTTTTAAAAAAGAGTAAGAGTAGAAATATAAGGATATGCCAGGATTTTTTTTATCTATGTCCGCTCCCAATTTAAAGCATATGGTCTCCTAATAGATGTATTTAAATATAAGTTTTTCTACGAGAACTGTTTGTTACTCGACCTCTCTTATTCAAAGAGAGTAGTATGAATAGAAGGGTAAAGCTAGGACCGGACAAGTGGTTAACTAATCGCTTTCACTACACCCAGTTATTAAAGGATCGAAAAAATGCTGTCGTACTAGGACTCGAACCGCTGAAGTCCGGCACGGAAGCCAACAACACTAACCGCTACGCCAAAGGACTCGACAATGGTAGAACTAGTGGTTTGTTAATCGATCTCGTTACACCCTGTTTTTTAGGATACATACATCCACGCCTTCAAACAAAAAATCGATTGAAAAATGTTGTTCGTACTGGGATTAGAACCCGTGAGGTCCGGCATAGAAGTCAACGACGTTAATCACTGTGCCATTGACCTGACATCTATAGAATATTAATTAAAAAAATTCTCAACCTAGTAAAATAACGTTTAAGTAGAGGGCTTACTGTAAATGTGAACAGGTTTCAATATTATTAATTAATGAATTGTCCCTAGAGAGTAAAAGTTTAACATTCATTCGTATAATGTTGGTTTAATAACCAGTTATCCCACTACATATGTATAAATAATATTGGTGGTATATAACGTCTGCATGGATCATCTAATATGCAAATTGCAAAGCCGCTTTGATTAAATGAATATACATGTTTTCCAATTAATTCATTACCAACACTAAAGTATTATTAAAAGTAATTTTGGTTCAATTTGTTTTCTTAATAGTTGTAATTGGTGCTTGGAAGACTGGGAAGGTCGAGAAATTTATTTATTATTATTTTTTATTTTTAATTTTTAATTTTAAAAAAATATTTGAAATTACAGCTTACGCCCATGCGTCAAATATTTTGAAGTTGAAAAATCATACGAGGTATACTCGATGAGAATTTTTGAGATTAACTCAAGGAGAATTGACTTCACAGACACCCATGTCTTAGATCTCAAATCAAAATTGAAAAAATCCAATTTGACATTGACCTTACCGGGAATCGAACCCGTACTGATCGGTAGAGCAAGCTCTTACCAACTAGACCAAAGCGGGCGACAAAAATAATAACTATTGTAAAGAAAACTTACCTCATAGTCGTTAAAATAACTTCTTTTACTAAAATAAAAGTTTTTTTACTCAAATTGAAAACAACTATTAGATCACCAAATGTCATATTATTTTAATAATATAGTGATAAAAAACGTATTATTTTGGCACGATTGTTAACACTAAGTAATTATAATTGCTTCGTTTCGTTACAGAACAAATAAAATATTACGATTATATCTTAGAATATTATAATTTAATTAAGTATTTGGTTAAATACAATAAAGCTTCATATAATATTATACTTAGTTGAATATAATTGTTTTGAATGTATCGTGAACACGCGTCTTCGCGCATGGTAGTTTGTACACAACGAAAGCTCTTCCGGCGAGAAAGCTCTAGCGGGAGGAGATATGTAGTAGCATATGAAAGTTTCCCAGATCCGCCGCAGGATCCATTAGTGGGCGGGAAGAGTGGTCGAAGAGCTAAAGTAGCTGCTTGTGCTAGAAGGTTAACACGTGAAAGGTAAATATCTTAAATACTATAATAATATTGGAATGCGAAGTATTTCCAACACGAGAGGGTGAACATTTATGCGACTTATATTATAGTTGTAATGCTTTCGGCTATATTATAATAATTGTTAAGCTAAGAGCTTTAGTTATTATTTTAAATAAAGAAAATGTAATGAAAACTTTTCATGCTTAGTGAAAGACATTGTCGTATAATGAAATAGCTTTATGCGATATTTATATTTATATAAATATCAAGCAATATTTCTTTTGTACCGTTTACTTTGTATTATTATAGTATTATTTTTCTCTGTAAGTATGCTGGAATATCCACTCATAATGTGGAAAATATAGACCAGTAGAGGGGAACCTGCAGCCTCTTAGATACAGATAAATAAATGTGGCCTCTAGAAATGAAAAGGTTCCCCAACTTTGATATATACTATCTTAATTTGTTTGTAGAAATAACCGTTATTTATACACTTTATTAAAATCAAACGAAACAATACCATGACACACAAAATATAATACAATGCTAGAAACTTTCTTTCTTGGATAAAACCAGAAGATGCTGAAAGATGAAACCCAGGTTGTCATCGACAAAATAAATTGTAGAAGTGTACAGAATAATTCAAACGTGATAGAAACTTCTTACTCTTTTAATTTTATGCAGAATCCGATAACTTCTATAGTTAGAAGCAGGGCTGTGGAGTCGCGTGAAAAAAAAACGACTCTGACTCCGACTGAGAATCCAGCTTAACAATAATTGACGACTCCGACTCCGATTCCGTCTCCAGCTTTAAAATAACTAACGACTCCGACTCTGACTCCGAGGAAATTTTTCAATAATTTCATTTTAACTTATATATATGTATACCATCAGATCATCTTTAGTCAGGCAAGCATGAAATGTTAACACTTTTGACTATTTTGTTTTAATACCATCATTAAATATATTTTTCAAAAAAAAAATCGAGCCACTCATTTTTCACGACTCCGGCTAAAATACCACGACTCCGACTCCACAGCCCTGGTTACAAGCAATTGTTATAAATGTCTATTTTCATTTCGCTTATATTTATGTCAGTAAGAAGTTGGCTGGCGAATAAAAAATAAGCATACTGTTTGTAATTGAAAACACCGTATTAAAGTGAAAAAAAGAAGTTACTTAAATTTCAGCGTGAAGCGCAAGAGCGTTCTTTACTACTTGCATAATTTTGCATAACGGATGTATCGGTTTTTATCGCATCGTATGTAAATAATTATAATTAAAGGCAATGCCAATAAAGATGAATATGTATTTTAACGAAGGGTAACACGTGTCATTTTAGACACAAACATTTCGTAGTTAATTTATTGCACAGTAGACTATCTACGCGATGTTTTACGTTAGAAATTATGTAAACAATAAACCGGAGGCCGTACAAGACTTACTACCTTGAGATATTGTTTTAGGACGAAAATTCAATAAACGACCACGAAGCATGCTAATTTGTGTAGTTCAAACCTAATAAAGTGAGGGAAGAAACGGGAGGCGACCTGCTGTTATTCTGGGGCACACGCCTACAGAAAGCCCAAAATGTACTGGTCGACTATTAAACTGCGGTGACAGAATCATTGACGTACAATCGCGGTCAGAAATATTGGACATTTACTTAGCGTCAAGAGAAAATTCAAATGGAATTTGATAAAAATAGAAAAGAAAACGAATAATAGAAAAAGAAAATAAAACAACCAGTAATTAATTATAAGTTCTGGAAGAAAGGGCTAATTAAATTTATTTAACATTCGTTTTCTTTATTTATTATAAATACATTTCTCAATACTATACGGTAAAATCTTTTTAAAAGTAGAAATTGGAGCTTATCCGCTTATTATACAAAATCATTGGAGAGGAATCTGCGGCCTTTTGGTTACTCTGATGCGGCCTTTCGATTTTATCAAAATATTCACTTTGATAAAAAAATTATACGCAAGCGTTTGGAAAAAGATCGTAACCAATCCATTTTATATATGACAGTCGAAAAAAAGGGAAAGAGTTTCAACGTTTTCTGTACTGCGGCCTTATGTAAAATCAGATAAATGAATGTGGCCTTTAGAAATGACAAGGTTCAACACCCCTATACTAAATAAATGAAAATAATATTTTTTGCTTTAAGTCGTTAAAAAGAAAAACAATTCGGCAGTTTTATTCGCTGTATTAAAAAAAATGTTTAGACTTTTAATTGATCACGAAAAACAGTAGTAAATAAGCTTGCTAAAATTAGTGGCTTATAATCTAAATAAAAAAACCAAATTTATGGTTTTTGCTGACTAGGGATCAATAAGAAAATTATGAAAGGTTTTTCGCCACGGATATTGAATTAGTAAAGAACAAAATTATTCACTTCGACCGTTCGTGAATCCGACGAAAGTTTGAATTAACAAATTTGTTTTCAAAGCTTTATTAACCGAATCGAATAATTTGATAACGTCGCTTTTAAGTTGATTAGTGTCTTTGGGGACGTCACTGATTAGTGAATTTAAACTCACCCTTACAACTATTTCAGAAATTACCCTTTCTCAATCGACTCGCCGGACATATTTTTCTTTTTTATCCTCTGAGAACATGCTTCTTAGTTGTTCAAAACACTTACCAAAAAATGAAACAACAACTCTAATCTATAATAGTGACAAGGAAATTGCTTTTTCACGTTGATATATAAGAGTTTTCTTTGTAAATATTGTTGTTTAATTAGAGTTAATTTCTCAAGCTGTGAATTATATAAGTAAATAAAACAAATTATTATTTACTCCATGTTGTGATTTGTGATAAACCTTTCTTTTGAAATACTTTTTGCGTTTTCTTCTTCAAACATTAAAAAAGAAAAACTGAATTAAATTTAAAAATGAAGCTTGCATCATTAAAAAACTATACGTACTTAAAATTTGTCACGTCGGTTATTAGGTTGCATTTTGATATTACAAATAAATTGGCTTTTCATACTTTTAAATGTATTTCAATTTAATCTCGAAGCTCATTATACAATTTTTTGAGTCTTCATCAGATGCCGAAGCTTCACAAAAGCCGTTTACTTACCGATGACAATAAATACTTACGTCGGATATTATGAACAAGGTGGTTAGATTTCGTAAGAAAATTGGAATATTTTTTTCCCAATAAAACTTTAACACGGTAATTTTCGAATTAAAATCTAGTTTGTAACGAAAGCGGCAAGTTTCACAACGTGCTGTATATAAAACGCGTAGTTTTGAAATGGTTTTCATAAAACAATGCAAATTCTATTTAAATAGCATGCTG
This sequence comes from Himalopsyche anomala, assembly GCA_031772345.1. Taxonomy (NCBI): domain Eukaryota; kingdom Metazoa; phylum Arthropoda; class Insecta; order Trichoptera; family Rhyacophilidae; genus Himalopsyche; species Himalopsyche anomala. The sequence goes on from CM062824.1 coordinate 28,242,781, forward strand.
ATACTAATAAGAATATTAAACATTACGTTTTCCCGACGTTTTATCTATAACACAAAACATTTTTTGATTATGAAAATTGTCGCCATTGTTACCGAGTCCTCATATGTTTAACTTAACCATTCTGTTCGTAAAGGTATACATACCTAAAAATAAACAGTCTATAAAGTATAAATAATAATATTTGATTAGTGTGAATTCATTATTCATTGTTTCTGCACGCAGCGGTTACAGTGTCAGTAATGACCTAGAATTTCTGTGTTCAGTTTTCGGACTATCTCAGTACAATGATGTATTCAACTACAACGGTGGACTATTAGACAAAATTTTTAGTAACACTAGTTTTTTAATTTCACGGTGTATGTCCCCGCTTGTGCGGGAGGATATATATCACCCTTCTTTAGTTTTTCTATATGATGTTCATAAGGCTCACACCTCTCATACCAAATTACCCTCGCATGATACTAATCTGTGGAGGGGGTGGAATTTTGAGAACGGCGACTTTAGAAAGCTCTACTCTTTAATGAGTGAAGTGGACTGGAGTGAGATTTATGAATATTGTGATGTGAATGAAGCGGTTAATCATTTTTACGTGTCTTTATATAATGTTTTTGATGTATGTTTCACAAGGAAGTCACCATGTCGTGGTATAAGACGATATCCGAAGTGGTTTTCTGGAGAGATTATCGGGGACATTAAAGTAAAGCATTTATATCATAAAGCCTGGAAGGCTTCTAAGAGTCCTCGAGACTATCAAATTTTTAGTAAATGTCGATCTAAGCTGAGACAAAATATTCGATTAGCCTACCGAACATATTTGAAAAGGATGGAAGATTGCATACGCGAAAATCCAATTTTTTTTTGGAATTATATCAAATCTATCAGAAAAGATGGTGGATTCGCTGAGACAATGAATTGGAAGGGTCATGAAGTGGCAGGTCTGGGGGTGGCAGAAGCATTTGCTGGCCATTTCAGATCTGTATACTCAAATGATATACCACACCTTAATATTGAATCAATTTTAAAAAGTCGTACAAATGGTGCCCAATGCATTGATGCCATGCAAATCGATGAATCAGATGTAATTTTTTTTACCAAAAAACTTAAAAACACCCGCTCGCTCGGTCCCGACAGGGTGCCTACATGTTTTTTAAAAGGATGTATTGACCTCATCAAAAGTCCTTTGTGTTATATATTTAATCTCGTTATGAAATCAGGCATTTTCCCTGAAATATGGAAAATATCTAAGATTACACCAATTTTTAAGAATGGCGCAGAATCATCAGTGGAAAATTATAGACCGGTGGCTGTTCTCTCAGCGCCAGCTAAGGTTCTTGAGATGATTATGCATCATATGATTTTAAAAAGGATTGAACCATTTATAATTAGTGAGCAGCATGGGTTCAGAGTCGGAAGATCAACCGACACAAACTTGATGGTGTTTACGGATTACGTGTCGACGGCGTTAGATAAAGGACTGCAAGTTGACTGTTCTTACAATGATTTCTCGAAGGCATTTGACAGGGTCGATCATGACATTCTTTTGGAAAAACTCCAATTGATCGGTTTGTCTGATGGTTTTGTTAGGCTTTTTGGTAGTTATTTTAGGAACAGAAAACAATACGTATCGTATGGGCTTTTCGAATCAATGCCATTTTGCACGTACTCTGGTGTTCCGCAGGGTTCAAACCTGGGGCCATTGCTGTTCACTATTTTCATAAATGATATAGCAAGCGTTATTAAAAATTCTATGTTCTTGTTATTCGCTGATGATTTGAAACTTTTTTTGAAGGTTGTCACCTTAGATGATTGTCATCGTCTTCAGTCTGATATAGATAATATAATAGATTGGGGGCGGTGTAACAAACTCGATTTCAATATTGATAAATGCAATCTTTTATCCTTTACAAGAGGGTCGCGAGTGTTATTTTTCCGTTATTCAATGAATGGCCGAATTCTCTCGCGAATTTCATCAGTCAGAGATCTTGGCGTACAATTTGAGAGCAAACTAACATTCAATAATCACATTAAGATTACTTGCAAGAAAGCATTACAAATGTTGGGCTTTATCATCCGTACCACCAGAGTCTTTTCGGGAGTTAAAGTTCTAATATTAATGTACAACGCTTTGGTTCGAAGCAGACTTGAGAGTGGGTCAATTGTTTGGGCCCCAAGATGCTCGAAATATACCCTTATGGTGGAGAAGATTCAGAAGAAATTTTTGAGACTTCTCTATATGAGGGTGTATGGATATTACCCATGGCTTTATCCAACTGACTTTCTCTTAGGCATGCTTAACTTCAATAGTTTGAATGTTCGAAGAGAAATGTATCTGGCCATATATTTCTTTCGACTTATACGTGGCCAAAATGAGAATTCCACCATTCTTGAGAATGTGAATCTAAATGTTCCTGATTATTTTTTGAGAAATCGTGGACATGAATTGTTTGTTCTCCCAAGGTGTAGAACCAGCCTGCCAATGGGGATGCCACTGGGGAGAGCTTTAACGGTGTTCAACAATATTGCTTCGGATGTCGACATATTCCACGTAGACGTGGGTGAGTTCCGACGAATACTATTTTTTATGTATTAAAGTAGAGTTCGTCGGAGCTTACTCAGTTGACTTCTTTGCCATTTTTTTTTCTACTGATTTTAATATTAAATTGTACTATTTTTTTTCTCCATTGTAAAAGTTTTAAATTTATAATTTGTCAACCTTTTGCAATGTTAATTAAATAAATAAATAAATAAATAAATAAAAATAAATAAATAAATTACTGTATTTTATTTGTAAATCTTTCCAGCGTTAAAGCAAACAATATTTGACTTTAATATTTCACAGGCATTGCTGTGTTTTTATTTATCCAACAAACGCGCTTATAGCGTTTCATAAAAGGCATACGTCTTACTCATTTGTTCTTTGAAAAGAAGCAGGTTCTTCTGTTTACAATGAGAGGACGCCTGTAAACAAAAGAAAAAGAGAAGGCGGTAACTTCGTATCTTGTGTAGTTAAAGAGGTCAAGGGGGATTATAGGCAAACACCCCTGGTTAGTTTACCGGGGGTACATACGTGTCTAACTTAGTAATGCTCTGTGAGATAATGTGTGCGCAGTGAAACTTTGTTTTGCGATCGTTTTCCTTTATGGTATGCTAACCACCTGTGTAATTTATTGCAAAGTGATGAACGGTTAGCGAGTTCAGTTGACTTGTATGTCATAAAGTCGTAGCTAAAAAATGCATTCCAGCGTCTCGCCTGTTTTTATTTAAATATATATGAGAGTGAAAAGACTTTCATCGACTGTAAAGGCAAAAGAACGTAGGCCATTTTTTTCATTCAAAACAGTTTTTTTATCATAACAATATATACAACTTCATGGATGGAATCCAGACTGGCTTGATCGGTAGAGCCAAGCTCTTACCAACTAGACCACATCAGGTAACTATCATGTTTACAAACGGTTGTACAGCAGTTGCTTTATCTCTCGATGAAGAGAGAAAATCAATATATTCTAAGGAAAAGAATTATAGTTATCTAGCACTTTTTCTACGCACATTTTCCAAGATCGAAAAGTAAGTCGACGAAGAAATCCATGGCAAAAATTTATAATTCGATTGAAAAATCATTTATACAACTTTCCATTTCATGATTCGAACCTGCGGTTTCGCAATAAAATTAATGACATATCCACCTCACAGCAGAGTCATGCAATACACGAGGGTCCAAAAATAAAGTATGTACAAAATCAGTTTGTTAATTTATTGTGTAAGTTGGACAGCAACAGATTTTTGTCGTTATTATTAATAATAAAGATTAAAAACAAAATATTTGTCTCTATCTATAAATTTCAAACATTATTTTTGTTAGATGGGTATAAATGCATCTATATAAAATATCAAGGCTAGAATACTAAGAGTTTAAATTATTCATTTGATGATTTATCAGAACTGTCAGTTTGTTAGTTAAAAACTTATTTCAGTCCGCTGACAGAGTAATAGATATAAAATCAATACAATAGGTAGAGGGCTACAAAATAATATAAAATAGAAAACCTTCAGGTTTATTTATATTGATTGTGAATGTTTTTAAGAATACATAACAGTTTTTTGACGAAATTGATTTATGGAATACTGGCTTGGTGCTACTTGTTTCGTATAGTTGTTTTATTCTTTTGCGTAGCACGTGCTTTAATAACCCTTTATATTATTTTAGCCCTGCACTAATAGATTGTTATTATACTCAGCCACACTGGAGGCATGTAACAAATTGGCTACACAGTCTCTAACAGAATAAGAGTGTTTCATTTAGTAGTACTCAGCGTTGGCATGAACATATTCAAGGCGAGGAAAGAGCCTCTCCCCAGGGTGGCAATCTACCTTATGGGTGATTAGATTAGGCCACAAAGAGTTCTTTGCATTTTCTTTCTTACCCAATTACGAAACCACTTTATTTCGAGAGAGTTCCGTCCCAGCGCAGAAAGGGTAACAATAAAAAAGCAACTTAAAAAAGCACTTGAAGATATTTTTTAAGGAGAAAAGCTTTAAAGAGCTTTGTTTGCGTTGATTGCAATAATTTATTGCACACATATTCGGTTTTTATTGTGGACTATCAACCCATATTTTTTTTTTTCAATATAAAATGAAAAAAGATTATTCAAGGCATTATATCTGACGCTATTGTGTATAGCATTTTGAAATATGATGTCGAGAAAGCAAAAAATCCAAAAAATAATATACAAAGTTCGGCGATGAATTACGATAACCTATATTATAGGCAATGCATTAATTAACTGAAGTAATATCAAACGACTGGCCGCGAATTACAACTAATATAAAATATTAAATACTGAGAATGAATATTGATAGCAAACCTCCGTTTATTTGCATACATTTTTTATTGATAAAAGGCGGCTCACAAAACTGAAGTAGTATCATTAATTAGTGAATTATAAACTATCTTATATGTGTTTTATTCTAGAAAATATTTTGCACATAAATGAATTGAGAAGGGAAATACTTTTCACTTAGAAGATATATATTTAAAAGTGCGTTCGATGTCTGATTGGAAAAATATGTTAACATTTTGAAAGTAACATAGTTATATCAAATAGAAATGGAGTTGACAATAAAATTAAATATTGTTAGTTTTTTGCGCTTTATTATTTTGTTTAGTTACAATGTAATGATAAGGTTAAAAAATATTTCCTTGCATACCAAAACTACATTGCTATAAAAGAGGTTAAAATAAAGTTTATGACAGTTATTTGACACCATTTTTTTTTAATTTAAGGATATAGAAAAAATTATATAATTTTAACATCAACCGGAATTAAGTAATTTCAAAAATACAATTGGTAATGTTTTTTACTTAGAAACAAAAATTACGTAAATATTTTGATCATTACCATATTATAAAGTAGCAACAAACCCCTAAGATTTCCGACGTTTTTCTCTGAAATCAGTGACCCGAGAAGAGTTTTTATAACTTTAACCATAACTAAGATTACTTAAAACCAAAAAAACCATTGTGATATCTTGTAAGTTTTACAAGTAATAAATATTGCCAAAACAATCTAAATTTGTTTCATTATATATAATGTTTACTATATGCTGGCAATTCAAAACTTCTCATCCGAATTGCAATAAACTTTAGTATTGAGGAAACTTTACTCATCTCTCCAACATTATTTATATACGTACTATTATCATCTCCGTTTGTTTGACTAGAATATTAAATTCACAAGAAATCGTGAGACATCTTGCTATATCTCCGAAATGTACTGTAATATTATCATTTTCTTCCCGTAATAAGTTGGTATAGTGGTATAATGTATTAATGGGACGGATGGGGGCGCATACATTACTATATCAACTATAATAGTATGTATGGTTTTAGAAGTAAATTTGTTTTAAGCGTTGTACTGCGACAATGTTTCAAATGAAATATTAAACGTGAGCTTGGAAAATAATTATTAATTGTAATCGTATAACGCAGTGTTTTTTAATCGTATTGAAAAAATCACCCCCTTTTGCAGAAATAAATTATCCAAAATTATCTAACGCCCCCTCCTTTTTTTAGCTCACCGACGAATTTGAAATCCTCAATTCCGTATACTTTTTACCCAAAATACCGGCTGTACCGCTCCCGTTAAGAATCACTGGTCTAACGAATGGAACTATTTAAAGTGAAATTGTTTCTGAACAAATTTGCTATGTAAAGTTTGTTTAAAACTCTCCTTACGGTGCTAAAAAGTACTTCCGATATGTTTCTGACCCTTTAGAAACTAAGTTAAAAACATATTTTTAAAAAAATATACGTCCTATGTTTTTACCGTCCACCAATGTTTTTTAACTTGGTTCTTTTTAGCACCGTAGAGGAAGTGTTTATGTTTAAACAATTTGAATCAAATTGTATATATTCAAAAAAGCCTCAAATAGTGTTTTTTTTTTTTAATATATTCCAAGCCAATATACAATATAAAAAATTGTAGCTTTTACTGACAACATAAGTATTCAAATTTTAGAACTATTTAAAGGGTGAAAATAAGGTAAATTTAAAATCTTATTGATAATTTTTTTTAAAGTGTGGTATTATAATTTAAAAAATTAAACAAAAAGCGGTATAATGGGTACAGATTGCGAGTCAATCACGATTTTTTTAAATTTTAGAAATGCTTATAACGGAAGGATGGGAATGGAAAAGAGGCAGTACTTAGATATAAGCTCTTTTTACGTCACACCATAAGGATTAAATTCTGTAATAGGTGACACTATCACATATGGTAGTACTACCTACCCTTTGTATACAAATCCGAAATCAATTTTTGTTTACTTTTAATTTACTTACTAACGAGCCGAAACGGAGAATTACTACTGTCAAACACAACTTTACTTTCTACAAATGAAAATGTTTCCAAATAAAATTTAAAGCTAAGTATTTTCAGAACAAAACTGAAGAATACATTTGAAAATTATTTCATGGTTCCCCCGTTAAATGAAAATTGATTGCTCCTTTAAATTGGCTTTTAGTTATTATAGTTGAATTTATGATTTAAAAGAGAATGTCTTTGTTTAAACAAAGCTGCGTCGGAGCAATTCGGGAGAAATAGGCTTCACCAGTTAGATATACCTATTATATTCCCAGTTTTGCGTTTTGTCAACCGCCCTTTACTTCCGCCCACCGATCATGTTAATGGCATTCTATGAAATATGACACTATTATTTGATTTATGTATATACAAATTTGCTTTTGACTGGCTTCGCGTGTAAATGATAAACCTGCTTTGAAATATGAAAATTAACGACAAAGTAAAGAAATTTTATTATCAATCGTACGCCTTAATGGGTGAGGTTAAAAAAATAAAATAATTTAGTAACGATGTAGTTGAATATTATTGTTTATAAGTATTGTATTATCATCAGAATTATATTTTATACAATATTGAGTTGTTTTTAAAACAATAAAAGTTCCCTATTTCAAGGATACGACCACTACACGGTTCGTCCAAGATTCAGTGTCTTCCGTCAGTCTTCTTGCTTCCTCCCAAGAGTCCCAAGTCAAGCCAGCATCCGGTAGCTACGCCGAGTACTAACTAAGTTATTTTTCTCCATATAATGGTTTTTTACTAAATCAAGGCTAATTCAATCAGTTGATATCAATGCATTTAAATAACAAAAATAAAATAACTGATTAACTGTCACTGAACTATTTGACAGTTAAGTCAATAAGTATAAATCTTTGCCTCAATACCACAACTAAGTTATTTAATTTTTAATGTTTTTGTAATATTTTTTAAATAATATGATCTTAAACTTCCTTATTAAATGACAATTGAAGAACATTAAATAAAACGCAAAAGAAAGTTCGCAAAACATGAATAATTCTTTCTGGGCTTAATACTTATACATGACTTGTTTTTAAAACAGATCATTTAATTATGTTCAAAAATATCATAAACTATGAATGTATTATCATTTTTCACGATGAATGTATCGATAACTGAATTATCACGAGAAAACTGGAAGGATATTTTGAGCAAAAGTTTAAGATGTTATGCTTATTTGTCGTTAAGTAACATCGGAAAAGTATGTTAAAGAGGAAAATGATGAAAAAAAAGATTCTATCGTTTATGAAAAATAGTAATTTTTGTGTATGGATTTTTTGTTGAAATGCAACTATGTATAATAGCAAATATATTTTTTTACATTACCTAAAACAAAAATAAATCTTGTTCGCTGTGTTAGTTTGTATTGATAAAGATATACCTACTTCAAACATCGTTTATCTCTAGAATGCTGTTTTCACGTAATGCCATTTTATTTATTACTGATGAAGTAATTTAATAACAGCTTAATTTTTTGAATACGCCGCTTAAAATTAAATAGGCAAAAAACTGAATATTTATTTTTCTCTTGTTTCAGTATATTGTATGCAGATATAGTTGGATTTACAGCTATTTCTTCCACGTATTCTGCTCAGGACCTGGTCGCCATTTTGAATGAGCTCTTTGCTCGATTCGACAGACTAGCGGAGGTAAGAGGAAGTGAATTATTTATTCTATATATATATATATATATCTTTTAAAAAATATACTCCATAATCATTGCAAAGATTGAAACATGTTGATCATTTAAAAATGCGTTTAAAATGCAAATATACATATGCTCTCAAGTAGTGTTTCAAAACGGGACATTTTCAAGGGAAGGATACGAGTCACTTATCGTTTTTTACCCACTAGGTTTGGTTAAACGTTTTAGTTGTTAGTACAGATGTTTATCTAATGAATCTCTAAAACCTACTAATTGGTAATAAAAAAATGAGGATGACTTATAAAAACATCCTTATAATGTTTACTTACATACGAAGACATACGAAGCTGAAATTTTTTTTATTTCTTGAATACTGTTGAATATATTTCTTAAAAAATGACAAGATTTTCTGGAAATTTAATCAAATGACAATTATCAAGCTTCACGTTTTATAATTCTTGTAATTTAAGGCATTTCTTTTCAGTGAAAGAGAACACTTTTGTTTATACAATTATTCGATATGATTATAAAAAAAAAAATATTTTTAATGCAAAATAACTTCATATTGTAAATTTACGGTCGTTCATTGGTTTTCTTCTTCTTTTGAGCTAATTTTCATAAGGAGTATCTCGGTTTCATAATATAAACGAACATATATTGGATTATACGTAAAATAGATTTATGTTTTTTTTTAATTTCAGAAATACAATCAACTCCGTATAAAAATTCTTGGAGACTGTTACTACTGCATCAGTGGAGCACCAGTTGAAAGACCAGATCACGCAGTGCTTTGCGTTCACATGGGGCTCTCAATGGTGAAGTCAATAAAGTAAGTTGATTAAAAATCACATCATATCTGTAAGAAAAATTTCAAACTTGATGCTCTATAGATAGGACCTAAGAAAATTGGTTTCAGTGAAAAACATGATAACGAGTCTGTGTATCACAATAACTTCTTAAAAACGGTGAACAGTAGCAAAGTGACATTTGCACATGTCGTTTTGGCTTTAATTTCTAGGTCAACTGTGCTATTTTCAACCTCCAACTTTCAACTGTTTACATTATTATTAATTGATGGACTACTTACTTTTGTGAGTATTACACGTGGAACAGTTTTTAATTGTTTTCACTGTTTGATTAAATATCTGTACACATACATGCTATTGAGTTAATACAGGTATTTGCAGGTAATTATTATATCTAATCCGATAATTAAACTTATAAAAACAAGCCATTAAAAATAGTCGAATAGAAATATTTAAATTTAAAAAATCATCAGAGGTCGTTGAAATAGCCGAAGGACGTACTATGCTACAACAAAAACAAATAATAATAAAAAAGTCATTTTTTTTAATGAATCATAAAATGAGAGTATTCTTTAAAAATTATTAGAGATATTTTATTACGAAGTTTTTTTTATTCCAATGAGTGCTCAGCGTAGAGCTAATATCATCATTGAGTAAAAAGTACTTGTGTATTATGTTACCTCATCATAATTAATGTAGTTCTTTGATTCATTTCTTCAATCGCCAGATTTATGACAACAAAAGCTATTGTATTTGTAACGTCTTTCCTGATTCGTGTATTGTCTGTATTCTGCATAACGTATTCAACATAAGTTTTCAACAACTTGTTGTTGTTTAATTTGCATTTTTTTAAGGAATCGCTTACGATCTAATTGCGTTTGTAAATTTCAATGATAAAACTGGTGAAAGCTCGATTTTAATGATCGTCAAAAGAGATTTCACCCACTTAGTAAGCTGGTAATATTATGCGTATAATGAGGCAACTAAAAAAATGTAATTGTTGATATTATATCAGCTTGGCATCGTGCCCACGTGAGGACCAACCATGCAAAAAAGCAATTCAGCAATCAATCTCTCAGAATTTAAGTAGCGGAAACCAACATGTTTTTATGTTGGACTTGTTTTTCGCTTCGATAATATATATTTGAAAGCCAGTTGCCAAAACTGTCCGGTTGATTAATGCATTGCTTAGAGAAGTGGAAATATAATGCAACAAACTGTGTTTGTTGTTTTTTCTTATTTTATTGTGAATATGTTGTTTTTTTCTATATGCAATCTTTTTTGATATAATTATTGTTCGTTGAATAAGGTGCAGCTGCAATGACATGTATTGCCCTCTTTTTTATAAGATACTTAGTAAAGTTTCCTTGATTGGTAATTTCATTATCTGGATTTCGGTTGGTTCGCCACGACGACTACGTGGCTAATACCACAAATCAACAAATAAAAAAATCCTGCATTACACAGAAAGCGAGTGGATTTCAACTCATAAAACTTTCTGTTCAGCAAAGTAAATCGATATTCTTCACCCTGACACGCACAGTATCAGTTGAGCTAAATGTGAGGATATAATTTCAGCTTGCTACGCCACTGCATACTGCCGTAAAAACAAAAAATGGTGGTAGATAGAAGAAGGCAAGTAATTTAAGATTTCTGATTCACGATGAATTAGATATCAGCACATGTTTTGGATATTTAAAAAAAAAATGAATTGGAATCTTTCAAATTATGTACATTAAGTGTAAGTAATTAATTCAAGTGCCAACGCCTGAAGATACCAAAAGGCGAAACACGGGTTGTTAGTGACAAATTTTGTGTGAATGTACATAATTTAAACGATTCAAATTTTACATTGAAATTCAACCAAGCACCTTCTTGGCAAATAGATGATAATTTTGAGTCTAATAAAACATAATAAGCAGAAGAAAGTTAACAACCTTTAATATGCTGGTAGGCTAAACTTTTAATAACTAATAAATATACTGTTAAGAAAGGCGGGGGGAACTGTAACGTTTGCTTAGAATTTATGGCTCAGATAAGCTCACACAATTAAACTTCCTTTAGCGTCATATTAATTTAGTCTACTTAGAAAACTTCTCTTCGCGGGAAATTTTCATTGAAATTCAAACTTCTAAGTATCTGACGGAGAGTCCATAAATAACAACGTACTTCAGCTCTCGAATCCATTTGCTCCACAAGCAAATTCTTGTGAACTCAGTTAGGACTTGCAAATAACTGAAGTAAAAATTTGTTGCTAGAGAACAGGATATGATAATATACATAAGTCACGGAGATAAAAAGGGGGTGGTTTCAGAACCTTATGCACATATGAGCTACCTATATACATAAAAGTTTAATAATGAGCTGCTTAATAAAATATATAATATAGGGTAAACGAATTATTTTGTACAAGATTATTTCATACACAAAATCGTAGTATTTATTTGTAAGTAGTCTGAAATATTTAAATTATAGTCAGTTTATTATCTCTTATTCATTTTTTGTATCATTATCTACACATTATTTTATTATATACATTTTTAATCTATGTTCGCTCCCAATGATAGCATATGAACTTTTAATGGAGGTATCTCAATAAACGTTTTTCAACGAAAACTGTTTTTTACTCAGCCGCTCATCCTCTCTTTTCTAAAGAGAATAGTACGTATGGAAGGATAAGGCTAGGACAAGAATAGTGGTTAATTAATCACTCTCGCTACTCCTAATTATTGAATAATTGGGAGAGTGGGGAGAGGGAATTTTCAAACATCAAAAACAACCATGTCTTATAGCAGAAACTGATAAATCGACTGAAAAAATGCTGTTCGTACTAGGACTCGAACCCTTGAAATCCGGCACGGAAGCCAATTAAGCTAACCGCTTCGCCATAGGACCCGACAGTTGTATATTTATATCACAGATCGTCATCAAAATCTGCAATACCTATCTTGATCTCAACAAATTAGAACGATAGAATGTTTTATTTTTAAACTGTTCAATATTGTTGATTTCAATATGAATAATCGGTGTAGAGAAGAGCATTGGTCTACGGAAGAATACTATTTACAATATGTATTATGAACATAAAATGCAATACCAGAGAATCATTTGCTCAAGAATATGTTAAAATATTTGATTCCACAACATTTAATAAAACTATGTCGGATTTCACGGGCTCAGATCTCAGTACTAACAGTATTTATACAATTGATTTATTAAAGATATAGATGTTTGTGATGTTTAAAAATGCCTTTGCGGTCAATATTAAAATAACGGGGCGTCATGAGAGTTGATTAGTTAAATAATTATATCCTAATCTTATCCTTTCTATCACTCCTTTATTTGAAAATAGAAAAGTTAAATAACAAGCAGTTAACTTAAAAACGTATGTTGAGATACCTCCATTAATATGCCATATACTCCAAATTAGGAGCGGACATGGATAACTAACAAAGCCAGCAATGGCTCTAAACTCAATGATACATTTATTTCTTATATAAACACGAAACATTCATTTACTAAGCGTCAGTTCAAGTTCATCCGTGCACTTGAACGCCTGAAGATGCCGAAAGGCGAAACCCGAGTCGTTAGTGACAAAATCTGTGAGAGTGTACATAGTTTGAACGATTCAAATTTGACAAAACTATACTAACACGTTTATTACATTTTTTTTTTTTTCATTTTTTTTTCTGAAATTGTTTAAACAAAATATTTAAACAAGATTATTGAACAGTGTTGAGTTTGGGTACATAAATATAATAAATACGCTTACAAATTAGTCACACAAAATTTGTGAACAGGCATCCAGAAGCGAAGGGATGAGAGTAATGAAAGATATGAGGGGAGACAATAGTGGCTGTAAAACAGACATGTTTTACGCTGAAAGAAAATATTATAAAAAACACACGTTAGCTGGTTGTATTGTACATAGCGGTATCCTCACATATTAGTTCATCGAACGTTGTTTATTCCGGAAGTTAAACATGTTTATGATAATATGTCAAAAGTTGTGCTTGCAGTTTTGCTCGGAAGCGAGGCAAGTATCGCGTCGAAGAAAAAATACTTTCGCAAGTTTTTATAATGTATTTGTCCAATTAAGGTCGGCCATGCCTGGAAATAGCAACGTTCTCGGTAAATACTCAATGTAGGACTTGACATTAATTGTTTATGTTCATAATGATATATATAATATAAGAAGCGGAAATTTTAAAAATTGAGGTTGTCTTACATCAAGTTTATTTGGTATTTTGGTTAATAGTAATACGTAAATATACCACATATTATACATTATATAGCAAAATAGCGTACATTTAAGTACACCAAAATATAAATGTATCCAAAATATTCATTCTTTTACGTAATGTTTTTCAACCAATATCAGATGTTTGAAAAAGCAACGGGCGGTATATAAAATCTGAATCGGCCGCAGGTTGAGTATCGCTGATTTAGAGGAGTAATTTTTATCTGACGCATACTTAGTAATAATAGATTTTTTTTTAATGATAAAATATTTAATTTTTCAAAAAAGTTTCAGTTAAATTTTTATCTATGGTGGTCATTCATATAAATTTGAATAAACAAACCTATGACATAAACAAATGAAACAAAAAAGAATTATTAAAAAAATATTCGAACAAACGTGACCGAAACACTCAAACGATCTTTATGTTTTTTTAAAAATTAATTATGTATTATAATAGTTTAATTATTTCACTATTATTCCAAATTAATAAAAAAAACCTTTTTCATATTTCCTTTGACGGTGTAACGATAGATGCAATAGGCTTACAGTAACAAAGGAAGAAGAAAATTGAATTTTACAATGTTTGCATGGAAATTACCGTAATTGGAAACGTTTTCCACATAGTGAATAGCACTACTCAACAGCCTCGGCTTGCAATTAAACAAATATTTACATTGTTATGAAGGAGGCAATATTGGCGCGGAAAATGAAGTAATTTGCATTACTAACGATCGCCGGTGAAGGTATAATGCTGCGATGGCGGCGTCGTCTTGTGAAGCGGATTGAAACTGTGTCTAATTTCAGGTTGGAAATTAAAATTATTATTCCATTATGGCCGGTTAAAATTCAAAAATGGTCGCTCATTGTTGTCATTTCTGAAACTTTGAACCTGCCAATAGAAAACACACGACGTGGTGTTCGATGACATCGATCCACCGAATTGTTGACGTTAGTTGAAAACTAACTAATTAAGAAAATTAAACTACGTAAAAAGGTATGGAAATAAATTAAATGGTCAGAATTTAAATCAATTTTTGGCCAGAATAAAAATATGAACGGTCAGAATAAAAATATTAAATAGTCAGAATATTTAATAACAATTTTGGTTAGTCGGTTAGGTTAGGTTAAGTTTATTTTTAAATTTCATTTATTCTGACCGATATATTCTGACCATTTAATAAAAATTCTGACCAGTGTTATTTAAATTCTGACCAGAAAAATATGAGCCAAAAGGTATTATGCGTATTCGTGATTAAAACTCTCGTTGTTAATCAGTCGCGCAACCTCTCTTTTTCGAAGAAAGTAGTAGGGATAAAAAAATAGGATAGGAAAAAGTTAGTGCTTAGCTTATCACTTTCGCTACACCCGTTATTGAGGAATGAAATAGTGAGAGGATATTTATAGACATCGAAAAAATGCCGTTCGCACTGGGACTCGAACCCGTGAAGTCCGACACGGAAGCCCACAACGCTAACCACTGCGTCATTAGACTTGATAATGTATGTTGTTTTTATTATTATATTATATTGTCACAAAGATTAATTCGTTTCATGGATTAAAAATTAATACTAGGCTAAACTGAAAAGTCAGCGACAAACGATACAATATTCTAAGTATAATGTATTGACCAACCACACGTCATACTTTTGTTCTATTCTTTTATTCGTGGTTCTCTAAGAAAAATAAACGATTTTGAGTGACTTAGTATAAGCTCGAGAAAAGCTTTATAGAATATATATATATTTATTCCTTATGGAAGCAATACGCTTTTAATTCGTAATGGATGTGACTTCAAAATGTAATTCATACTAGTATTTATAGCTGCTAGCTAGCTAATGTTGAAAGTTGAATGTTGGACATATCATCGTGGACTGTTTCAAAAAGTAATAATAATGTTTCCATGTAAAAGTTGAAAATACCAAAGATGACCGTATCTCATAGTACAGTCCATCAATCTGAATGCTTACAAACGAGCGTGTATAGATTTTCACAGTTGTGAGATATTTCAGGTTTATTAAAATGTGTTTTTTCTACATTTTATTTTCAGCAATCTTTTAAAGATGTAGATTTCAGTGCAACTGTGATATATGATAACTGAAAAAATGTAGATACAATCGTATTTTAATTATTAAGCATACGAATTAATAATATTGTTAAATATATCAAAACAGTGCAATTGACCTAGAAATGACCGCATTCACCAAATTCACCGTTTGGCAGGAGCTCTTGTAACAGACAGAAGGACAATTTGAAGGATTTATTTTGTTTTTATAATATATATTAGATTTTAAATTGTAGTTGATTGCCTTTCAGTATTTAATAAATAGTTTGAGAACGTCACTACACCAAATTGCATTGTGAGCGAAGCGGTAAACACCTGCTGACCTACAAGCAGTCTCGTGGAAATATTCAATTTGGAAATGGAACGCTCTCGGAAAATTATCGGGTCGAGATTGCTCTATAATTTATTCAATTTTGATACACACTGACCCGGGTTATACTTGACGTCAGCCTAACGTTGTACCGTTGCAAGAGAAATATTTTGAAATCAAAGAGATTGAAAAAAGGGTTATAAGAATGGCCCACTAGGCTTTAAACAGTTAAAATAATAAATTTCTGTTTATTAAAGTATTTGTTTGTTTTTTTCATATTTTGAAGTCTACGATATAAAAAAAATCAGATCAGGATTTGTTGGATATTATAATACTATTAAATGAAATGAGCTCATACAAAGTTAATATTTTTCAGTTGAAAAAAATTGTATTCACACTTCTGCCAGATATTTATTGTATATTTTTCTATAGAGTAATATTCATTTATAAATCTCATATATTAAAAAACAAACATATTAATTTTATTCTACAAAAAATCTGTCTTACGAGTGTGACGTGAAAATTTAATAAAAAGTTTAATGTGCAGTAGTTTAATTACGGAAAGATTACGATAGTTATGCATCGGGTTGTCTTTGAGTGTGCGCTTAAAGAAAGGCATGCAAACACTATAACCAACCAATCTATTACCTTCATAATTGTGACGAGACTTTATCTACAAACCATTTAAGTCCTAGAGCAGTTCTGCTTGACAACTCTATAGATTTTTCTTTTAAAAAATTAAATACAACAAAAAAGACGACCTCTAGCTTCAGAAAAATGACACTATTCAGTTTTCTTCTTTATGTATCATATGTATTATATGGCTATAGTAAATGAGGAGATAAACATGATATAATTTACATGTGTCCAAGTGAACACTGGATTGTTCACTTCTGAACGATCACGCCCTCCCGTCGGTAACTATGGATAACATCAGAAATAATGGTGGTTTGAGGAACTAATGAATAAAAGCTTCGTTTATTTGACATACAACTTTAAATAGCTTTAATTTTCGCTATTGAGCTACCAGGACATAAAACCAAAGTTCTAACTACAAATTAGATCGCAAAGACTGACAGTTAAATACGTGTAAAGAGGGATCCATTGCATTATATTTATGACGTTTTTTACTTGACAATAAAATTGTTATAATCAGTCTAGAAATATAAGAGTCAGACAAAAATTAGTATGGAAATAATTACTAGAAAGCTTTCCACCGTGGAATCTTAATATTGACCGAATCAAACAAAGGCTTTGTGCAATCAGCTAATGCTTTCAGCCACGCTTAATAGAGTTACCTGTACTCATGATGCTTTTATAACTAGCCTTGCATTTTCTTTACGTGTTCCATTGTAAACGAAGGTGAATATTACAATTATGTGGACAATAATCGTGTTCACCTTTTAAAGTGCTTTGCTGAGGAAAAATGGATGTAATTAATTATCATTGGCACAGCATCTAGTACAAATACTTGTAGTAAATGGATGTTGCTTTTAATCCAACGAACTCTGTATTAAGCTATCAATCAAAAACATTTTATATATTTTTTAAATATGCATTTCTGCTCTCAATGTATACGGTATCCTAATGAAGGTATACAAACAAAAGCTTTTATACAATATTTTTTCAACCTCCCGTTTTTTCGAAGAGAGTAGGGATAGAAAAGATAGAAGCTAGAAGAGAACTATAGGTTGGCTAATCACTTTAGCTATAGTAATATTATTATATATTTATTGTAGTAATATGTAATGTGTTGTGCCTTTATATCTAATACATTTGATTGAATTTCAAATATAGAACCCTCTGATCATAAACAAATTTAAATCGACTATATTGTATTCAGTGAAATTTAGCATACATAAATAAACAATACGTTGACTGAAGAAGTATCTGACGAGCAAATAACTTTATTATTTAAAAAATAAATTGTTTAATGATATGCAAAACTGAGGCACAAATGTTATTGTTTTTTTCTCTTTATGCCTGCTCCCAATGTGGAGCATATGAATTCGTAATGAAGTTTATCTCAATATAAGTGTTTCTATGAAAACTGCTTATTACTCAATTGCTCAATATCATTTTTTTCCAAAGAAATTAGCAGTAGAAGAATATCACTAGGGCAAGACAAGTAATTAGCTAATCACTCTCGATACGTCTGTTATAAAGATAGGAAGGGTGGGAGTGAATTGAAGTTATCACATACATCCATGGCTTTGGACAGATATCCATACATGAATTGAAAATCAATTTGAATAAACTGGGATTTGAACACGTGATCTCCGTAGCCGAAGTCAAAGACGTTCGATCACGCAGCTTAGTATTTTGAAATTGTCCTATTCAATATTTCGGCTTTATTTTGCACTATTGTCGGAGTCGTATTGTTTCCTCGTTAATATTGCAGCAGATGGTTGCTTTGGTCGTATGCTGCTAGCGATAATATAGACATAAGACTTATTGATATGTAAATTATTTACATTATACTGCAGAGATCGGTATAATCTGAAATGTGAAATCTGAAACTCAATCGTTTAAAAATTTGGACACTGTATTAATGCAATGTATAACGATAATCTTGATTGAATATGAATGGTCTAGATTTATAACATTTTGATGTTTCAATTTTGATTTATATTAAAAATATAAACACAAAACCCTTGTTCGCTCCCAATGCGGATAAACTGGAAGAAAATTTCTAGATAACTTGTTTTCAAAACAACTGATAATCGTAATTGATAAGCTGAAACGCACTTTTCACGTCTCCATGTTCAGAATCAAACAAAAGTGGGTGAAGAGGCGTGATAAGATTATAAACATCTACATGATTATATTCAAATACATATATCAAATGAAAATTAACCAGTCTAAATAGTGGATCCGCAATCACAGACAGGAAATATCAATACAATATTTGCATGACTTCTCATTTTTTCAGTATCGTTTCGCTTTGGTATCAAATTGGTTAAAAATTGTAACTGTATCTTCAAACATTTTATTCTTCACTGCAGGGAATGTCTCAAGAGAGACTGACTAGGTCTCCATGGGTTGGATTTTAGTGTACACGAAGTCAATTTTTAGACGAACAAGTTATTTACAGGTCATAATTAACAGAAGATAAAATATATCGTTTTGAACCTCAGATTCAAGGTTCTGATGAAAAGAAATTGTATTTTTTTTATATAAAATAGTCTGCTTATTTACATACAGATTATAATATTTTATGTTGGTATGAATAATAAAAGAATAAATATGTAAAATTTGTAAAGTGGATTTTTTTTAATATTATTTTATTTAAGAACATGCGTATAAGAATACATAATCATAAAAATAGCTTTTTTTATACAGTGTTGAAACTTTCAGCGCGTAGGATTTTTTGCTCTTCTCTAGCCTTAGTAAGGTCACATTTATTTAAATTTATGATATTAACAATATATGTAATACATAATAAACTGAAACAAAACACTATTTTAGGACTAGGACTATTTTAAAATTACATTATTTTTATTTCTCGATATTTCTTTATAAAAAAAATAATTAGTAATAACTTGTACGATAAAAAAAAACTGCCGTTTCAATAAAAAAATAAACCTTTTTAAGAATGATGTGAAAAATGTTTCCATGTAGCGGTATTAGAGATATTACTTATTTTTAAACATTTTTTTTTAAATTTAATTTTTGTGTATTAATTTTTGAGTTTTAGATAGATAAAATTACTTCTCGTAAATGTTCATTGCGAGTGATATTTTGTATTATTCTCATTATAATAAGAAATTTAAGTTTCTGTATGAATTTGAAATCAACACATGAATTCGTGGAAAATAATATTTATTTTACAAAAAAAAATTACCTATCAAAAAATAATTAATATTTAAAGATATTTTTTTCTCAACAGAAATATATAAGCTATTTATGATCGTAATGTGATTATAACTAGGGTTTCTAATCCCGGGAATGTAATAGTACTAATCCCGGTATTTCAGGATTGAGGAAATAAAGTGCAAAATTCACGAAAAGTTTTTCAAAACAGAAAGACATAAAAAGAAGCTCTCTCAGTTTTCATTTTAGGAAATCCGTTAATTCCCAGGATTTGAAAATCAGCAGACTATTTTTGAAATCTGCCAAAGACCTACAATCCCGAATCCCGAATTTCTTCGCGATTTTATGGCGAATGTTCTATCCCGATATCCTGGGATTGGAAAAATTGTGAATCCCAAAATCCTGGGATAACAAAAAGGGTGCGGGATTGGATGCCCTTATTATGACAGATGTCATACCACTTTTTTATTAAATATAATACGAATGATAATAATTTTGTTATACATTTAAAATATATTTTTTAAAATATTATTTATCTGCTCGTGCTAAAAATTGCATATTAATATTTTATTGGATATGAGAGTTGACTAATGTATCAAGTATTGTGTAATATATTGTGAATATTCATAAAAATATATATAATTATTAAAAACAAAATACTGTATTATATTATATTGTTCTTAATCTTATCGAAATACAAGGTTGAACGTATTATTAATGCGCAAAAAATTTCTGCATGCCATATTGCGTTTAAATTTTCAGATCACTTCGATATCGTAACTCAAACAATTTCTCATTCATACCATGACTATTTTAAATAACCGTGTTGTTTTAAAGCAGTATTTCAATTGGGTCACATAATCTGCAGAGTAATGAAAGGATTAGATGGGGTACATTTGAAATTGAATGGCTTAATAATTTATTCAATCCATATATTATTTCCTTTGTCAGTGAGTGACATGATGGAATGTCAATACAGCATGACGTGTGTATGACTATTGATAAACGATGAGCTATTTGAGCTATAAAAGAATAAAAAGGTGTCCCTTATATATAAAAAATATCCCTTTTTAACGTTAGGCGATTTTGGATATTGAAGTAAATTCAAATATCTCTGTGAAAAAGAAAAGCTAAAACTGATGGTATTTTAAATTTTCATTCGTGTGTAAATTAAGATTGACACATATTTTACTAAAATAGATAGAATAATCACAATTAGTCGTTACATTTTTATCATTTAAATTTTTTGAAAATGATGTTAGCATTAATGCTTTATTTGATTGATTGAAAACCAATAGAATGTGTGTTTTAGATTCTTGAACTAATCTATATATAATATGTTATTTGTAAATGATAAAATAATCATTTGCCGAGAGAAATACTTTGACTAAGTTATTTTTTATTAGTAATTTAAAAAGAGGAACATAATTAAGTATAATCTAAGCAACCTTTTTAAGTATTGAATTACTTCAATAATGAGTTTATATAAAATTACAAAGTGGATTTTCAATATCGACCGTAGAAAGGAAAAATGACGTAACTCGTACATATCAAATTTTACAGGAGGCACAAAAAACGTGTTTTGATGATTTTGGGCCATATACAAATTATGAATTATACACAATTTTGAAGTGCACGGAGACTTCTAAGCTGGTATACTCTGGATTATAAAATTAATTTGTGAAAAAATCTTAGTAAATCAATCACCTTTCATTGAATATCTAAAACTGTATGTTTATTCGTTCACTGGCTTATTCAAAATGTCAGGAAAAATAAATATCCAATGATGTGCCAAACATTTTTTTTTGATTTCTAGTGAAGTATTCGTGAAATGATTTATACTGTGATGTCGAATAACGACATGTTAAATTGTGAAATGAATAAGTCAACAAAATATTATTTTTATTTAACATGTTATTTATTTTTCAACGAAAAAGGTCAAACTCACACGTTTTATCAGGAATAACTGTTCACATGTTATAAACAAAATATCATCTGTATTTTGACTTTGACTGCAAAGCTATTTCTGAGTACTAAAGATTTGTCGGGTCTAGGTTCCAGCACGAACAGCATTTTTTCGATCGATTTATCGATTTCTGTTCGAAAGTATGGGTGTTTGTGATGTCTAAAATTTCCTCTCATCCGTTCGATCCTTTAATAAATGAGTGGAGTGAAAGCGATAAGTTAACCACTAGTTTTCTCCTAGCCTTAGCATTCTATCTTTACTACTTACTCTCTTTAAAAAAAGAGAGGTTGATTGACTAAGTAACAAACAGTTCTCTTAGAAAAAATCTGTTGAGACACCTAAGAGTCCATATACTCCTCATTGGATTAAAAAAAGATTTGTGCTTCCACTCTATGATCCAGGAATTAAAATACCAATAAATAATTTCCATATACCCATACAAATAAAAAGATTTTTTTATTATATTTTCAAACGTTTCAATCCACAAGTCGTCAGCTATAAGTAATTTCTGTCACAGTAATTTCCACCTAAATTGAAAAACGGATTTCTTTAACCTTTTGTTTTTGATAATTTTCACTTTATATTTGATTTTAGGGGAGTTGGGTAGAATAAAATCTTCCATGTTATAAGTTGAACATGCTTATAAATAAATCAAAAAATATCAATGGCCAGAAGAGTATATAATATTGTTAGCATGCTAATAATTTTCTGGTGTAGCTGCCAACTTAAAATGGCATTTTTTATCGTTAAATTATGTAAAAGAAGATTAAAATGCAACCCTTTCTGAATTTTATTAGAAAACATCGTACATAGAAACCATTTTTTCACATATCTGTACCTTTTCCTTCCGTTTTTTTTGTGTGAAGTTTTCTGCTATGTAATTTGCTGCGGTTCGAATATTTAATATGTGTGACGTGAAGTATCAAAAATTGACATTTTTATTATCACAGTTTAATCAAAAAATATGTCATGTTTTCATAGTAACAAAACGCTTCAAATTTATAAGGATATGAAATGTCACTTTTGAGGTGTTCACCGTCAATACTTGGTGGAAAAGCATTATATTAAAAAAAATAAACACTTATTTGAACTAATTCTAGGATCGATTTCTCTGAGACAAAAATTATTAGTTGTTATGCACGTCATTACATAAACCAGTCCTAAACAAATAAAATAAAAATGAAAATAGTACAGATGAGTGTTTTATATTTTTGAAGATATGAAATGTTAAAGGGTTATGTGAAAAAATATTATAATAATGTTTTAATTCAACAAATATTACTTTGTGTTAAGTTGATAACTTTTTCGGCTTTCCGGAACTATAGCATATAACACAGTTCTATATAAAACAATATTTGTAGAGCTTAAATATTTTATAATTTAAGATTTCGATTGAAGGTGCTTGGTGGAATTTCAATATTAAATTTTAATCGTTAAAATTATGTTCTATGTCTCAGTTCAAATTCATCCGTGCACTTAAACGCCTGAAGATGTCGAAAGGCGAAACCTGGGTCGTTAGTGACAAAACTTGTGTGAATGTACATAATTTGAACGATTCAAATTTCCGATTGATATTTTTTTACGTTATTAAAATGGAGTTCTACTAAGTCAAAGAAAATTCAATCAATAATGTTATAAGTTTTATATATATATTTTAATTCTACTGAATTCGTTAATCATTTTTTCTAAGAACGCAGTTGCCAAACATTGGTATTTTACGTCACATCTAAATTAAAAAATGTTTTTTTTCGTAATTGATTTAAGCACAATGGCGCCTATGCGCAGAAAATAAACCTTTTAAAAAGACTATTGACGTTTCTTTCAATATCAAACCAATTGCGCTAAAAAGAGATCGATTTCAAGAGTTTTAGGGATCCCCTCTGTTTGAGAAACTTGTTTGCTTGGCGAGGGTGGAGATTAAACAAGAAAAGAAAGCAGAAAGGTCTTTCCCTAATCAAAAGTAACGATTAATCAATTACCTGCCGCTAGCTTACCTGTATAATGCGATAACTAGGCAGTCTAACGTTTTGAAAATGGTTTCTGATGGAGAAATTCATTCGACAATTATGAGTGAAATTGACTTAGGTATAATAATAGGTTAGAATATTTGTGAAAGTAAAAGACGAGAAAGTGGTACATTAAAAGTAATGTTTATATCAGTTAATTTTCGCTTTGAACAATTAAACTAGACAATTATTAAGGTCTAAAAGATTCCATCCCAAATATTTCAATTTAGATTTATAACGCTATTGTACAGTAAATTAAAGGTTCAAAAGTTATATCGAAATAAAGGGTTATCAATTTTAAAAAATCAAGTCAATATTGTTTGTTTAAAGTTTAGTATAAAGCTTCTGATTCCGATACAGTGTCATCTGCCGGTGGAAAAAAACTCATAAATCAAAATAATTAATCTTAATTTAAAAAAAATCTCAGTTGATAACGGAATTATATTTTATAAAATTCGACTAAACGTTTACTGTTTAAACCTTAAATACTATTAGACGTTTGAAGCGATAGAAGCGTGCTTCAGTGAAAAGGCAATTATCTCAACAAAAATTGCTATACTTAATTTTGAAATCTATTTGTAAGGAATCATAAATTAAAAAAAAAAAACTTTTCTCGAATCTCATTTATTACACATTTAAATCAAATTTAGTGTTGTAATAGTAACCATTAAGTGAAGCTTTGATTCGATGATAATATTCTATAATTTTTCATTAAACTAATTATATTTTTATTATATTTATCGCAGGACGTTTTTAGAAGGTAAATTAATAAATTAAGTGAAAAATATATGCACACCTCTGGCTAACTCACTATTCCTCAATCAGCAAACGTATAGTAAAACAGTTTCAAGTACTAAAAAGAAGCTTGAATTATCTGAGATGTTTAAAAAAATAGGAAGATCTTATGAATAACGTAAAAAAAATATAAAAAATACAATAATATATATTTTTATAAATATGTCGCTGTATTTAAACCTAAACGTATTAATTCACTCTGAATACACTAAAGACTAATACAAAATGGAATTGCTTTTAGTATTTATCTGTCATATTTTTAAAGTAAAGGTTTGAAATTAGTTAGTTTTCATATCAGACATTCTCAAATTTTACCAAGGTACTAAAAATATTTTACACAATAATATTACTATCCCACATGATTATAGTCGATACAATCGCATATAAAACTGGATCTTTTATATAATATCGTTGAAAATATGTATGTAAATATAACATTATTATATTCAGACGTCTGGTTAAAAGAAGTGCTTACTTTTCGTACGGCTTTGTTGTTATACCACTTAAATTACACGAAAGTACCCGACGCCATGTTGTCTAACTTGTTATGAACCCTCCTTGCGTAAATATTATTTATTAGAGGACAGAGAATGTGAACCATAATAATAATGTTCTACGATTTTTGATATTGTAAAAACGATTTTTCATCGCTGCCCGTTGATAATACGTAGCCACTAAATACTAAACTTCTACCACACCTATTTCGCCACAAAATAGTGCACTTGTCACATTCGTGGTCTAAAAAGTGAACGGCGATGTGTTTATTTTGAAACATGTACTAGTTTTGTAAACGAGACCAACTCAGCAATTTTAGTAAAGTTGTATCAAAAGTATTGAATATATTTATTTTATAATATAAGCATATACTGCCAATAAAAAAATAATACGAATTAAAAAAGTTAATGATCCTATTGATAGATCAAGGAAATGGTGATAATTTTTTCTACTTATAGTTCATAGTTCTACGTATTCTAAATTCATCTTTATGTAGTTCGATAAAAAGTACTTGAGCCTAGGTGTGCGTTTGATGAAGCGCAGAACAGTACAGTTTTTGTTTTAGATAAAGAAAATAGACTTGCATTTGCTAATTAATGAAACACAGGCACGTGCGACGCCAATATGCGTCTATCCTCTTCTGAGCAATGACTAAAAAACTAGTGAATTAATGTGAACTTACATTTGTTTATACGATACTACTACTCTTAAAAGACAACCAAAGAGTTATTGTGAGTCATTTTCTGCTGTCACAGCATATGTTGTACGCACATTTTAGCTTCGTTTGACTGCACCTACCAATTATGTGCTGCTACGCACTGCGTCACTTGCGTTTCAGCGAACGATTAGCCTAAACTATTGATATTGATTGAAATACGTTGTACAAAATTAACTGGATAATAAAATGTAAAACCAGTTAATAAAATAAGTAAAAATTAAATGAAACGAAAATAAACATTGCATAGTGTTGATTCACCTTAAAATATCTGTTCTATTAAACATTGAAATTTAAATAGAGTGGACCATGTACACTTAGATTGATACAGCACAATACAGCAAGTGAATGTCTGTTCTTAATGGTTTTGATTCAAATTTGCTGACGGTAAGGTTGACGTAATAAAAAATATTACAGTCTAGAAAGCTCATGTAATAGAAAGTACTAAATTTTAGGACAGAACTCACTAAATATGCAATTTCACTAAGAAGCTATTTTTTAGTAGATCTAGCAGAATTATCTGATGGTTTTAAATCACTTTCTTTCCACCTTGATGTAAGAATAATCTTTGAATAAGGTAAAAATGATGATCACTTACGACGTATCGGGCGAGATCACCACTCTAAAAAGCTCTCTGTAAAGCTCATGTTATCCAACATATACTTATACACCAGGGAATAGTAGAAATCGTAAATAAAAAAGTCAACTTTACATAAACAATATTGGATAGTAGTATTTTAACTAAAACAGAAAATTGGTTGACGTCTGTCTGTAAAGTGATCATGTAAATTTATACATAATCATTTATTTTCAATTTATGATTTGAGTGAAGTGAATGCAAGGTCGGTTTATGTTACTTGGTTATGACGCTATGTGGAAACTTAATTGAACAATGAATATTCAAAAGCTTGACGTAAAGAATATCAAATTTTATTTATATTGTTATTTTGTAAAATTTTCATTCCTCATTCCTTTTGCAAGTGGCCATTTTCATTTCATCTTCTTCATTTGAAAGCTAAAGCATGAGTAAAAATAACTTTTTTCTCTTATCGAGAGGGGATTGTTGATCAATTTTTATCGAGAATAATAAAGAACAAGATATCCAATGGTTATTGATTGATTTTTTAAATTTTCTTTGAAAACAAACTGTAATAACTAATTCTTTTTGTTTCAGATATTTACAACAAACAACCAACTCTCCAGTCGACATGCGAGTAGGCATACATACTGGTGCAATATTAGCGGGAGTTCTTGGGCAACGCCAGTGGCAATTCGATGTTTATTCAAGAGACGTAGAGCTTGCCAACAAAATGGAGAGCAGTGGAATGGCAGGGTGAGAAAATATACTATATTATATTAATTATTAATGCTGCTCTTTGATTTGTTAGAAAAGATATGATAACAAAGAGGTAAATAAGTACAGAAAAGAGGTACTACTAAAACTGATTGCGTTTAATGTAGGATTATATTTCTGAAGTATGAAGTGAGTTTTTAAAAATAATGCTGAGATAATATAAAATTTAAAATAACTTTGATTATTCCACGTATTGTGTAGCTAACTGTGACACGTGTTTCGCCTCTTTCAGAGGCATCTTCAGACTTACTATCGCAAATTTTGCTTAATTAATGAAGCAAGATTGATTCTAAAATTTTTAAATTATGGAATTACAAAATGGAGTTTAGGTTTTTTTTCCTTTTAATGAAAGCAAAGAAGGAAACACGTGTCACAGTTGGTTACACAATACGTGGAATAATCAAAGTTATTTTAAATTTGATATTAAAATGAACTTCCACAAAGTTACCGCCGAAACCATCGAAAGTAATGTTGAGATAATTTAAAATATCGACGGAAGGTGTTTGGTGTAATTAAAATATTAAATTTTAATAATTCAAATTGTGTACATTCACACAAATGTTGTCACTAACGACCGGGGTTTTCCCTTTCGGTATCCTCAGGCGTTCAATTGCATGGATAGACTTGGACTGACGTTTATTTAATAAATAAATGTATCACTTAGTTTAAAGCCATTGCTAGTGAAATGGCTTTAATAAATAAAATAAATAAATAGGACACAGTTAAATAGTTTACCAATTTTACATAAGCAGGTAAATCTGCCAAATTCACCACTCTCGTATCCTATATGTAAGTAAATATAATTATTAATTTTCCAGCAAACAAAGTAAATATAATTTTTGAAATTACTCACCATTCAAATCCGTAGGCATTCCCATGGGTTATTTAATGTCGCCAGCAATGGCTTTAAACTTAGTGATACATTTATTTCTTATATAGACTCGATACATTTATTTACTAAGTGTCAGTTCAAGTTCATCCGTGCATTTAAACGGCTGGAGATGCCGAAACCCAGGTCGTTAGTGACAAAACTTGAGTGAATGTACATAATTAAAACGGTTTAAATTAAGTATTTGAGATGTTTTATAAAACTTAATAAAATATTTAATATATAATGCTGGCATGTCATGGGAGGAAGCAAAGCAATTGGCGGGAGACAGAGAAACATGGAGGTGCCGCGTGGCGGCCATATGCTCCACATAGGGAGCGAACATGGCCAAAGAAGAAGAAGAATAAAATATTTAATTGATGCTTGTCAAAGAAATATCTTAACTCTTAAAGATTTTAAATCGAACGAAGTATTGATTAACATATATTTAAAGCTTATTCTTTAAATGTGATGTATAATATATTCAAATATACAATATTATCCGGGATTAAGGATGAGAATTGAATTCGTGCCGAGAGGTAAAATCTTGTTTTTATTTTAAATCATAAATGAAATTCTCCGTTGCTGAATATTTCATTCAAAATGTATTCCATTAAAATGATTTGGTCAGATAAAATGTTTGTAAGCGCCGCAGTCAAGCAGCATAACTGAATATTTAACCTCGTTCTGTTACAATTATTATTATCAAAGTTCTGCAAATGTTTTTGACAGATTCATTTTAAATTCAGGCAAAAGTTACATAAAATATCGTGCAGTTTTGGTTGTTACGATGCGATGTATTTTATTACCGAGTTTTAAATAAAAAAAAAGTATCTGTAAAATATGTTTCAATGACGTATTTATTTTTAGGTTTTTTTTATCATTAGAATGAAAGTTTCGCATTAAAACGGGTGTAGTAATTTTGCACGACTGTTTGAATTCAGCAAAAGATAAAAAAAGGCAATCTTGATTAATACATCATTTTCACAGTAATATATCTCTTCCAGTTGTGTGAATATAATCAGATTTGACAACATAAAAATGGTTAAAATATTGCCTGAAAAAATCTTTCTGATAAAACCTAACAACGCTGTTATAATGAAAAATGAAAATAAACTGAATATAACGCATCGATAATCGTTGATTAAATTATGATAAATATTGATGGCACATACCATGTACATATTTTTCATATTCAAAGACGTTTAAGTTGATGTTAAAAAATAATTGTAATTTTACAGTAATCAAATGTTATTAGGTGTATAACTTTGTTTCCGCCGTTTTATTATATGTGGCTTTAATGGTAAGTAGTAGTCGAAATAAATAAATTATAGACAAATGAGTCGGTTGTGTATGTGTCGTAAGTTATTCTCGATTGAAAATGCAAGTTTACGGGCAAAATTCTCGTCATTTGTGGAAGTTTTTAATTATCTGCTTCAATATGAAGAAATTTGCTGCTGAGGCTCATCAAATGCCTTTAATTATTTACGGTGAGGCCTCTATTAGTGAAACAATGTGTCGTGAGTGGTTTTAACGCTTCAAGAACTCTGAATAACATGCCAAAGACCGTCATAGTGGTGTAAAAGAGAACATTTTCGAAGATGCAGAACTGGCATTACTTAATGATAATCAAAAATAATTGGCACAATCATTGAGAGTTACTCAACAAGCAATTTTAAAACCCCTCAAAGACATGGGAATGATTCAGAAGCAAGAAAATTGGGGGCTGAACGAGTCGAAGCCGAGAGATATTGAACGGAGTTTTTCGCTTGTGAAAGGCATTTGGTTGAAAGGCAAAAACGGAAGGGATTTCAGCATCGCATTGAGACTGGGGAAAAATAGGTTCATTACGATAACCTCAGTGCAGAAAACCATGGAGATATCCCAGTCATACTTCCACGTCGACAACCAAACCGAATATTCACGGCTCCAAGATCATGCTCTGTATTTGGTGGAGCCAGCTCGGCGTAGTGTATTAAGATCTGTGTATGAAACAACCATAGGCGATCGTTATCGAACGCAATCAATGCGTTTGAGTCGAGCATTGAAAGACAAACGGCTGCAATACAACGATAGACACGATCAAGTCATTTTGCAACATAATAATACTCGATCCCATGTTTCGAAAGTGATCAAGACATACTTGGAAACGTTGAAATGGAAAAACCTTCCCCACCCGCTGTATTCTCTAGACGTTGCTCCCTGACTATCACTTGTTTTGATCAATTGCACACGGTTTGGCTGACCAGCACTTCCAGTCTTATGAAGAAGTAAGTAATTAGATCGATTCGTAGATCGCTTCAAAAGATGATGATGATGAACACAGGATTCGTATGCTGCCCGAAAGAATGGGAGAAAGTGGTGGCCAGCGGTGGACAATACTTTCAATCATAAATGTGCAACCAGTTTTTTACAATAAAGCCTCGAAGTTTGGAAAAAAATGGTGGAAACAAAGTTGTACACCTAAAAAAATATGATGCACTATTATTTAATTAAAAGGGACTATTTTTATCATTTATAAGCAACATATTATGCCATTCATAAAACATTCATTATATCTTGAATGAAAGTCATTTATTAGATACTGGAATGAAAGCATTGAAAAAAACCAATACCATATAAAGAATGCTATGAAATATCTTACCAAATCTACAGTATCTATGACGTTCGTATTTGATGTCTCATAATGTCACCAGTTGAACTATTATATGTACTTATTTTTTAACCATATATTTATATACATAACCGCAATATTCATATTGTTATTTCCATAACCATATTGTAGCTCATTTAATACACTTCTAGCCCATCTTTTTTATTACTTTAAGGCGAGTCCACATATCAGAAAAGACGCTAAGCTTTCTTGACGGAGAATTCGAAGTGGAGCCAGCTTTCGGTGAAAAGAGGGAGGAAGCGCTACGACTGGCGGGAATCAAGACCTATTTCATATGCAAAGTCCTTAAAGCTGTAAGTATGCTTCATATAATTTGAATGAAAAATTCATTGTTATGTATATCGTTTTGTTATATAATATCATATCGCGTTTATTAACTTTTTCATATAGTAGAAAAAAACAAATGTTTTGAATTGTATTTTCTATATGTGTTCTAAGGAATAAATTTAATATTATATATAGGAAAAAAATTCGTTACTTCAAATGAATTTAATTCGTATTGTAAGACAGTCATACATGAACCTTTTTTGGGTTAACTTTTTACGTTGTTTATTTGTTCTCACTAATGTTGCATTCACTCAAAATGTCACGATTTGTTAGTTTTACTGTTTACTGGGGTGGTAATCAGTTTAAAGTGTTTTTTTCACATATAATATTATTGGCCTGGTAAAAATACCGCACAGCCAGCAACTTAGTACTTACCGGCTATGTGGTCGAGAGGTCGACGTCGTTGGCTTCGGTTACAGGGGTTACGGAATCGAATCCCACTGCGGACAGTTTTTATAAATTTCTGTCTTTAAAAGCATGTATTTATGTAATTGTCTTGGATTAAGTTCCACCCACCCTATTGGAAAACGGGTGTAACGAGTACAACTAGCTAACCATTATTCCTGTCCTAATACCATCCTTCTATTTCTACATTCTTTGAAAAAAGAGAGGCTGAGCAACCGAGTAACAAGCAGTTCTCGTAGAAACACTTCTGTTGAGATAAATTCGATTAAAAGTTTATATGCAACACAATGGGATCGGAGATGGTTTAAAAAACACCAGGCCTGTGGAGTTGGGTAAAAATAAAATGACTCCGACATCGAATTGATTTTTTCATTGATTTCCGTTTAACTTATATATATATATCGACCGTTAAAAGGAAAAAGGACGTAACCCACAGAAACAATTTTATAGAAGACACAAAAAACTTTTTTTGGTGATTTTTGGCCAAAGGCAAATTAACAGATATACTCAAATTTAGAGTGCACGGAGACTAATAACTTTTTTAAGTCCTTTTTTATGGTTTCAATTTTCAAAAGCTCTTCTTTTTTCAATCTTAAAAGCTAAATTTTGATACTGATTCGACCTTTTTTTTAGCTTACATCCTTTTGATAGAACGTGTATCAAGTTGTATACATTATGATTAAAGAATAAAGCTATTTTGAAAAAACAGGGGGTGACGTCCTTTTGCATTTCCACAGTCGATATGTATATTATCAGATCATTACAGTTAATAGAATAATTCAAGTACAAAGTCATCATTTCGCCAATCAATAAGATGAATAGACTAATAATCATTTGAAAATGGGTTGGAAGAGTAATATTTTTCTGATTCCGACTCCACAGCCCTGAAAAATAAATTAGAAGAGCGAATTATTCAAAAAATAATTGTTCCAGTATTGATTTTAATTTTAATAACCAAATCTCTCATAATATCATTCTTTAAGTATTCTCATACGAATTGCGTCATTAAAATATCTTTATGAATCTTTTTTTTTTGTATCCATAATAAGCTAAAAGTAATGAGCGATAATTCAAGTATAAAATCTTTACGTCACCCACTTATGTGAGGATTAAATTTTTAATGAAAACTCTGTAAGCTGTCTTTGAATTTATTATTGCTGGAATTGATGCAATCATTAAAATCCCAATTTTGATTTTCTTATTATAATCAATACTCACGATTTCTTTATTCATAATAACCATTTTATTCATGGGATGCTTTTAAAAGAAACGAAATACTTGTCACACTCAATCATTTATATCATTGATATAATATATTGCGCAGTAACTATGTGGAACTTTTTAATATCAAATTAAACTTAATAACTTTTTTATTCCACTTTTTGGTGTACAACTTGTGACATGTTTCGCCTCTCTAAGAAACTTATTTGAGAAAATAAAAAGTTTTGAGTTTATTCGAAAATGTTGAGTTAGTCTGGTGATGGTTCTCAAAGAAGCAAAAAAAAAAAAACAAGTAGAATAACAAATTTAATTTTATACTAAATCAATTACAACATAGGCTTGGAATAAAAAATATACTATTTCACATACATTAGTAAATATAGCAGAATATAAATAATCAGGACTAATTGAGTATGAATTTAGTCCGAATAATCGAAATAATGTGTTTGTGAAAACGGTATGATTTTTTTATTATTAAGAAATTCAACTATTGATTATTGCTAAAAGCAAGATGCTATTTTTGATGATGTCAGCTAGCAAATACTTTCAAGACACATTCGTTGTCTTGGGTTTCATTCTTTTTCTCTCTGAAGCAACTTCATTGCGAAATCTTTAAAATAAAAAGCTTCAGAAAGTGTTAAAGTTAAACCAATATTCTTCTTTCGAAAATGTTCTCTTTATATTCTTGATTTTGTTTCACTCAGGCAGATATTTCTTTAATTATTTCCTTATAATTCAAAATTTTGAATCTGGTTTCGTTAGCTTCACAATTTAACCATTCGGTGACATCTTCTTGGTCGCACTCAGCACGTACTGAAATTTGTGCTATTACTCCCATAATTTTTGATTTTTCAACTTAAACTGCGTCACTTAAAAAAATATAACTTAAAAAAATGTTTCAATAGTTGTTCAAAAGTTGACACATTGAATGAATTCCAACTCCCTTACCGCTGTTATGTGGCAACTGATAACAGTTTTTTTTTTTTTAAATAATTTTGTTGTAGAAAATGATTACTATTTCTTCATTATGTATATAAAAAATGGGAAATGTACGCTTTTTGCCACGTGCATAGCAGTAAGTTTGTATGATTTGTGTTTTTTTAAATCCTTTTTATACTTGTGATTATATTGTAGTTATAAACAATAATTGTCGATCACTTTTAGGGTTTTCACTGTTAATACTTGGTGGAAAAGCATTATATTAGACAAAATCGACAGCCATGAAAATTCTAAAAAAGATTTTTTTAAAAACCTATCAATTCTAACAAAAGAAATAAAATTTAAAATTATGTAAATTATATGTTACTATTCTAATAATTAAAATGATTATCGACATAAATTGGTAAACGTTAATTACCCTTAACACTGACTGCACTTAGTATTGCATAATTATGGCATAGGTGCTTTTGTGCTATAGTTGAAAGTGAATTTTTGAATAAAAAAGTTAAACTATAATTTAATTAGAAAATATTTAAAGTTAATAATGGTTTCTAAATCTTATTCGTAAAAACTTAATCAGTTTTCTGTTTAAAAGAGAAGATTTTAAAATTGATACTTTTTTCAAACTTATTACTAGAAAACATAGCAAAAATTAGATCAATATATTAAATCTTAACATTTATTACATAATAATATTTCGTTGAATAAGCCTCGTATCTATTTTGGTAAAAACAAATAGAAATCGTAATATTCTGAATATTATTCTAAGTACTTGCTAAGAATTCTGACAATGAAGTGATACAAACCCATTCAACTGACATATTGTTTTAGACAGGTTAATTAATACCATGAGAAACGTTTCTCACAATGGCAGGCATTTCTAAGCTTAATATCAAACCAAAGCATAAAAGATATCGACTGACAGTGCCTACTGAATAAAATTTCACTGTATAAATAGAACTGGGTACGGCTCGGGATACAGAATATTAATTTGATTCTGCTAAGGTCTATATATTAATTGAAATTTTCATCGATATAAATAAATGAAACTTCAACGAAGAAGTGGAAGATGTTTATTGAATAATATAATGTGATTTATAATAACTGTATGCCACTTGATAAGCATGTGATTTAAATCGATTTGAGAAGAAAATAGATTCTTGATCGGAAATGTAAGGTTAAAAAAACAAAAGTTTTTATGAGAGTAAAGCACACATAGAATGTAGCTGTGAAATATTTTAAAAGGTTTTTGGAGAAATCATTAAATAACGAGTCATTTGAAATTAACTTTCATAAAACACACATTAATGTTGTTTCTTTTGTTTAGATTTATTTTTCTTTTTATTTTTAAGTATTATCCTGTATTAAAAAATGATCTCATTTTATGCCTACTGGAAAGTACAAATATTACAAATTTATTTTTTAATCCAAGTCCGTTCCCAATGGAGATCTTTTGGTCTCCTAACGGAGGTATCTTAGCCAAACTTTTTCTACGAGAATTGATTCTATCTCAGTTGTTCAAAAGCTCCCTTTTTTTAAACAGTATTTCCATTTTTTTTTTTTTTTTTGTTTGTATTGGGAATCGAGCTCGTGAGATCCATCACAGAAGCCAATGACGTTAACCGCTGTGCCACGGACTCGACGTGTTACCGACAACGCGATTAGTTAACTATTCCTACGTTTTCCTTTCATCATAATAAATTTTATTATAGCTTAAATCAAAACTTAATATATAATATAATTTTACTCGTAATAAATTAACGTTTATTTGAGTATACTATACAATAATTGCTATATGAACTCATTGCCTAGTGAAGTGGACATTTTTGGTGATAGTATTTGTGAAATTTTACTATTTTATTTCTTGATTTTTTGTGTTGATTTTTATGTATTATGTAATTTCATTTTATATTCTGTGTCTTTTATTTGGCAAGTACATGGCGAATTGGCGT
This sequence comes from Himalopsyche anomala, assembly GCA_031772345.1. Taxonomy (NCBI): domain Eukaryota; kingdom Metazoa; phylum Arthropoda; class Insecta; order Trichoptera; family Rhyacophilidae; genus Himalopsyche; species Himalopsyche anomala. Next base: position 28,278,255 of record CM062824.1, read on the forward strand.
AAGCTGTTATGTCATGTACCATACTTTTAATGTTAAACAATACAATAATGAAGATGACCATTCAAATATACGACATATTTTTAGCAAAGAAAACTATTAAATTTTTAACCGTTAAAAATATATAATCCTTCACTAAGTGCTACTATTTTTTTTATTGATTTAATAAGCTGTATATATTAAATATACATTTAAAGGACACTTGTACTACGATATCACTGATTTTAACGTATCTCACAACAACGTTCACTTTGCAGTACCTAGTCACTAAAAGCTCGGGTGAACTGTAACGTGTGAAAAAGGCAGGTGCCAAAATGATCAACGCTTTACAACGACGCAACAAGACATGCGTTAACTTTAGTTTGTTGTGATAGACCGAAGCTTTTTCATCACTTTTAAAGTAGGTTTCGCTATTCAACGTATAATTATGTAGCGCATTTGTGATTTATGGTTTCAGTTAAAAGCGCAATTAAGAATTCATGAAACGTAAACACTTTTAGCAGTTTTAGCAAACCTATCGACGTACTCTTTTATGTAAGGTATATAATTTCCGACTACCTTTGTCACCGGAGATCTTATAAGTTATGTGAAACGTCATTCACTTTAGTTACATTTGCAATACGTGCAGAATATGAAAAATTATTTTTAAACTGAAATAATCTTCTATTAGTGAAATATCGTATTGAATTTCTAACTAGAAAAGTAAGTATATTAACACAGCTGAAGAAATAAAAAAACTTTATCTCTAGATTCCGCGCGAGTATTTTTTTATCCATGTCCACTCAAAATGTGGATGTGGAGCATATGGCCTCCTAATGAAGGTGTCACGACAGAAGTTTTTCTACGAGAACATTTTGTTACTCAGTATCTCAACCTCTCTTTTCCAAAGAAAGTATTCGGGATAGAAGGATAAGGCTAACAAAAGACTAGTGGTTAGCAAATCGCTCTCGCTACGCCCAGTTATTGAAAAGTCGGAGGGGTGAGAGGGAATTTTTAGACATCACAAACACGATTGAAAAAATGTTGTTCGTATTGGGAAATATTTTGACTTTCAACATGACTTTAATTGCTGTGACTATATGTTTTCAATGATCACTGTATGCCAGGGTTTCTCAACGGTGGGCCATGTGGCCCCCCAGGGGGCCACAGCGTGTTCTAAGGGGGCCACAGAGATTTATTTTTGTTTTGGGGAGCCACAGCACAGTTTAGGGGGGCCACGGGTATTAATAAAACGATACAGGGAAGAGCATAATGGCGGACGTCACGCAGCTATTTTTTGGCATTCTAGATTCGAAAATCTCGGATGAGTTATAAAAAAAGGTGGGTTTTTGAAATTATAATTTTCATGAGAAGACAAAACAATGGTATGGAGGCCACAGAAAAATAAAGACACTCAAAAGGGGCCACGCTCTCAAAAAGGTTTAGAAACACTGCTCTATGCTATTACTATTAACTTTTCTGTAGTGATATTTTAAATGAAAATATCTTGAAAAAACAGTACATACTTTTGAAGTTTCTATATATCTTGAGTGTTTTCAGTCGTAGTTTTGGTTTCATTCTTCACGGAATCAAAGAAATACTGCTGACGGTTACCCATAAATACTAGATGCTAACGACGTTTTATGGCTTTGAAAGCGCTTATCAAAGTATTCATGGCTGCCATCTGTACTTAAATAAACGTTGTTTTGCGCTGTAGAATATTGAGTTTTGTTAAAACGTTCTAGCTCTGCCGACACCAGCATTGCTAACTATCCCAATAACGTTTCCATCGCAAATGCTGGCGCAATAGACGCTTAAAATTCCTATATCGATGGTCTAATTTTTACCTGCTGTTGTCTAGTTGGTTAGAGCTTGCTTTACCGTCCAGGTGGATCAGGGTTCAATTCCCGGTAAAGTGAATGGCAATTCTTTCTAATCCAATTTGAATTTTGAGGTCTAATACGTGGGTGTTTGTGATCTAAAAGTTAATCCCAAGAGATTTAAAAAATATATTAAAATATTTGACGCGCTGTAATGCCAAATATTATAAAAAATATTTATTGAGAATGCGTATTCTTATTTTTGTATTTTAAGCTTTTGTATGTCTAAAGATACTATGTAAATGTATGCTAAAATTTTCACTCTTCTGCTATCAAACAATTTATTTATAAGCCAAAATACTTATTACAATTCGTCGATAAATTGTTACAATCGACACGTGCCGAATATATGAATTGGTCTCTGGGATGAAGGCTGTTTTATCATTAGTAAGAATAAGGTCATTTATGTAAGGAATAACAAAGCGTATCGAGCCAATGAAAATACAAGAATGTTTGCTTAGGCGTGGGATCTTTCAATGCGAGGAATATTTTGCTTAGAGTCGATTTGTAGCCGTTGTATTAGACAAACATATTGTTTCTAGATTATGCTTGGCATTTAACAAAAGGTATTATTTATTTATTTAAAAAAAATATCTCTTGAATCCTATACAAATACCCATTGCTAAAATTGATAAGAAAAATATTGCTTTTTTATCATAAAAAATGTTGTACACAAATAGGTATAAGCCTTCCTTATCAAAAGATGTATAAACGGGATTGTGATTTTGGCTATTAAGTATTCTTATTCAATCGCTTTTAGACATATTAAAAAAAAAAACTTGTTGAATAAGCGCTGTAAAAGTTATATACTTGACACTAGAAATGCAAAAGAAAGTAACTCTTTATTTTTGTAAAAATAGTTTGTTTCCGATGATTACAATGTATACAATTTAATAGACGTTCCCTCAAACGGACGGACTGGAAATGTCGAATAAGCATCTAAATTTAGCTTTTGAGTTTGAAACGAGAAAGGCCTGTAAAATTTGCGGTTGTTTTAAATATAATGACTTTGGCCCAAAATCATTAAAAAACGTTTTTGTGCTCCTGTATAATTTATTTTGTGTGGGTGACATCCTTTTACCTTTTTATACTCGACATGTGTGAACTTTTCAAGTTCGTGGTCGAAAATAGATTTTTTAAATAATTTAATTTACATTATAGGCCACAAATTGAAATAAATTAAGTGTACTGCAGACACTGCAGACGTTTTTCTTTATCTTTTTTCAATCTATTTTATTCTTATCACTGTATGTTTTTTCCACTATCTGTACTCCACTATTATTTTAAAAACCTTTTTTATTTTAATACCTGTATATGTAAACAAAAACAAAAAAAACAACAAACAAGCCTACAATATTAAATAATAGAAATATGCATAAATGGGTCCCCAAAATCTAAAAAAAATGTTTGTGTATGTATGTATATATATATATACCCCAGATGAAAGGGAAATTGGAGCCCAACTCCAACTGTCTTCATACAAGAATGAAAAGACACTGATGATGACGATAAATTAAGTAAATAAATTGATTAACATGGAAATGTTTCAAACGTGTGTTGCATTGGCATCAAATTTATTTAACATAACTAAATACTCTCATAACCTAAAAAAATACAAACGCCCAAATTCCCTCTAGCAATTCCAAACCGTTTATATGAATCGCTTCTACGAAAAACGCATCATATTTATAGTTGTCTATGGTATTACGTAGATTGGTCATTTACGCCGGTAATACACCGTTTGATTAGTAATTCTACACCTCATTTTTATTTTTTATCATTATCCACTCTAAATGTAGAGAATATGACCTCCTAATGGAAGTATATCAACAGAAGTTTTTCTACGAGAACTGTTTCGTACTCAATCGCTCAACCTCTCTTTTTCCCAAAACAGTAGTAGGTATATAATGAAAAGGCTATGACAAGACTAATGGCTAACTAATTGCTACCCACAGTTATTGAATGATCGGAAAAGTGAAAGGAAATTTTTAGACATCACAAACACTCATGCCTTCGAACAAAAATCGATAAATCGATCGAAAAAAAGTGTCGTATAAATAGTGAATACTCTTAAACTCACGTTTTATTCGTTTTTTTTCATATTCTTAGGTTACATATCAGAAAAGGATACTGCTTAAATAAACAAAATTGATAAATATAAAAAACTCAAACTTATCTTAAAAAGAGCGGTCATGTATTATCAAAAAACGTTTATTTCCATATACTGTTTTTCCATGTTAAAGTAAGTTTCAAAGCATAACATTTTATCAATGAAACGAATGACATTGGTGATTTGTCCTGAAATGGCGCTGTTGTATTGCTTATTTTTTATATTCACAAACATTAGTTACTTAACATGTAACAAAACAGCTTATAAAGGGTACAAATAGTTGAGAGATAAATCTGTTACATTCGATAGCAGTAAATAGTTTGTGAAAAACTTTGTGTACATTTTTTATAGTGGGTGTGTAGCACTCACATTAAGGAAATTGTTCAATATCTTTCGATAAAGGTTAAGGCTTTTCAAGAAATGCCAACCGTGTGAAAGGAATACTGATAGCAAACAATCCGTTTAAGCAGCGGTGCTTGACCTGCGACATGTGAGCACTTTATCAAGCCAACTGCACAGTACTATACTTTTTAATAATATATATTAAAGTGAAATAAAATCGATCTCTGTAAGTAAGTAAGTCTGTTTTTTTATGAATTGTGTATTTTGTGGATATTGTATTGTACGATACCACGGATTGAAAGTGTAACAAGTGAAGTGATTATAAATTAAAAAACAAGATTTCTGTATCAAGACTTAATCTTTTACTGTACGTCTATTTTTTGTAGATTCTTTTGAAATTCTAAGATAATCTAAAAAAATATATGTACATATACTATAACCAACACAATTTTAATTATTTAGAATATTAATACAAGTTTTCAGAAGTTTTTAATGGATTTTTGTAGATGTTACAGCTTGTAAAAATAATAATGTAGAGCAGCGTTTCCCAAATGATGGGTCGCGACCCGGTACCGGGACGCAGAAAGCAAAATGCCGGATCACCAATTTCCTAAAATAAATCTGTATATTTACTTTATAATTTCGTAATACCTCTCATTAATAAATTATCGGAAAATTTGATTTCTATATAGGTTTATCAGAGTTGATTATTTTGCATTATGACATATAATAACTGGATGAACATAAATATACTGTTTTATTTTACCTATAGGCCGGTAGTATAGGCCATAACAAATTTAGTGGGTCACGAAGGAGAAATATTAAAATAACCGGGTCGCGGGGAAAAAGTTTGGGAAACCCTAATGTAGAGTATTACATTTTTAAATTGGTAGATAACAATATTCAATTTTTTTTAAAGTATTTCCTCAAACTTAACTTAAAAATTTGTTACATTTTAGATATTGAATTGAAAAATGAATAAACTAAAAACACGACCTTTAGCATTATGAGAGTGACGCTCTTCAGTTTACATTTTTTCAATGATCATTTGTATTCATATTATATATGCGCATGTGTAGTATATGGGGAAGTAGATATTCTATAATTTGCATATGAATGCATATAACGTCTGCATAAACTGGCTTAACTGTGGATTGCTTACCTCTGAAACAGACACGCCCTTCCGCCGCCAATGATAGAAAACGAATGCAACTAACAAAACATCAGCCATGAAGGATACTTGAAAAACTTTGACAATAGTTAAAGCTCCATTAATTTGATATCACATTTTATGTTATTAAAAAATCCTCAATCTGTTGAGATACCTCTTCCATTGGATGACATATGCATTACATTGGGATTATGTATTAAACAATATTTATATTGCAAATGGTCTTCAATCACTGCGCTAAAAGATCGTAAATGTTAAATAGAGATTTTATCACTGGTAAAAAAGGAGGGCTTAAAATATGTTCTTAGACGCCATGGCACTTTCATGCGATGAAAAAGAAAGTTGAAATTTGAAGGTCGCTTTATTTTGGCGAATATCGACTTCGTGATGCTAAATGAAAATATATGAAAACAGGATGAATACTAAGACAAACATTGCTGTTATCGGTTGTGCTATAAAGTTTTTTTAGCACAAACTATCATGTGTACAATAAAGCAGCTAACCTAAGATTTGTTAAAAAATTAAGATGAACCAATTTTTAGCTACATTTAAACTATTAAGCTGATTGATAACAACAGATAAATATTTCTTCTTTTTAGAAATGAAAATATTTTATCTTGATCTATAAAAAATAAGAATTTCACTAAAGAAAAAACAAAATTCTTAATTTTAATTATATTTATGAGAGTTCTTAATTTTGATATTGAAATGAAAATATCAAGTTTTTAAAATTAATATTGAATAAAAATTGTATGATATTTGATAGTTAAAAAAATTGCTGACCGTACTGGGGCTTAAACCCGTGAGATCCGTCATGCAAGCCTACAACGTTGAGCACTCCACCATTAAACCAATTTTTTTCTTAGCCGACTTATCGATTTCTTTTCGAAGGTGTTGGCGTGATGTCTAAAAAATTCAAACCCAGCATTCCAATTATAAAATAACAAAGCATAGCGATAGCGATTATTCTTTTCAAAAAAACACGTAAATGAGCAAGGAGTGAGTGACAAGCAGTTCTCGTAAAAAAACTTCTGTTGAGATAACTCCAGTAAGAAACCACATAGACGGCCATGGATTAAAAATTAATCGATTGATAATTTTTGTTTCCTTGTATTAAAAAAAATATTTCTTTTTAAACTAAAATAACTGAAATCTTCATGTATATAATATAATTAATAAAAACATAATATTCCTTTGTAATTTATTCCACTTTATTTAACAGGTCAGGATCGGTTTCGCTCAATGCGAGCATAGTCATCTGATATAATACAATGTCTGGTAAATCAATTTAATTTCACTGACGAAAAAATAGTCTTGGATTATTTTTTATAAAATACATTCATGTCTTGAGAAAATTAATAACAAGAATTCCAGCGTGGTATATATTCAAATATAATTTTGTATTAACGATAAAATGGAATTTTCAACACGAAACAGCAACAAGTTGCAAAAATACGATTAAATATGTCTTCGAAAAGCCTCTGTTCTACTGACAGCTTCGTAATTCTATATTTGAAAGTAAACGAAAGCTCTTGTGACACTGAGGTTAAATTAGATAACACGGTGTCACAGCAAATCATGTCACTTCCGGTGGCTTCTCACCGGATCTAAAACAAACGTAGGCTTTCAGTTTTCAGTGATCGTACATAACGTATTGTGTTTGAACGACATTGCAGATGAGTGTGTCAGAAAACATGATTGTTGCTATTTTGTAAATTAAAATAACTTATTTATAGACTGCGTGTCGATTTATAATATTTAAAAATCGACTTATTTTACTACTCAATATAATTATTTAGACAGTAAAAATAAAATGCATTTTTTGAAAAATGTCGGTAAATAGTCGTTTTTTAGTCTATACATTAGCTATGCTAAAGGTTTTGACACAGTCTTAATTTTAATTATTAAAAGCAAGATTACTCGTTAACAAAATAATACGTTAATAAAAAACCCAATATTTCTTTTACTTTATTTCCACTTTATTTATAAAGGTCAGGACCGGTTTTTGCTTATGGCAAGCATTGTCGACTGATAAGAAATATAATTTAACAATTATATTTATACAAAAACATTTATATTTCATTTATAAACAAATTATATTTCTTCGAATCCAGTTTTGACCTTTATAAATAAAGTGAAAATAAATTATAAAGGAATATTGGGTTTTTTCTTAATATAATGCCTGTCCACGAAGTATTGACAGTGAATACCCTAAAAATGATAAAAGAATATGTAAAAAATAAAAATGGTTTTTCCACTGGGAGAATAAAGTCTTAGTAAATTATTTTTAAAACCAAACTATTGATTAGGATTCAAAAATGTCTGGAATGTAGTATTCCGAAGAATGATAAAATTAATGGTAGCCGTAGTTAAGATGTATTGCTGTTTGTCCAACGATATGATATTCATCAATTAAGATAGGTTAAATGAACTGAATTATTTCCATAAAATAAATATATGTATAAAGGAAAACGTATTTTTGTTTTATAATATATTTAAAATATCATGCATATACTTAAATTTGTTTAACAAAAAAGCAATCGGGAGACGACTGTAAAAGTGTTTGCCTAGCGTAGCAGCGTAGCAGTAAATCGTAGCGTCCGTAATGAAATTTACTGACCGTAAAATAAATGCCTGATGAATATGGAAAAACAATGAATTTATTTCAATATTCATTATATTATTTGCACAATGATAGAATATGCTTAACGAAGTATGAGGATAACTTAAATTTGCATGTATTTTGTTATTAAAATTAAATAATTTAAATAAAAAAACACTTAATATTTATGAAGAATAAAATATGGTTTGTATATTGGAATCCGATTGATAATTCTTTTCAACACATATACAAAAGAAATGTGGTATAATAATCTCACTTCAATTTTATCGGATTCATAAATGCCTATTTTCACCGAAATGTTTATTTCAAGGTAAATTGATTGACAACTTGAACAGAGCAATTGTCTAGATATTTTTCTTTTATTTTTGAAGAAACTTTGATAATTCTATTACGGCCACCGAAAGATTGCTAGATATATGGAGCGTAGGTTTTTCCATAATGGTAAATTCGCATGATTGGATCACTTTTTCTTTTCTTTTGGCGAAGAAAATTTTTGACAGGTAAGTAAGTAATAATACTATATATAAATAAAAATAAGTATATTTATATTTCTTTCAGCTTATAAAGTAGCTATAGAATTATTTCATTTTAAATAAAAACAACGAAAGTACGTAATTTAAAAAAAAAGGTCAATTCATTTTAAACTTTAATTACGTCAGATTTTAAATTAAAGTTTATATTAAATTTGAATCGTTTTAAATTATGTGCATTCACACAAGTTTTGTTACTAAACTACCCGGGTTTCACCTTTCGGTATTTTCAGGCGTTCAAGTGAACGGAAGAACTTGAACTGGTTTAATATATAAAATACTTCATGTTGTGATTGGACATTTCTTTTTTTTCCACACCTGCTCTTAAATGAAAGCATATGGTTGCGTGTGGAGTGTTAAACTCTGGCGAGGAGTCATATGCGCTAGATTGGTTGGTAATAAAACGTGTTAACGTGGCAAAGAAAACTACAAGATAGAAATACGAATCATATATCTAAGAAATCATGCACTGAAAGTATATGTATTTACAATACTAGTTGGAAGGTCAATTAAAACTATATTTTGGATACAGTTTGCAAAAAGTTGTAAGCATATACAGCAAAAGTCATTAAAAACTAATACGATGATTCAAACTTAAATTGCCTTGACCCACGTAATTTCCAACGAATCATAGCTAGAGTTGTTTGCAAATAAAAAAAATATATAATGAACGTTTTGCTAAAAGGCACGTTCTTATTTGAAGCTGTCTGTGTTTTTTGTCTCTGATTCGTTGCAATTTGTTTATTTAATTGAAATTTTACAAACACAATACAAAGGAGGCTACTAAAGGAAAAAAAAATCAAGCAATATGCAACAAATATTTTTAATATTACTTATTGATTCAAAGCCAAACATATTATGAAAATGCAAAAATTCATTGCCTGAATACAAGTTGGTTTTTGATTATCCCACCACCACCCGTAATGTGTATGAAGCCGCCTTCTCTAACGCAATAAAGATCAAAAATACACAACTGCACGGGACCTATCTTTTAACCATGCACTGTTGTGCTTAAAAAGATTGAATAAAATGCTTCGATTGTTTCCAGATACTATACATTATGAAGTGTGTAAAATCTAATTTTGTTCTATAAAATGCAGTGAAGGTATTATTTGCAAACACGGTTCATTCCAAAATTGTTTAAAATGAAACTCTTTTTTTAAATTTCATTTTGAAGAACAATGTACATTTTTAGTTTTACATTACTTTGGAATAATATTTCATATATTATCAAGCCATGTTTGAGATTGATTCGTAAACATATTTTCAAAATTTATTTTTATCTACTAAATTACATTGCAGCCTACGTGGTCGAGTGGTCAACGTCGTTAGCTTCGGTTACGTTGGTCACGGGTTTAAATCCCAGTACGAACAGTTTTGTAAATTCATTTTTCCATTGATTTGTGAATTTTTGTTCGAAGGTATGGATGTATATGATTTGTTAAATCCCCTACTGCCACCCATTCTATCCTATAAACGAGGCGTATCGAGAGCGACTGGCTAACCACTTATCCTTTACTAGCCCTTTACTTCTATTCCTACTCTCTTTGGAAAAATAAAGGTTGAGCAACTGAGTAACAAGCAGTTCTCGTAGAAACACTTCTGTTGGGACTAATTATATTAGTAGTCCACATGCTTCAGATTTAGAGCGGGCATGGTAAAAAAATAAAAATACATTCATGGTTCATGTTTCAACAATTTCGGAATGAGCCGGGCTTGCAAATAATAGCATCAAATAATAGGTAACTTAATGTAAAAAGCTCTTATTAAAAGCTTTTAAAAAAGTTAGATATTTAAAGATTGTGTAAAGCAAATGTAAAAGTTGTTTAAAGTCATGGAAGGTAGCAGTGAAAATAACGCTAAGAATACTTAAGTTTATAGTCATCGATTCCTTTCACTAGCCGATAAAACACTAAACAAATCACCATTAAATGCAATTACTAGTTAAATCGGTGTGTGTTTGTACATATTGATAGTATAATGCAATGCAGCTGTACAATAAAAGGTTTTATTACCAGTTCACATGACTGAACAATTTTAAATTGATTTCCTCATATAATAAATGTCGCTAGTTCTTCAATTGCCTCCAACATCATTACTCGTACTAAATCTCTTTTTATTGGTAGTAACACAAATCCATCAATATTACCATAACACTTTGAGTATCACAGCTATCCAGTATACTACTAAAATGTTATATCAATCAATAGTTATGATACATGAATTTGTTAGTACGTTATTTTGACTTACGATGGATCTATTATCTCGTATAATTCTTTCGTAAACTATTACAAGTAAAATCACCCATCAAAAGGGTTTACAACAAAAAATTTTCGCAATCAATTAATTCAAAGTTATACGGTCTTGTCACACGTGATTAAAATACGATTACGATAAATTTGTTTAATATTGTGTACGATTTATTATTTTATTTAAATCGTTGCATTATATTTATTGTTTTTACGATTTTTTTCTTAATTCTATATCCAGGGGTTGGCTGAAAGGGCTTCGGAGGGGCTCGTGCGAGTCTTTGTTAAATTTGACCAAAGCCGGCGAGCCTCTTTGTTAATTTAAGAGAGAAAAATATTCTCTGATCAAATAATTACGTAACTGCAATTTCTGACCTATATATTATGTACAACAGCTTCGGTATACACGTTATTACGTTTTTAGCCATTAACATTAATACGTTGAAGGTACAATGCATATTGTTACATATTATAAAATTATTAAGGAACAATCGATTGCTCATTTAAATATTGCATATAATTGCATAAGAGTGATAAAAAAATTTACTCATTCCCCAGAACACCGAAAATGACTTTGAGATTAAGCGAGCTCTTTGTTAACGTATTGACAGTCCACCGTTGTTTATTCGATTTTAAAGATCAATTAAGACTTGCTATTTAATTTTACACAAATGTGAAATATCAACTGTGCAAAAAATAAAATATACATTTGTATTAATTTCCACTTTTATTTAATTAGATCAGGATCGGTTTCTCTCATCACGAGCGTTATCGACTGAGAAAAACCGGTCCTGTATGTATATATATTTTTAATACAATGCTATTCCACCAAGTATTGAAAGTAAAAAACTTTAATTAACAAGTGTAATTTATTGTTGTGTAGTTAATAGTTAAGTTATTGAAAACGAAAATTAGTCGAAAAAATATTCAGAGCAATCAATTTAAAAAATAATAACGAATATAAAACTACATATTAGATTCGAAATGACGTGTTCAAATATTATGTCTGTGTAAATTCATCGCACTTATTTGAAATTAATGCCAACTACACGGACTAAAAACAGCGTCTGTTTAGATTTTTCGCATGGTCATTGCATTGAAACTTTGATGGCGCACAGTAAGCCTCAGTGCAATTTCTCGAGTGTACTATTCTTCCGGATCATCCACACAAAGGAGTGGAATCGCAAACTGTTCAGGGACAAAGAGTGCGTTCAATAGACGCCAGCTGGGACTACCTCCAGAGCGGACGTCCATACCATTTCTTTGTTAGGCTGACGGGGGCTTGCTTGCATGCTGTTAGTTTTCCCCATCATTTGCGGGACGGTAAAACAATGAAGCGGCTTTTTTCCATTGCAGCAATCGACTTAGAGCTACAATGTAAACTTATTTTGTCTTGTACGCTGTGTTGTAAAGGTAAATTAAAACTGACTTTGTTTATCTGTATCTATCTATAATATGTATATTTTCTGAGATATAATTAAATTTCATATTAACATAGGATAATAAGTTTCAAAAAAAATATAGGATATTAAAAGTTGAAACATGCTCGTCTGATTGATGATAACGAATATATTGTAAGTATCTTAAAAACAATATAAGTATAAAATATATAAAAATTTTGTAACCTGTAAATAATATAATAAAAAATATCATTTTTTATGCCGACTGCGTGGTCGAATGGTTAACGCCATTAGCTTTGGTTAATGAGGTTACGTGTTCCAATCCCAGTACGTACAGTCTTAATAAACTATTTTTTAATTAGTTTATAGATTTATGTCCAAAAGCATTTATGCGTGTGATACAACTAGGCTCTCCAATCTCTGGATCCCGTCGAATTTCGCGATCCCGAAACCCCGGGGTTGGTATGGTTGCGATTTCGGGATTGGAAGAGCTAAAAAAAACCACGCTGGTATATTAGGCAAATTGGCAAATTCCTGGGTTTTTGAAATTGGAAATTTCGACACAAAAAAAATCTTAAATTATACACGATTTCACGTTAAGTGCCTAATTGAAAATTAATCAATCCCGAAATACCGGGATCACAAAAAGGCTCCGGGATTGGATACCCTACTCCCAACCATCCTATTCTAAAAACGGCGTAGCGAGAACGATTAAATAACTACTAGTCCTATCCAACTATGTCTACTCTCTTTGAAAAAAAAGAGTTTGACATTTCTGTCAATATAAACTCCATTAGAAGTCTATATCACTTTTAGGGTGTTCACTGTCAATACTTGGTGGAAAGGCATTATATTAGTAAAAAAAACAATAATCCTTTGTACTTCATTCCACTTTATTTAATATGTCAGGACCGGTTTCGCTCATTACGAGCATCGTCAACTGATTAGAAATACAATTTTGACTGATTCCTGATTTCAAATACAACATTGTTAAATTGTATTTCTTATCAGTTGACGATGCTCGTAATGAGCGAAACCGGTCCTGACATATTAAATAAAGTGGAATGAAGTACAAAGGATTATTGTTTTTTTACTAATAGAAGTCTATATGCTTCAAATTAGGAACGTACATAAATAAAAATATTTTAAGGTGTGTTTTCTTCATTGCATACTAATTCTTTTCCACCTTTAATTCTACTTTCCTTTAAAATTTGGCGAAAAAAATACGTTACGTCTACGGCTCAGATATATGAGAAGAAGTCAGGGTTAAGGAATAAAAAACCAAAATACTTTGTTTCTTGCGCTTAAAAAGTAATAAGACAGTTAACGCTTTATAATCAGTTATGCATGATAATTTAATATCCGTTTAGTAAAATACACATATCGTTTACTTTTTATGTGCCAGAAAGACTAACAACTACGTACCCGTGATTAATTGAAGGAGCCGTTAAGGCTATTTCTCCCTTGGCGATTGTTGGAGGTTTTACTTTCTTCGTAAACGTTTTCAAAATCCTTTATCTGCGTCTCGAAGCACGAAACAAAGATTACTTTAGGATGATAAATCTTTCACGAGCACCAAAAATAAATTATGTGTGCAGAGCTATGTATATTTGGACGTGAAAGTTTGCGAGCGAAAAAGAAAATAAGTTAGTTTGATGGGTTAGGTGTAATTCTAACTCGATTCACCTGATACTTCGGTATCATATTAGTCTATAATTGGGTTATTATATTTGAAAATATATTCCTGATACAATTCCATTAAAAATGATACTATCGAAGTTTGTAAGTTTGTATTTCCCGGAGGATTTCTTCGGACATTTACCTTTACTTTTTTTAAACGAACGTTGCACAAGATTGACAAATTATAAATTTAAAACTTGTACAACGAAAAAAAAAACAGAATTCATTTCAACTGTGTAAGCTCCGACAAACTCTACTTTAAAACATAAAAAAAGATTCATCGGAACTCAACCACGTCCAGGTGGAATATGTCAACATCCAAAGCAATATTGCTTAAAATAAATAAAGCTCTTTCCAGTGGCATCTCCATTGGGAGAACAAACAATTCATGTCGACGATTTCTCAAAAAATATTCAGGAACATTTAGTTTCACATTCTCAAGAATAGTGGAATTCTCATTTTGGCCTTGTATACGCTGAAAGAAATATATAGCCAGGTACATTTCTCTTTAAACGTTCAAACTATTAAAATTTAGCATGCCTAAGAAAAAGTTGGGTGGATAAAGCCATCTATACACCCTCATATAGAGGAGTCTCAACAATTTCTTCTGAATCTTCTCCACTTTAAAGGTATATTTCGAATAACACGCGCGACATGATTGATATTTAGTTTATATTTTTTCTATTCAAATACAACT